>OZ024741.1:102867486-102932486 GCA_964016885.1 Eledone cirrhosa
CACGAGAGTGCTGAGGATGGCTGTGAACATTAATCCGTATACACTGAGGATGACGAACTCAGAGCTGTACGGGAGCCTCCCAAAAGTCAGCTCAAAAGAGGAGACTGAGGTTAGCTGGACATGCTCACCGACATCCAGAGTTGACACTACACTCAGTGCTCCTGTGGGAGCCGCTGCATGAACACACTGGAAAAGGAAGACCGAAGTTAACATATGTTGATGCCCTAAGGACAGACACTGATCTCCTGTAGACGCAGGACATGGTAGCGATAATGAGGGACAGAGACCACACGAGAGAACTCGTCCATGGATCTCGGGAATTTTACCCGATATATATATATATATATATATATATATATATATATATATATATATATATATATATATATATATATATATAACGAAGGAAGTGTGGTAACGAGCCAGGTGGACCATAATGCACCAAAATACTCGATACTTAGGGTAATAGAAAAAGAGTCAGGACCCCGGCGGCTGAGCTCCGGCCGAGACGGTTTTATTCGTACATCTATATTTTATTCGTTATACGTATTTCGAAGATGTATGGTAGTTATATAATAATTTATTTACACGTTCTCTCCAGACAAACATACAAACGATTTTCCATTTATATATTACCAGTCGGATGTGCTATTCACCTCGCCAACCAGTACACATATGTGTACCTGACATCTTCGAAATACAGATAATGAATGAAATAAAGATGTACGAATAAAACCGTCTCTCTTATTTATTATAATATAACTCTAGATGAACAAAAATCGTAGAGTGCTTCACATCTCTTAAACAATAAGTCGGCAGATTTTTAATCAACCAACTTTCTTCAATTGAATAATATATAAATATGTGTCTGGTGGGGGGGGGGGTATCTCTGTGTGTGTGGGGGGGGGGGGGATATGTATGCATGTGCGTGTGTATTGTCCGACCTCTGTCGCTTCCGACAATGAGTGTTCCAGTCGCTTAGCTCAATGATATAGCTTGCTAATGAAATTAAGGTAGAATTAGCTGAACATTCCACAAACATTTATACCCTTGCTTTTGTTATACGATACGTAATGACTCTGTGTGTAACAAGTCTGCTCTTTTGAATTACAGTTGCAACTCATTTTCCACAGGCACTCACGATGTGTATCACACTTTCGACCTTCTTTCCACATAATCTACAATTAACACTTATTATTATTATTCGCAGCTTAAAGTTACGGTCCTTTACGGTCTGAGTTCAAATCCCGCCGAGGTTAACTTTGCCTTTCATCATTACGGGCTCGATAAAATAAAGTACCAGTCACGCACTGGGGTCGATTTAATCTACTTTCCCCACTCCCAAAATTGATGGCTTTGTGCCTAAATCAGAAACCATTATTATCATTATAACTCCCAGTAATTCCACCATTACTAACATCATTACCATCATCCACAGCATCATCATATTCTTCTTCATGATCACTACTTTCCCAACTACGATTATTCTTATTGCCAATATTTCTCGAATTCCCAACCCAAAGTCATCATCATCATCCTCAATTTCATCTTCAACATTATTTTAATATCGTCATCAGCAGCAACATTATTGCCACCAATCCCATCATTCTTACCAACATTGGCTTTATTCCCAAACCCACCATCATCGCCTTCATCTTCAATACCAAAAATATTCCTTTTGACATCATCATGACCAGAATAATAATAATAATAATAATAATAATAATAATAATAATAATAATAATAATAATAAGGGAAGAAGACGCACGAGGTGACGGAGGTCATGAAATCGCTCCCGTAAGTTTTGAATTTTTAACATATTTAAATCATTTGTGAAATAACAACTCTTAGTACAAATGCTACGTAAAGCACCCGGCTTGAGCCCCAAAAAAATTCGGACCCAAAATATATTGTTATAAGGCTCAAATATTCAAATATTCAACTTTGTATTGTACACTGTATATCAAAAAAAAAAAAAATGGCTATAAATGGAAGAAGAAGAACCCCCCCCCCCTCCTCTCCTCTGGCTACACTATATAGGACAGCTAAACTCACCAACACCAGAAACTAGATACACCACCCACCCCATCATCCCTGTACACTAAACACAACAGCATTTTCACCTTCACCGCCACCGCTCACTACGGCCATCATTACCACCACTATCCCATCACCGCCGCCACCACCCCTTGACTCCTTCACTGCTGCTGCCACCGCTACAGCACCATCACTACAGTAATACGGCTCAAATATTCAAATATTCAACTTTGTATTGTACACTGTATATCCAAAAAAAAAAATAAAATGGCTATAAATGGAAGAAGAAGAACCCCCCCCCCCTCCTCTCCTCTGGCTACACTATATAGGACAGCGAAACTCACCAACACCAGAAACTAGATACACCACCCACCCCATCATCTGTGTACACTAAACACAACAGCATTTTCACCTTCACCGCCACCGCTCACTACGGCCATCATTACCACCACTATCCCATCACCGCCGCCACCACCCCCTGACTCCTTCACTGCTGCTGCCACCGCTACAGCACCATCACTACAGTAATACGGTCGCATCACCGCCACCACTGCCTCGGTATCGACATCACCACCACCACTGTCTCAGTATCGCCAACGCCGCCAGTCTCTGCTGGCTACCACTTCCACATTATAGAATTCCTACTACTAACAAAGAGGAAGGCATCAAAATATATAGATAGACTCAAAAGAAAAAAGAAAAAACAAACAACAAAAGCAGCACAGCAACAACAGTAAAAAACGAGAAAAACAGAGAAAAACAAAAACAAAAAAAGAAACCCCAAAAACGTAAAGAAAATAAGAATGAAGAGAGAAGCAGGCGGACGGACAGAGAAGAGGGGGGAAAAAGTAAAACTTAAAAAACAAAAACTAAGTCAGACATTCGAATACTACATTACAATGAAACTTATGCTTATTCATTTTTGGGGCCCTTTCTGCCCGTGTGTTTGTTTGTTTATGTGTGTCCGTATACAGCGTGGTGATAATGCCACACAAGGGCCAAGTGGGATGGCGGATCCACAGATGGCTATGTAAACATACATTCGCCAATCCTCGATAAGAGTGTTTAAATATCGAACATAAACAGTTCGAATAACGGTGAAATGGAGACTAGAACGTCATGTGACAGACTCTCACCCAACAGGTGCCCCCTGGCTCAGCAGCAGGAACCTGACTGTCAACCAAATACTGCTGATGTTGGAGGAAGAAGAAGAAGGAAAGGGGCCAGAACCAACTGGACGAAAGAATTGAATAGAACTGTTATGCAATGCTACCTGAAAAGTAACCCCAAGGAGAGGGGCTACAGGAGACGGATGCATAACATCTGGAACGAGATTGGTTTATTTAAATTAGATGAACAAAAATTGGCCGGGCAGGCTCGGGTAATAAGAACTAATGGGTGGATAAGCGAGCTGGAACTGGAGGAACTGAGCAGAGAGAATGGCTTGGAGATGGCGGGTGTATTATGCCAGACAAGCGAGCCGGCGGGAAATGAAGGTGAGGAGGTCCTGAGAACGGAGGAACCACCCGAAGCAGACAATGATCTGAATACTGAGATAAATAATACCTGGAACAGAGATACGGCCACTGAGGAGATGAATGCTGACGGGCTAGGACAAGATTCGGTTGACATCCTAAATTTAGTGGTAGATGAGTTGAACAATGATAGTGGGAGACCTATGAACCTAAGATTTGTAGACAGGAAAAAGTTAAAAGAAACAACAGCTAAGGTAAACAAAGTCATCCCATACCTTGAGGCGAGGAGTCTTCACCAGTGCAACAATATCCTCAAAGCAACAGCAAATACGGTGAGGAAACTACTTGGTATAAAAGCGAGAGGAAACAACAGACAAGAAAGAGCAGAGCCGTGGTGGAAGAAGCGACTGAGTGGGCAAATCGGGGAAATGAGAAATGACATAGGAAAGCTTGAGTCACTACTGAATGGGACACTAAAAAACATAGGCACTAAAAATAGACTGGAAATAAAATACAAAACTAGGAGTAAAAAGCTAAATATTATCATAGAGGAATTGAAGCAACGCATTGTAGCAAAGAGTGCCAAAATCAGGCGATACGAGAACAGAGTCAGTCAGTATAAACAGAACCGCATGTTCGACAACAACCAGAAGATGCTGTTTGGACAGCTTGAGGGGAAAGAAAGAGGCAACGACTTGATCCCTGGGGCGGAACAAGCTAAAACATTCTGGAGAGGAATATGGGAGCAGGATGTTAGACACAATGCCCAGGCAGGGTGGATTGAGACAGTACAGAGGGAGATCGGTGAGCAGGCACAGCAACAGACTGATTTGAGTATCACAGTTGAAACTCTTAAGGGGCAAGCCAAAAAACTAACCAACTGGAAATCACCAGGCCCAGATGGTGTGCAGGGGTATTGGATTAAACATTTAACATCCCTCCACCCGAAGCTGACGGCCATGTTCAATGACTGCTTGGTGTCGGGTGAGGTGCCAGAGTGGTTGACAAAAGGTACCACAGTTCTGATAATGAAAGACCGAATCAAGGGTAATGATGTTACCAACTATAGACCTATCACATGTCTGACGGTAATGTGGAAACTGTTGACGAGCATTGTGTCTGAGGAAATCTACCATCACCTCCACACAAACAACTTGTTGCCGGACGAACAGAAAGGATGCCGAAAGAAGTCACGTGGTACAAAGGACCAGTTGCTTATTGATAAGATGGTAATGGGGAATTGCAGGAGGAGACACACTGATCTTGCCTTGGGATGGATAGACTACATAAAGGCATTTGACATGGTGCCTCATTCCTGGATCACCAAAAGCCTGGAGATCTTCAGGGTGGCAGATAACATCAGACAGTTGCTGGGCAGGAGTATGGGGTCCTGGGAGACAGAGTTGACATCAACTGGAGTATCCTTGGGAAGCGTGAATATCAAGAGAGGTATCTTCCAGGGAGATAGCCTGTCCCCTCTGTTGTTTGTCCTTGCCCTGATGCCCTTGACCATTATGCTGCGAAAAGTGAGAGCAGGATACAAGTTGGGAAGGGGAGAGCTTACCATCAATCACCTCCTCTTCATGGACGATCTTAAGCTCTTCGGGAAAAGTGAGAAGGAGTTGGATGTGCTTGTTGACACTGTCCGTATTTTCAGCAGTGATATATGTATGCAGTTTGGTATTGGTAAATGTGGAGTCATTGTGATGGGGAGGGGTAGGTTGAGCAGAAGTAACGGGATCCAGATACCAACAGGTGAGATGATAAAGGAAATTGACTCTGACGAAGGATACAAGTATTTGGGCGTTCTGGAGGCTGATGGCATAAAGAACAAAAAAATGAAGGAATTGTTAAGAACTGAATACATTCGGAGAGTAAGGAGCGTATTGAAGTCACATCTGAACAGCAGAAATGCCATAAGCGCAGTAAATTCCCGAGCTGTGTCTATTATTAGGTACAGTGCGGGAATTCTGAGATGGAATGTTGCTGAACAAAAAGAAATGGATAGGAAGACTAGGAAGCTATTGACTATCTACAACATGTTCCACAAGAGGAGTGATGTCGATAGACTCTACCTAAGGAGATCTGAGGGTGGAAGAGGTCTTATCAGCATAGAGGACTGTGTTCAGATGGAGAAAAACAACCTATACAAATACGTGACCTATAGTAAGGAGCCAATGCTCAGAGCTGTACTGAAGGAGGGGACAGTAGGCCAGGGGATACCCAAGGAGGAAATAACATCAAGGAGGAAGAGCAGCCTTAAGGGAAAATCCCTTCATAGTACCTTCTTTGAGAAAACTGAATTTAGAGATCCACAGACATGGAACTGGTTGAGAAGAGGAGACCTCAAAAAGGCTACAGAAGGAATGCTAATGGCTGCGCAGGAGCAGGCCCTCAAAACGAAGTGGTTGAAGCACCATATCTACAAGGAGGAGGCTAGCCCACTGTGCAGGATCTGTGGAGAGAGAGAGGAGACTGTGGCTCACACTGTGTCCGAGTGTAAACACCTAGCCCAGACCCACTATAAGGGCTGGAGACACGATGTGATGGGCAGGGTGATCCACTGGCACCTGTGCAAAGTAAACAATCTACCACATTCTGAGAAATGGTATGAGCATAGGCCAGAGGCGGTGATGGAGAACAGTCAGGTGAAGGTGCTGTGGGATTTTAGGATACAGACGAACAAAAAACTGGAACACAATAGACCTGACCTGGTGGTTGTGGACAAAGAAAAAAGATCGTGCCTGATTGTGGATGTGGCCTGCCCGTTCGACACGAGAGTGCAAGAGAAGGAGAGGGAGAAAATTAACCGATACCAGGACCTAAAGTGGGAGGTGAAAAGGATTTGGAACTGCCATGAAGTCAAAGTGATCCCGATTGTCATAGGCGCACTGGGGACTATCTCCAAAGGTTTCCAGGGATGGTTAAAGAAAATCGGCCCCTTCACGCTTTTTGGAACGCTTCAAAAGGCATGCTTGCTTGGAACGGCAAGAACCCTCCGATACGTCCTGAATATCTGAGGCTGCAGGTAGTGGCTTGATATTCAATCCAACGGACTTTCCAGTTAACCAACATCAATGACTGAGATTCAAGGAATAACAATAACAATAATAATAATAATAATAATAATAATAATAAAACTGAATTTAGAGATCCACAGACATGGAACTGGTTGAGAAGAGGGACCTCAAAAAGGCTACAGAAGGAATGCTAATGGCTGCGCAGGAGCAGGCCCTCAAAACGAAGTGGTTGAGGCACCATATTTACAAGGAGGAGGCTAGCCCACTGTGCAGGATCTGTGGAGAGAGAGAGGAGACTGTGGCTCACATTGTGTCCGAGTGTAAACACCTAGCCCAGACCCACTATAAGGGCTGTAGACACGATGTGATGGGCAGGGTGATCCACTGGCACCTGTGCAAAGTAAACAATTTACCACATTCTGAGAAATGGTATGAGCATAGGCCAGAGGCGGTGATGGAGAACAATCAGGTGAAGGTGCTGTGGGATTTTAGGATACAGACGGACAAAAAACTGGAACACAATAGACCTGACCTGGTGGTTGTGGACAAAGAAAAAAGATCGTGTCTGATTGTGGATGTGGCCTGCCCTTTCGGCACGAGAGTGCAAGAGAAGGAGAGGGAGAAAATTAACCGATACCAGGACCTAAAGTGGGAGGTGAAAAGGATTTGGAACTGCCATGAAGTCAAAGTGATCCCGATTGTCATAGGCGCACTGGGGACTATCACCAAAAGTTTCCAGGGATGGTTAAAGAAAATCGGCCCCTTCACGCTTTTTGGAACGCTTCAAAAGGCATGCTTGCTTGGAACAGCAAGAACCCTCCGATACGTCCTGAATATCTGAGGCTGCAGGTAGTGGCTTGATATTCATTCCAACGGACTTTCCAGTTAACCAACATCAATGACTGAGATTCAAGGAATAACAACAACAACAATAATAATAATAATAATAATAATAACACACTAAATATAACAGCCAGATAACGGTAATTTCACCACCACCACCACCAATCCCAGCATCATAATAATTATTACTATTATTATTGTCTCAAGTTTTAACAAAATGTTTAATTCCAATTTTACGGGAATATGTCAACACAATATATATTAAACATACGCGACACAAACTCATAGATACTACATATCACAAAACTCAGTAACGACAACGCCACCGCCGCCACCACCTCATCCATCATTGCTACCACTATCACATCGCCGCCGCCACCACTCCTTCATTGCAACCACCACTGTTCCCCTGTTAACTTAAGAAAGGGGAAGGTGACGGTATCACTAGACAAGGGAGAGGCTAGCAAAAGATATAAATAGATTGACTTAGTGACCTGGCCACCGGCCAAACGTCAACAAACTATGGCACTGCTGGCTCCCCCCTTCCTCACCAGCAATATAAAAAGCCCCAGCACCACCACCGATATAGCCAACAACAATAACAGACAACTTCAGCAAAAAGTATATTATATTATTGTAATGCACTGGGTGATTGCTGGCCTTGTGCCTGGAGTGGAGACGGTTATTAATAATTTCATTCGTAAGCGACGTAATGCTCACATTAAGGAACCACTCATGATAATAACAATTTAAAAAAAAAACAACAAAAAGAAAACCCCGTGACCAAGAAATACCGGGATGGCGGCCGGCGGGGAATAGCCGTGTCTCTAGGGGAGAACGACCCCTCTAGTCTTGGTTGACACTCGTTCTAGAAGTGGTAACACGAAATGATTACCCCTTGGCGGATAAGGATAAAACGCGACAAAATAAAGTAAATGTCTAATGATAAAATCTCATACCGGATCGGCTGTCATCCGGGTAAAAAAGGGCCGCGTCCCTCAGAGAGGAACCAGACTGGGGTCGAAAAATCAGCTAATGGTTCAAACCTTCCCATCACTTCGGAGCTGGAGACCTCCCATAACCGGAATACTCCTACTGTTGGCCCTCCATGCTCACCACCAAGAAATCCAAAGAAAAAGAGAGAAAAATGGTCAAGGGAAGATAATAAAGAAGTCCTTGAGGCTTTCTACACTGCCATGTACTACCCATCAAATACATCGAATACAGAACAGACATATATCAACTGGAAAAAGAAACATCCCGAAAACAGAGGCTATATTGACAGTAACAAACTAGCCAATATACGAAGAAATATTGTAAGAAAAAAGTTACTAACTGATATAGAAATTGATCAGATCAAGCTATTAGCACAAAGTCAGCGACGGGGAAATGAAACATGTGTCAGTGAAAACGAGGTAAACTGTAACACTTCGAATCCCAGGGTTGGGGCGGAATCACTGGCAACAGAACAAATTAAAGAAAGGATCGAAAAAGTGGAGCGAGTGCATGCTCAAGATGAAACTCCAAATGAAAATAATGAGATCGTAAATGATAAAGAAATGAATGAGAATGAACTTGCCAACTTGAAGGATGAAATTATGATCGAATGGATGAAAATGAAAGTATCTGACATGGGGCAACGAGACACCCTCCCTAAGATCCAGAACTCCAAACAGAACCAAAAGATAATACACAAGACTAACATAATCTCAAAAACATTATCATCACAAACAAACTAAACATTACTGATTTAAATCATCTCTATTATGCAACGGCTAAAGTCACCACTCACTTATGTGGAGTGAAGATGAAAAAACAAAGGAATTCCCACAAGAAATCTACTTTGAAAGAGAACAGCAATCGCCAAATAAACCTTCTCCGATTTTAACAAACTATAAAGTAGGTGAACATGTTAAACAAACTAAACTTAGAAAATTGAAAAGAAAGTACAGTATAAAATCAACAAGTGACATAGACATGCTGATAGAAATAATCAAGCAAAAAGTGTCGGCCAAAGCTGCTCGTATAAGGCGCTTTGAAAAACGATCTAGATTCTATAAGGACAATAATATGTTCAAAAACAACCAAAGAAACTTCTACAGAAAAATTGGTAAGTCAACAATAACTGCTAAATCAATACCACCCAAGAACGAAGTACAAGAATTCTGGGCAAAGATCTGGACCGAAGAAAAAGTTCATAAAATACATGCCCCATGGATAGACAGACAAATGAAAGATACAGCTCACCTTGAGGAACAAATATGGGAAAATATAACTGTTGAACAGTTGCGCTTGGCTCTAAGAAAAACCAGCAAATGGAAATCCCCAGGAAAAGACAAAATACAAAACTTTTGGATAAATGCCTTCACAGAGTCTCATGAGCTGTTAGCCCAACTTTACAATGAAATAGTTAAGGAGCCAGAAAAGATACCATCATGGCTAGTTAACGGCATTACATTCCTGCTTCCGAAGAATGATGAGACAAACAATCCCAAAAATTACAGACCGATAACTTGCTTGACCACAATG
Organism: Eledone cirrhosa; assembly: GCA_964016885.1. Classification (NCBI taxonomy): domain Eukaryota; kingdom Metazoa; phylum Mollusca; class Cephalopoda; order Octopoda; family Eledonidae; genus Eledone; species Eledone cirrhosa. Next base: position 102,877,391 of record OZ024741.1, read on the forward strand.
TATAAAATGTTAACATCAGTCCTAACTGAATACACATATGACCACCTGATAACAAATGTCCTATTTCCCATTGAGCAGAAAGGGTGTAAACGAGGCTCATATGGCTGTAAGGATCAGCTTTTGGTTAACAAAATGATACTGGAAGATTCTCATAATAGACACAAAAATCTATCAATTGCTTGGATAGATTATTAAAAAGCATTCGATAGTTTGCCACACAGTTGGATTGAAAAATGTTTAGAGATTTTCAAAATATCCCCCGTTGTCAGGAGGTTTTTGTCATTCAGTATGAAGACATGGAAAACTACACTCCTTTTGAATAGTGAAACAAAATCACTGGAAGCTGGAGAAGTTAATATTAATTGTGGAATTTTTCAGGGTGACTCTTTATCACCGCTTTTATTCTGCATCGCACTTATACCATTAAGTAAAATGCTCAATGAAACAAAACATGGATATAAAGTCTATGACAAAACCATTAATCACTTGTTCTACATGGATGACCTGAAACTATTTGCAAAAAATGATGAACAATTGCAAGGGCTATTATCCACTGTGGAGCAGTTCAGTGATGACATTAAAATGGAGTTTGGACTAGATAAATGCGCCAAAGCAACGTTTACCAGAGGAAAGCTGCTGAAGAGTTCAGACATTAATCTTGATCGGGGGAACGTGATAAGAGAACTTGATCAAGAAAAAACTTACAAATATCTAGGTGTTTGTGAAGGAGACGGAATCAAGCACTCGACAATGAGGGAAGGGATAAGGAAGGAATGTTACCGCAGAGTAAGCGCAATCTTAAGAACGGAATTGAATGCAAGGAATAGGATCGATGCCATACGCTTGCCATACCAGTAGTAACCTACAGTTACAATGTCATCAACTGGTCAAGCACAGAGATCCGTAGGCTCGATACAAAAATTCGAAAATTCTTAACCATGCACAGAATGCATCACCCTAAGGCAGATACAAATAGAATATATCTCCCTAGGAAAGAAGGAGGACGGGGGTTAATCCAGTAAGACATTGCGTTGAAAACTGCAACAATTGGATTATCTACATATCTAAGCGAATCACATGATTGGATGATCAAACTCGTTTTGAAACACGAAAGCATCAAAAGATCATACTCCATTACAAAAGATGCACAAAGATACAGTAATGGACTACAAATTTCAGAAGTCCCATTTACTGCTGAAATGGAAAACAGAAAAAGCAAATCTGGTAAAAGTAACTGCAAAGAAAGAACTGCTACAGAAACTGGCTAAGAAATTGCAAGAAAAGCCTCTGTATGGAAAATACCCAGAGCGAGCTAACAATCCTGATGTTGACAAAACTTTAACCCATCAGTGGTTAGCATCCTCTGGACTGAACTCGGAGACTGAAGGACTGATTATATCAGCACAAGATCAGTGTCTGCCAACAAAAAATTACCAAGCCAACATAATTATAAATGGATGCAGCCCATTATGCCGTGTATGCAAAAAACAACCAGAGACCATTGACCATATAATTTCAATGTGCAGTCCTATAGCTCCAACCGAATACCTAAACAGGCATGACAGAGCTGCACAATACATACATTGGATAATGTGTAAGCATTTTGACCTGCCCCATCAAAAGAATTGGTGGGAGCATCAACCACCTCCCATACTTGAAAAAGATCACATCTCAATCTTGTGGAACTTTAGCATCCAAACAGACCGAAAAATAGATGCAAATAGACCTGATATAATATTGAAGGACTTTAAAAAGAGGGTATGCCTGCTAATTGATATGTCTGTTCCAATAGACAAGAATGTATCTATAAAAACATTTGAAAAATTGAGCAAGAATAAGGACCTGGAGATAGAAATTGGAAAAATGTGGAAACTGAGAACTAAAACAATACCAGTGGTTGTAGGCGCTCTGGGAATGATACCTAAGGGGTCTAATGATTACTTATCGCAAATCCCAGGAAACCCGCGTACAGGAGAAATACAAAAGATAGTACTAATGGGAACTGCCCATATACTAAGGAAGATTCTGTCAATATAAGTACATCACAAGTCTAAACACTAAAGATGCATGTGTGAATATGTATGTTCTTTCTTGAACATGGCAGACCTTGTTGTCTCTTGAGGTCACTGGTTGTGACTTGGTGATAACTCGTATGAACATAAAGCAAGATAAATGCAACTGTAATAATAATAATAATAATAAAACTAACCAACTGGAAATCACCTGGCCCAGATGGTGTGCAGGGGTATTGGATTAAAAACATAACATCCCTCCACCCGAAACTGACAACCATGTTCAATGACTGCTCGATGTCAAGTGAGGTACCAGAGTGGTTGACAAAAGGTACCACAGTTCTGATAATGAAAGACCGAATCAAGGGTAATGATGTTACCAACTATAGACCTATCACATGTCTGTCCGTAATGTGGAAACTGTTGACAAGCATTATGTCTGAGGAAATCTACCATCACCTCCACACAAACAACTTGTTACCGGACGAACAGAAAGGATGCCGAAAGAAGTCACGTGGTACAAAGCATCAGTTACTTATTGATAAGATGGTAATGAGGAATTGCAAGAGGAGACACACTGGTCTTGCCATGGGATGGATAGACAACAAAAAGGCATTTGACATGGTGCCTCATTCTTGGATCACCAAAAGCCTGGATATCTTCAAGGTGGCAGATAACATCAGGCAGTTGTTGGGCAAAAGTATGAAGTCCTGGGAAACAGAGTTAACATCAACTGGAGAATCCTTGGGAAGCGTGAAGATCAAGAGAGGTATCTTCCAGGGAGATAGTCTGTCCCCTCTGTTGTTTGTCCTTGCCCTGATGCCCCTGACCAGTGTACTGCGAAAAGTGAGAGCAGGATACAGGTTGGGAAAGGGAGGGCTTACCATCAATCACCTCCTCTTCATGGACGATCTTAAGCTCTTCGGGAAGAGTGAGAAGTAATTTGGATGTGCTTGTTGACACTGTCCGTATTTTCAGCAATGGTATATGTATGCAATTTGGTATTAGTAAGTGTGGAGTCATTGTGATGAGGAGGGGTAAGTTGAGCAGAAGTAACGGAATCCAGATACCAACAGGTGAGATGATAAAAGAAATTGACTCTGAAGAAGGATACAAGTATTTGGGCGTTCTGGAGGCTGATGACATCAAGAACAAAAAAATGAAGGAATTGATAAGAACTGAATACCTTCGGAGAGTAAGGAGCGTATTAAAGTCACATCTGAACAGTAGGAATGCCATAAGTGCAGTAAATTCCCGAACTGTACATTATTAGGTACAGTGCGGGAATTCTGAGATGGAATGTTGCTGAACAAAAAGAAATGGATAGGAAGACTAGGAAGCTATTGACTATCTACAATATGTTCCACAAGAGGAGTGATGTCGATAGACTCTACTTAAGGAGATCTGAGGGTGGAAGAGGTCTTATCAGCATAGAGGACTGTGTTCAGATGGAGAAAAACAACCTACACAAATACGTGACTGATAGTAAGGAGCGAATGCTCAGAGCTGTACTGAAGGAGGGGACAATAGGCCAGGGGATGTCCAAGGAGGAAATAACATCAAGGAGAAAGAGCAGCCTTCAGGAAAAATCCCTTCATAGTACCTTCTTTGAGAAAACTGAATTTAGAGATCCACAGGCATGGAACTGGTTGAAAAGAGGAGACCTTAAAAAGGCTACAGAAGGAATGTTAATGGCTGCGCAGGAGCAGGCCCTCAAAACGAAGTGGTGGAAACACCATATTTACAAGGAGGAGGCTAGCCCACTGTGCAGGATCTGTGGAGAGAGAGAGAGAGAGAGAGAGAGAGAGAGAGAGAGAGAGAGAGAGAGAGAGAGAGAGAGAGAGAGAGAGAGAGAGAGAGAGAGGAGACTGTGGCTTACATAGTATCCGAGTGTAAACACCTAGCCCAGACTCACTATAAGGGCTGGAGACATGATGTGATGGGCAGGGTGATCCACTGGCACCTATGCAAAGTAAACAATTTACCACATTCTGAGAAGTGGTATGAGCATAAGCCAGAGGCGGAGATAGAAAACGATCAGGTGAATGTGCTGTGGGATTTTAGGATACAGACGGACAAGAAACTGGAACACAATAGACCTGACCTGGTGGTTTTGGACAAAGAAACAAGTCTGATTCTGTGAGGTCGGGGAGGGGTACCAGCTCCACTCTTTCACTTGTTGTTGTTGGTGATGTTTGCACTGGAGTCTCTGTTGCAGCTGCATTTGGTATTGCTGTTGTTGTTGTTAATATTTCCACTGCTGCTGCTGTTTTTGATTTCCGTGGAGTGGGTATGGGTGCCACGGACCTATCGTTCCTGGTTGCCGCTTGTCCTGTTGCTGGTAGCCGTGGAGCCGGATTCGGAAGGAGGGGGGTTTTCTCCTTTCTCAGGGTCTTCTCGTTGCAGAAGGCCCTGAGGTGAGTCTTCGATCCACAGCGAAAGCATTTAGGGCATTTGCCCTCAACACTTATGGGCAGTTGAGTGCCGTTATCGAAGTCTATCACATCCGGGATAGCTTCGATGCACTCCTGGTTGGTTTGGATTAGCATCTCAATGGAGGAGCCGACCCAATCTTCTCTTACTTTTTTCTGTACTTGCAGTACAGTTGTTTTGTCCTCGATTCCGACGAGGACAGACGCGGCCAGCCAAGAAGGGGTCATTCCGGGGGGGACGTGGGTCAGTTTGACCCTCACAATTTTTTGCCCGCAGTAGGAGGGCACCAACACCATTTCCTCGCTCCTTAGGGTCACTACTGATTGGGCCTTTGCCTCCTGGGGTGTGGCAAAAAGTACGTCTACGGTGGCATATTTTTGCCTCGGGTGATGTGCGTTTTCCGCTGCCACACAGACCCCAAGGCTTTTTGTATTTGGGCCTCTGTGGCTCTTTCCACCCTACGGGATTTTGTACTTACTGTGCGGTACGTGACCGTACAGTGCTCTTGGGTTTCGAAATATTTTTCCGCTGCCTTGCAGATTGCTCGGTGTCCGTTCTTTGTCACCATCTTCTTCGCTTCCTCTAATTCCTCATTTGTTATGAGGATTGTTTCCAAGTTTTTCGCAATACCTGCAAATGAGATTGGTTTTTCTCTGCTGTTGTTGTTGTCGTCAGAGCTGCTGGTACTTTTGTTGTTGCTGCAGGTACTACGACTACTGCCTCCGCCGCTGTTGCTGTGGTTGTTGTTGGTGTTGCTGCTGCTAATGCTGCTGTTGTTTATGCTGCTGGTGATGCTGTTGCGGCTGCTACTGTTGTTTTCATTGTCACTGTTGCTGTTGTTATTACGGCTGCTACTGCTATTATTCCTGACGTCAGACGAATGAACTGGGTTTTCGTATTTCCTGCACACCTGTTTCGTCGCTGTCGTCGTCGTCGTGGAGAAACCTTGCACGCTTTGCACGAGACTTTTCTTTTCTTTCGTCACTTGCGAAAGAGAAGGGAGGGAGCGAGACACATTTAAAGAAGGGAGGGAGAGAGACAATCTTCTCTCCGCTGTAGTGATGATTGAGGAAGAAGAAGACGGAATGAGTGGGAGTGACGTATGAAATTTCTTTTTCGTAGCCATGTTGTTTTTTTGTTTAAAATGAAATTTTGGGTACAAAACCCCAATAACTGGTTATTTAACCCCGAAGGGCCAAATAACGGACAGAAAGACCCCTCTCACGAGGAGGAGGGTGTCTTTATCAACAATTTGGTTCAAGTTTTAAATAATTTACAATTGTTTTAACGGTTAAAAATTACTATACCTTACAGAGCCGAGCCTCCGTCAACCATGGCATTCAATAATAATAATAATAATAATAATAATGATTTCTTTATTAACCACAAGGGTTTACATAAAGTAGACATTAAGGACAGTGCAGGACAATGCAGGACGGTACAAATGGGCATTTCTGCGTGTAAAAAAACAAAAACAGAGGATGTAACAAAAATAACAATGAAAATAACAATGAAAAATTGCCCAATAGGGGGGAGACTTCGGAGGGACATTTGTGGAGAAAGCCCAGTAAAAAGCCACAATGACCCTGACCACCAAGGCAAGTGCCCTCTCCCAGTTTTCCACCTTTAGTTTACAGATATATACTCAGAGTCGGCCCATTCACTCGGGCCATTCTTGCTTCTCTCACCCATCTTTCAACAAAATGCTGGGAAGAGAGCACTTCCTTCTCTACTCTGATTTTCCTTTTCAAATGAAATTTGAAAAAGTCAATCAGAGCATCACCGAAGAGGTAAGTGCTCGTCTTCAGCCCTTTCAAACGTGTCCACCATACTATCTCTTTCGCCATGGCCACCAGACAGATAAAAACTGCCTGCCCTTCCCGGCTAAAGGAGGAGGGCGGGGCAATCCTCACGATAGACTCAGATGATAGCTGGATCCGTCCTAAACGCGACAGCAGGTGTTCGACATAAACCCACAAGTCAGCAATTTTCGGACACTGGACGAGTGCGTGCAGGACGGTTTCGTCGCCCTGCGCGCATCTCGGACATGCCCGGCTGACGGCACCTCCATGCCTGTAGAGTTTATCCCGAACTGGCAAGGCTCCTCGGTAGCACTGCCAGGCCAGAGATTTCTGGAAGTTGTCCATAGGCCCTGGCCCGAAAGTTCTTCCGAAGAGATTGGCTAGTTGATTTTCGTCGACGCCTAGAGTTTCCCCAAGTACGTCGTCGCTCTTCCCCTCCACTAATCCTCTATAGAACGCCGAGGTGGAGTTTCCACCGATCACATTGCCCGATTGGTCGAGGGCTGTGAGCGCCTGAAGACATTCCAGTCTCCAGGCGCTCCCTCTCGGTCTTCGCTTGACCCAGGACTGCAGCTCCGTCAAGGAAACGAGCTGGGGAAAAACGCGTCTAGCAAACGGCGACCACACCTGATCACCGTCGAGGAAGAGGTGGAGATGTCGTAGCCTGAGCGCGTGCCTGCGCATCATCAGCCACGGCATGCCCAGCCCTCCACGCAGCGGGTGTTGACAACAGATGGACCGCCTGACCATCGGAGCACGTCCCTTCCACAAAAAGCGAAAGAGCAAACGCTCCAGCGCAGTCAGGCGAGGCTTAGGACAAGGTACGACGGTTAGGCGGTAGCAGATGACAGACGCGATGTACGCGTTAGCCACCTCCGCTCGACCTTTCAGGGATAGCTTCCTCTCCGCCCATTTCTGGGTGAGAGAAGCCACCCTGCTCGTCACCTCGTCCCAGTTTTTGTCCGTCTGGAGGTCCGGACCGAACCAGACCCCTAGCAATTTAACCGGTCCGTCCGTCCAGCGCCCGACGACGCTGTTGGACGGCATGGACCTGCCTCTCCAGGTGCCGAGCTGCAGGCCCACTGACTTTTCCTGGTTGATCATTGCTCCTGTCACCGCTTCGTATTCTCTTAGTGTAGTGCCGATCGCCTCGATGTGTTTGGCGTTCGACACCACTACAGTGACATCGTCCGCATATGCTGACACGGATCTTCCGCATCCTAGTTCGCGCGGGACTCCCCTCAACGTCTCCAGTTTGTGCAGTAATGGCTCGAGAGTCAATACGTACAAGAGGGACGAGAGGGGACATCCTTGGCGGACCGAGCGCATGATGTTGAACGGTTCCGACAGGTGACCGTTCACTCTCACCACAGAGCAGATGTCGCTGTGCATGGCAGCGATCCAGCCTCTGAAGACGGGCCCAAAGCCAGCCGCCCTCAGGACTGCCGCTAGGTAACGATGGTCGACCCTATCGAAAGCTTTCGACTGATCTAAATTGATCAAGGACCCACCCGTGCCAGGTTCCCTAGCTACCCTCTCTACGATGTATCGCATGAGGTGGAGGTTGTCGTGGATGGATCTGTCGGGAATGGCGCATGTCTGCGCCTCTCCCACCAGACCACCAACGACAAGCGCCAACCTCTTTGCTAGCACCTTGGCCAAAATCTTAAACTCTGTGTTTAGCAGAGTTATGGGCCGGAAATTGTCTATGTTATCCCCCTTGTTCGGATCCTTTCTCAGCAGTGCCACCGCTCCTCGGCTCACAGAACTGGGAATTCTCCCGTTCTGTTGCCAGTTGCAGTAGACGTCCGCCAAGAGGCCTCCGAACAAGTCTGGCATCTGTACGTAAAGTTCATAGGGCAGACCATCCAAACCAGGCGATTTACCCCTTGTGCAGCCAGTCATTGCCTCCCGTACTTCAGCGGCTGTTATCGGCTTTTCGCAACACTTCGCCTCAGTGGCCGAGAGCCGCGGCAGTCCGTCGAGGTAGACACTAAAGTCCATCCCTCTACCCGGCCCCCCGCTGCCCCCGAACAGCTGAGCGAAGTGTCGCTGAAAAGCTTCACACATTTGCCCGGGATCGAGTAGCATGCGCCCGTCGTGGTCCACCAAAGACCGGATCGTGGCTTTGTTGCCACGACGCGCCTCCGCCACTCGGGCCCATTGAACGGCTTTCGTCCCCTCGTGTCTGAGAGCACGCACCCTAGCTCTGACAACGCAGCCTTCGTGCTTTGCATTGAAGAATTGGTCAAGGGCCAATTTCGCCGCAAGCACGTCGGTCGCAATGCCTTTGCTAAGCGCCTCGTCTAATTTTCTAACTAGTTCTCCCTCTGCTCTATTTTTCTCTATTGCTAAAGCCTTACTAAACCTAATCGATTCTATTCTAATCGCTCTTTTCAGAGCAAACCACCACTTGTTGTTGACGATGGCCCCCGTCAACGCCCGCTTAACTAGTTCGCTAATCCGGTCTCTGTAGGCCTTGCGCGCTGGTAAGGACGCGTTTAGCTTCCAGTAGCCGGGTCCTCGTCTATGAAGCCTATCTAAGTCAAGCACACAGGTCACGAATTTGTGGTCCGTGTAGCTGACTATCTTGAATTGTGGACAGCCTATGCTAGACCTATCTATTTCCCTACAAAATACTCTATCTAGATATGATCTGGATGACCCTATGCGGTTTGTCCAAGTCCACATTGGCACATTCGGGAAATCCAATCGGTACCTGTCAGACAGTTCAAAACGCCTGAGCAGGTTGGTGAGGCTCTTGCACCCTCCACCCCTATCCGCTAATCCCACACAGTCCCAGCGTGCATCTAAGATCCCGTTCCAGTCGCCCACTAACACTAAAGAGCGGGACGTTCCAAGAAAGGTCTCCAGACGCCGGAAGAAATCAGGCCGCCCTGCTCCTGTCGGGGCATAGACGGCCACTAGCCTGAAAGCTTGCCCGTCTCCGCTGGTCACGTCCAGCACCACCAGCTTACCCTCTGGGTCCAGGAAGATGGCCCGTATGGCGAGATCCAAACCTCTCCGAAAAAGCACAGCAACTCCTCCACCGGATCCAGGACGGCTGGGAGATGCGTACACATCGTAGCCGCCGAAGATCGGTGCGAAGGCCCGTGCTTCGGAGATTCTGGTCTCGCTGATGGCCACTACATCTATGTTTAGTGACCTGAGGTCGTTGAGCAGGTGACCCTGCTTCCATGACGACCCCAAGCCACGCGCATTTATGCTGCCTATTCTGAGTGAGGTCATGTTTAAAATAGAGTGGAAAAGATGGGAAAGACCACTTACCGTACTTTTGGTAGAGGAGGGATGGTTTTTACATCCCTTTTCACTTGATCGTCTGGTGAAGGGACCGTTGAATCGTCCCTTCGGCTGGTCGTCGGCTCTTCTAAGAGAATGTCTGAATATACTCTTCGATTAATGGTTCCTCCTAGGTCCCTGAAATCACCAACTGCGTTGGGGAATTTCGTTTTAATGTTTGTGTATTGTTTCTGTGCTATTTTTAGCAGTCTTATGTTAGTTGGCGTTTTGATTGGTGCTGGTATTATGTAGTCCTGTTGTGAAATGTCTGTGTGTTCAATTATGTAAGTCATTAGTTTCTTGTTGTGTGTATTTATTGCCGTGCATTTGTTTTTCTGGGGGTGGGGTGTGGTTCTGCTATTTTCTTGTCGTTGTTGCTGGGTGTGTGTGTTTTGTTGTTGTGTTTGCGATGTTGGTGCTTGTGGTGGTGGTGTTGAAGGTGTTGTTGGCGGTGGGGTTGTTGCCGGTGGTGATGGTGGTGCTGGTGTGGGTGGTGATGGTGTTGGTGGTGTTGCTGCTGTGGGTCTCTTTGCAGTAGACTTTACCCTTTTCTCATTTCTTTCCTCCCTTTTCAAAGGCGACGATGCGCTGCTTCTGCGTTTGTGCCTTCTTGAGACCTTTTGCCATCCCTCTCCCACCTCACACTCCATGTCTGATTCTGTAAGGTCGGGGAGGGGTACCAGCTCCACTCTTTCACTTGTTGTTGTTGGTGATGTTTGCACTGGAGTCTCTGTTGCAGCTGCATTTGGTATTGCTGTTGTTGTTGTTAATATTTCCACTGCTGCTGCTGTCTTTGATTTCCGTGGAGTGGGTATGGGTGCCACGGACCTATCATTCCTGGTTGCCGCTTGTCCTGTTGCTGGTAGCCGTGGAACCGGATTCGGGAGGAGGGGGGTTTTCTCCTTTCTCATGGTCTTCTCGTTGCAGAAGGCCCTGAGGTGAGTCTTCGATCCACAGCGAAAGCATTTCGGGCGTTTGCCCTCAACACTTATGGGCAGTTGAGTGCCGTTATCGAAGTCTATCACATCCGGGATAGCTTCGATGCACTCCTGGTTGGTTTGGATTAGCATCTCAATGGAGGAGCCGACCCAATCTTCTCTTACTTTTTTCTGTACTTGCAGTACAGTTGTTTTGTCCTCGATTCCGACGAGGACAGACGCGGCCAGCCAAGAAGGGGTCATTCCGGGAGGGACGTGGGTCAGTTTGACCCTCACAATTTTTTGCCCGCAGTAGGAGGGCACCAACACCATTTCCTCGCTCCTTAGGGTCACTACTGATTGGGCCTTTGCCTCCTGGGGTGTGGCAAAAAGTACGTCTACGGTGGCGTATTTTTTGCCTCGGGTGATGTGCGTTTTCCTCTGCCACACAGACCCCAAGGCTTTTTGTATTTGGGCCTCTGTGGCTCTTTCCACCCTACGGGATTTTGTACTTACTGTACGGTACGTGACCGTACAGTGCTCTTGGGTTTCGAAAAAATTTTTCGCTGCCTTGCAGATTGCTCGGTGTCCGTTCTTTGTCACCATCTTCTTCGCTTCCTCTAATTCCTCATTTGTTATGAGGATTGTTTCCAGGTTTTTCGCAATACCTGCAAATGAGATTGGTTTTTCTCTGCTGTTGTTGTTGTCGTCAGAGCTGCTGGTACTTTTGTTGTTGCTGCAGGTACTACGACTACTGCCTCCGCCGCTGTTGCTGTGGTTGTTGTTGGTGTTGCTGCTGCTAATGCTGTTGTTGTTTATGCTGCTGGTGATGCTGTTGCGGCTGCTACTGTTGTTTTCATTGTCACTGTTGCTGTTGTTATTACGGCTGCTACTGCTATTATTCCTGACGTCAGACGAATGAACTGGGTTTTCGTATTTCCCGCACACCTGTTTCGTCGCTGTCGTCGTCGTCGTGGAGAAACCTTGCACGCTTTGCACGAGACTTTTCTTTTCTTTCGTCGCTTGCGAAAGAGAAGGGAGGGAGAGAGACACATTTAAAGAAGGGAGGGAGAGAGACAATCTTCTCTCTGCTGTAGTGATGATTGAGGAAGAAGAAGACGGAATGAGTGGGAGTGACGTATGAAATTTCTTTTTGGTAGCCATGTTTTTTTGTTTAAAATGAAATTTTGGGTACAAAACCCCAATAACTGGTTATTTAACCCCGAAGGGCCAAATAACGGACAGAAAGACCCCTCTCACGAGGAGGAGGGTGTCTTTATCAACAATTTGGTTCAAGTTTTAAACAATTTACAATTGTTTTAACGGTTAAAAATTACTATACCTTACAGAGCCGAGCCTCCGTCAACCATGGCATTCAATAATAATAATAATAATAATAATAATAATGTTTTCTTTATTAACCACAAGGCTTCACATAAAGTAGACATTAAGGACAGTACAGGACAATACAGGACGGTACAAATGGGCATTTCTACGTGTAAAAAAAACAGGGGTTGAAATAAAATAACAAAGAAAAATTCCCCAATAGGGGGGAGACTTCCAAGGGACATTTGTGGAGAAAGCCCATTAAAAGACCACAGTGGCCCTGACCATCAGGGCAAGTGCCCTCTCCCAGTTTTCCACCTTTAATTTACAGACACATACTCAGAGAAGGCCCATTCATTCGGGCCATACTTGCTTCTCTCACTCATCTTTCAACAAAATGCTGGGAAGAGAGCACTTCCCTCTCTACCCTGATTTTCCTTTTCAAATGAAATTTGAAAAAGTTAATCAGGGCATCACCGAAGAGGTAAGTGCTCGTCTTCAGCCCTTTCAAACGTGTCCACCATACTATCTCTTTCGCCATGGCCACCAGACAGATAAAAACTGCCTGCCCTTCCAGGCTAAAGGAAGGGGGCGGGGCAATCCTCACGATGGACTCAGCTGATAGCTGGATCCGTCCTACACGTGACAGAAGGTGTTCGACATAAACCCACAAGTCAGCAATGCTCGGACACTGGACGAGTGCGTGCAGGACGGTTTCGTCGCCCTGCGCGCATCTCGGACATGCCCGGCTGACGGCACCTCCATGCCTGTAAAGTTTATCCCGAACTGGCAAAGCTCCTCGGTAGCACTGCCAGGCCAGGGATTTCTGGAAGTTGTCCATAGGCCCCGGCCCGAAAGTCCTTCCGAAGAGATTGGCTAGTTGATTTTCGTCGACGCCTAGAGTTTCTCCAAGTACGTCGCCGCTCTTCCCCTCCACTAATCCCCTATAGAATGCCAAGGTGGAGTTTCCACCGATCACATTGCCCGATTGGTCGAGGGCTGTGAGCGCCTGAAGACATTCCAGTCTCCAAGCGCTCCCTCTCGATCTTCGCTTGACCCAGGACTGCAGCTCCGTCAAGGAGACGAGCTGGGGAATAACGTGTCTTGCAAACGGCGACCACACTTGATCACCGTCGAGGAAGAGGTGGAGATGTCGTAGCCTGAGCGCGTGTCTGCGCATCATCAGCCACGGCATGCACAGCCCTCCACGTGGCGGGTGTTGACAGCAGATGGACCGCCTGACCATCGGAGCGCGTCCCTTCCACAAGAAGCGAAAGAGCAAACGCTCCAGCGCAGTCAGGCGGGGCTTAGGACAAGGTACGACGGTCAGGCGGTAGTAGATGACGGATGCGATGTACGCATTCGCCACCTCCGCTCGACCTTTCAGGGATAGCTTCCTCTCGGCCCATTTCTGGGTGAGAGAAGCCACCCTGCTCGTCACCTCGTCCCAGTTTTTGTCCGTCTGGAGGTCTGGACCGAACCAGACCCCTAGCAATTTAACCGGTCCGTCCGTCCAGCGCCCGACGACGCTGTTGGACGGCATGGACCTGCCTCTCCAGGTGCCGAGCTGCAGGCCCACTGACTTTTCCTGGTTGATCATTGCTCCTGTCACCGCTTCGTATTCTCTTAGTGTAGTGCCGATCGCCTCGATGTGTTTGGCGTTCGACACCACTACGGTGACATCGTCGGCATATGCTGACACGGATCTTCCGCATCCTAGTTCGCGCGGGACCCCCTCAACGTCTCCAGTTTGTGCAGTAATGGCTCGAGAGTCAATACGTACAATAGGGACGAGAGGGGACATCCTTGGCGGACCGAGCGCATGATGTTGAACGGTTTCGAAAGGTGACCGTTCACTCTCACTACAGAGCAGATGTCGCTGTGCATGGCAGCGATCCAGCCTCTGAAGATGGGCCCAAAGCCAGCCGCCCTCAGGACTGCCGTTAGGTAACGATGGTCGACCCTATCGAAGGCTTTCGACTGATCTAAATTGATCAAAGACCCACCCGTGCCAGGTTCCCTAGCTACCCTCTCTACGATGTATCGCATGAGGTGGAGGTTGTCGTGGATGGATCTGTCGGGAATGGCGCATGTCTGTGCCTCTCCCACCAGACCACCAACGACAAGCGCCAACCTCTTTGCTAGCACCTTGGCCAAAATCTTGAACTCTGTGTTTAGCAGAGTTATGGGCCTAAAATTATCTATGTTATCCCCCTTGTTCGGATCCTTTCTCAGCAGCGCCACCGCTCCTCGGCTCACAGAGCTGGGAATTCTCCCGTTCTGTTGCCAGTTGCAGTAGACGTCCGCCAAGAGGCCTCCGAACAAGTTTGGCATTTGTACGTAAAGTTCATAGGGCAGACCATCCAAACCAGGCGATTTACCCCTTGTGCAACTAGTCATTGCATCCCGTACTTCAGCGGTTGTTATCGGCTTTTCGCAACACTCCGCCTCAGTGGCCGAAAGCCGCGGCAGTCCGTCGAGGTAGACACTAAAGTCCATCCCTCGATCCGGCCCGCCACTGCCCCCGAACAGTTGAGCGAAGTGTCGCTGAAAAGCTTCACACATTTGCCCGGGATCGAGTTGCATACGCCCGTCGTGGTCCACCAAAGACCGGATCGTGGCTTTGTTGCCACGACGCGCCTCCGCCACTCGGGCCCATTGAACGGCTTTCGTCCCCTCGTGTCTGAGAGCACGCACCCTAGCTCTGACAACGCAGCCTTCGTGCTTTGCATTGAAGAATTGGTCAAGGGCCAATTTCGCCGCAAGTACGTCGGTCGCGATGCCTTTGCTAAACGCCTCATCTAATTTTCTAGCTAATTCTCCCTCTGCTCTATTTTTCTCTATTGCTAAAGTCTTACTAAACCTAATGGACTCTATTCTAATTGCTCTTTTCAGAGCAAACCACCACTTGTTGTTGACGATGGCCCCCGTCAACGCCCGCTTAACTAGTTCGCTAATCCGGTCTCTGTAGGCCTTGCGCGCTGGTAAGGACGCGTTTAGCTTCCAGTAGCCGGGTCCTCGTCTATGAAGCCTATCTAAGTCAAGCACACAGATCACGAATTTGTGGTCCGTGTAGCTGACTATCTTGAATTGTGGACAGCCTATGCTAGACCTATCTATTTCCCTACAAAATACTCTATCTAGATATGATCTGGATGACCCTATGCGATTTGTCCAAGTCCACATTGGTACATTCGGGAAATCCATTCGGTACCTGTCAGACAGTTCAAAACGTCTGAGCAGGTTGGTGAGACTCTTGCACCCTCCTTCCCTATCCACTAATCCCACACAATCCCAGCGTGCATCTAAGATCCCGTTCCAGTCGCCCACTAACACTAAAGAGCGGGACGTTCCAAGAAAGGTCTCCAGACGCCGGAAGAAAACAGGCCGCCCTGCTCCTGTCGGGGCATAGACGGCCACTAGCCTGAAAGATTGTCCGTCTCCGCTGGTCACGTCCAGCACCACCAACTTACCCTCTGGGTCCAGGAAGATGGCCCGTATGGCAAGATCCAAACCTCTCCGAAAAAGCACAGCAACTCCTCCCCCCGATCCCGGGCGGCTGGGAGATGCGTACACATCGTAGCCGCCGAAGATCGGTGCGAAAGCCTGTGCTTCGGAGATTCTGGTCTCGCTGATGGCCACTACATCTATGTTTAGTGACCTGAGGTCGTTGAGCAGGTGGCCCTGCTTCCATGACGACCCCAAGCCACGCGCATTTATGCTGCCTATTCTGAGTGAGGTCATGTTGAAAAGGAGTGGAAAAGATGGGAAAGACCACTTACCTTACTTCTCGTAGGGGAAGGACGGCTTTTCCATCCTTTTCACTGCTTGTGGCCTCCTCAGGAAGGATGTCCTTATAAATCCTCCTGGAGAGTGCTTGTCGGAAGTCTCCGATGTCTTTGGGGAATTTTTGTTTTAGTGTCATGTACGTTTTCTGTGTGATGCGAGTGATTTGTATGTGTGGAGGTGGTGTGAATTTTGGGGTTGTTGTGTAGTCTTTTTCTGTGATGCTGGTGTTGTGTTGGATGTAGTGTAATAATTGCTTGTTGTTCAAATTTAATGCTGTGTAGTGTGTATCGTTTTGGTTGTTTTGTTTTGTTTGCGTTTGTTGTGGGTTTGTTTCTGTTTCGCATTTTGGTGACTTTTGTGGTGTAGGTGATGGTGGTGTTGGAGTTAATGATGGTGATGGTGTTGGTGTTTGGGTTGATGGGGTTGATGATGCTGGTGTGGATGGTGGCATATCTGTCCTAACTTTTTTGTTTCTTAGTTTATTTGTTTCCCTCTGTATTTTGTTTTTGGAGGGGGAAGGAAGAGAATTTTTTCTTTTTTGGTTTCATTTTTCTTCTTCCGGATATCGTTTCCCACTCCTCGTCGTCACAATCTGTCTCCAGTTGTGATAGGCCGGGGAGTGGAAAATCCTCCACAGCCGTTAGTTTTGGTTGTGGTGTGGTGGATGGTGTAGGCGCTGGTGCTAGTTCTGAAGCGTTGGGTGGTGGTGGTGTTGGTTTTGCTGGTGGTGGTAGTGGTGTTGGTTTTGCTACTGTTGCTGGGGTTGTTGCTGTTATAGTTTCTTCTGTTGTTGCTGCTACAGTTGTTGCTGCCATCTCTGCTACTGGTGGTGTTGATGGTTGTGTCACTGTGGTGGGTAGGAGAGGTGGCCTCAACCTTTTAGCCTGAGGGCAGAAAGCCCTTAGGTGGGTTCCTTCACCACAAACGACACACCTAGGTCTTCTGCCCTCGACAATTACCGTGAGGTGGCTGCCGTCAGTGAGGTCTATTACCTCTGGGATCTCCTCAATGCTTTTTTGGTCCGCTTGGATCAGGAGCTCCATCCCAGATCCGGACCAGTTTTCCTGCTTTTCTTTTGCTACTGCTATTATTTTCGTGTTGGCTTCGATGCCGGCGAGGACAGCCGCTATTAGCCAGGGAATTTCGATGGCCGGTGGAACGTGGGTCACCCTGATCTTTACGAGTCTCTGGCCACAATAGCTTGGGACGAGTGTGAGGTCGTCACTTTTTAATGGGGCTATGGAGTGTTCTCTAGCCTCCTCTGGTGTTTCAAAGAACACATCCACGGTTCCATACTTTTGCCCACGTCTGATGTGGGTTTTTCTTGCCCACACATGTCCCAAATCTTTTTGGATTTGGGACTCGGATGCCCGTTCCACTCGGCGCGATTTTACATTTATTGTTCTATACGACACGATGCACAGGCGCCGATGCTCCATTTTATTAGGTGGGGGGGGGGGGGCTGACCCTGTACCCATCTTTCTTTACCATTTGTTTGGCATTTTCTAAATCTTCTTGAGTTACCGTGAACGCTTCGAATTGTTTTGCTACGATGGCGAAACTGAGGGTCGGTTTTATAATGTCATTGTTGTTGTTGTTGCTATCGTTAATATTAATTTTAGTTTCAGTTGTGATGGTGACGTCAGTCGTCTTTGGTGGGGAAGAGTCCATTTTGCTTGATTTCATTTCGTCATCACGAGTTAATTTATTTTTTTCTTCTTTTGTTTCTGTTGTCGCGGTGGTGGTGGTGGTGGTGGTTGTCGCGGTGGTGGTGGTGGTGGAGGCTTTAACACCTGCAGTCATTGGTAATGGCGGGAAATGAATGTCTGCCTGAGACAAATTTAAAATGTTGCTACTGCTTATATTTTTTTTTGTGTTGGCAAACGTAGTAACATTTACAATGGTGGTGTCGGTGTGAGGTGTTATTTTGTGAGGAAGGCTTTCAGCTGCTTCGTGCAGAGGTGAAGTAGCCATTTTTTTTCAAAGAAATTGTTTGATAATAATAAAAGTTAAAATTTGGGGCACAAGGCCCCAATCTTTTTAGGTGTCCTTTTCGGAAAACAATGTACGTGTGCTTATAAACAGTTAACAATAAAATTTTCCATAAATGGCAATTTTTAAACAAACGGAAATAACAAACCTTTGCGGAGCTCACGATAATACGATTTCCTACGTAGGTCGCCAATAATAATAATAATAATAATAATAATAATAATGATTTCTTTATTAACCACAAGGGTTCACATAAAGTAGACATTAAGGACAGTACAGGACAATACAGGACGGTACAAATGGGCATTTCTGCGTGTAAAAAAAACAGAGGTTGAAATAAAATAACAAAGAAAAATTCCCCAATAGGGGGGAGACTTCCAAGGGACATTTGTGGAGAAAGCCCATTAAAAGACCACAGTGGCCCTGACCACCAGGGCAAGTGCCCTCTCCCAGTTTTCCACCTTTAATTTACAGACACATACTCAGAGAAGGCCCATTCATTCGGGCCATACTTGCTTCTCTCACCCATCTTTCAACAAAATGCTGGGAAGAGAGCACTTCCCTCTCTACCCTGATTTTCCTTTTCAAATGAAATTTGAAAAAGTTAATCAGGGCATCAACGAAGAGGTAAGTGCTCGTCTTCAGCCCTTTCAAACGTGTCCACTATACTATCTCTTTCGCCATGGCCACCAGACAGATAAAAACTGCCTGCCCTTCCCGGCTAAAGGAAGGGGGCGGGGCAATCCTCACGATGGACTCAGCTGATAGCTGGATAGGTCCTACACGTGACAGCAGGTGTTCGACATAAACCCACAAGTCAGCAATGCTCGGACACTGGACGAGTGCGTGCAGGACGGTTTCGTCGCCCTGCGCGCATCTCGGACATGCCCGGCTGACGGCACCTCCATGCCTGTAGAGTTTATCCCGAACTGGCAAAGCTCCTCGGTAGCACTGCCAGGCCAGGGATTTCTGGAAGTTGTCCATAGGCCCCGGCCCGAAAGTCCTTCCGAAGAGATTGGCTAGTTGATTTTCGTCGACGCCTAGAGTTTCTCCAAGTACGTCGTCGCTCTTCCCCTCCACTAATCCCCTATAGAACGCCAAGGTGGAGTTTCCACCGATCACATTGCCCGGTTGGTCGAGGGCTGTGAGCGCCTGAAGACATTCCAGTCTCCAAGCCC
This sequence comes from Eledone cirrhosa, assembly GCA_964016885.1. Taxonomy (NCBI): domain Eukaryota; kingdom Metazoa; phylum Mollusca; class Cephalopoda; order Octopoda; family Eledonidae; genus Eledone; species Eledone cirrhosa. Next base: position 102,896,140 of record OZ024741.1, read on the forward strand.
TCCCTCTCGGTCTTCGCTTGACCCAGGACTGCAGCTCCGTCAAGGAGACGAGCTGGGGAAAAACGTGTCTTGCAAACGGCGACCACACCTGATCACCGTCGAGGAAGAGGTGGAGATGTCGTAGCCTGAGCGCGTGTCTGCGCATCATCAGCCACGGCATGCCCAGCCCTCCACGTAGCGGGTGTTGACAGCAGATGGACCGCCTGACCATCGGAGCGCGTCCCTTCCACAAGAAGCGAAAGAGAAAACGCTCCAGCGCAGTCAGGCGGGGCTTAGGACAAGGTACGACGGTCAGGCGGTAGTAGATGACGGATGCGATGTACGCATTCGCCACCTCCGCTCGACCTTTCAGGGATAGCTTCCTCTCCGCCCATTTCTGGGTGAGAGAAGCCACCCTGCTCGTCACCTCGTCCCAGTTTTTGTCCGTCTGGAGGTCTGGACCGAACCAGACCCCTAGCAATTTAACCGGTCCGTCCGTCCAGCGCCCGACGACGCTGTTGGACGGCATGGACCTGCCTCTCCAGGTGCCGAGCTGCAGGCCCACTGACTTTTCCTGGTTGATTATTGCTCCTGTCACCGCTTCGTATTCTCTTAGTGTAGTGCCGATCGCCTCGATGTGTTTGGCGTTCGACACCACTACGGTGACATCGTCGGCATATGCTGACACGGATCTTCCGCATCCTAGTTCGCGCGGGACACCCCTCAACGTCTCCAGTTTGTGCAGTAATGGCTCGAGAGTCAATACGTACAATAGGGACGAGAGGGGACATCCTTGGCGGACCGAGCGCATGATGTTGAACGGTTCCGAAAGGTGACCGTTCACTCTCACTACAGAGCAGATGTCGCTGTGCATGGCAGCGATCCAGCCTCTGAAGACGGGCCCAAAGCCAGCCGCCCTCAGGACTGCCGTTAGGTAACGATGGTCGACCCTATCGAAGGCTTTCGACTGATCTAAATTGATCAAAGACCCACCCGTGCCAGGTTCCCTAGCTACCCTCTCTACGATGTATCGCATGAGGTGGAGGTTGTCGTGGATGGATCTGTCGGGAATGGCGCATGTCTGTGCCTCTCCCACCAGACCACCAACGACAAGCGCCAACCTCTTTGCTAGCACCTTGGCCAAAATCTTGAACTCTGTGTTTAGCAGAGTTATGGGCCTAAAATTATCTATGTTATCCCCCTTGTTCGGATCCTTTCTCAGCAGCGCCACCGCTCCTCGGCTCACAGAACTGGGAATTCTCCCGTTCTGTTGCCAGTTGCAGTAGACGTCCGCCAAGAGGCCTCCGAACAAGTTTGGCATTTGTACGTAAAGTTCATAGGGCAGACCATCCAAACCAGGCGATTTACCCCTTGTGCAACTAGTCATTGCATCCCGTACTTCAGCGGTTGTTATCGGCTTTTCGCAACACTCCGCCTCAGTGGCCGAAAGCCGCGGCAGTCCGTCGAGGTAGACACTAAAGTCCATCCCTCGATCCGGCCCGCCACTGCCCCCGAACAGTTGAGCGAAGTGTCGCTGAAAAGCTTCACACATTTGCCCGGGATCGAGTAGCATGCGCCCGTCGTGGTCCACCAAAGACCGGATCGTGGCTTTGTTGCCACGACACGCCTCCGCCACTCGGGCCCATTGAACGGCTTTCGTCCCCTCGTGTCTGAGAGCACGCACCCTAGCTCTGACAACGCAGCCTTCGTGCTTTGCATTGAAGAATTGGTCAAGGGCCAATTTCGCCGCAAGTACGTCGGTCGCGATGCCTTTGCTAAGCGCCTCATCTAATTTTCTAACTAATTCTCCCTCTGCTCTATTTTTCTCTATTGCTAAAGTCTTACTAAACCTAATGGACTCTATTCTAATTGCTCTTTTCAGAGCAAACCACCACTTGTTGTTGACGATGTCCCCCGTCAACGCCCGCTTAACTAGTTCGCTAATCCGGTCTCTGTAGGCCTTGCGCGCTGGTAAGGACGCGTTTAGCTTCCAGTAGCCGGGTCCTCGTCTATGAAGCCTATCTAAGTCAAGCACACAGATCACGAATTTGTGGTCCGTGTAGCTGACTATCTTGAATTGTGGACAGCCTATGCTAGACCTATCTATTTCCCTACAAAATACTCTATCTAGATATGATCTGGATGACCCTATGCGATTTGTCCAAGTCCACATTGGTACATTCGGGAAATCCATTCGGTACCTGTCAGACAGTTCAAAACGTCTGAGCAGGTTGGTGAGACTCTTGCACCCTCCTTCCCTATCCACTAATCCCACACAATCCCAGCGTGCATCTAAGATCCCGTTCCAGTCGCCCACTAACACTAAAGAGCGGGATGTTCCAAGAAAGGTCTCCAGACGCCGGAAGAAATCAGGTCGCCCTGCTCCTGTCGGGGCATAGACGGCCACTAACCTGAAAGCTTGCCCGTCTCCGCTGGTCACGTCCAGCACCACCAACTTACCTTCTGGGTCCAGGAAGATGGCCCGTATGTCAAGATCCAAACCTCTCCGAAAAAGCACAGCAACTCCTCCCCCCGATCCCGGACGGCTGGGAGATGCGTACACATCGTAGCCGCCGAAGATCGGTGCGAAAGCCTGTGCTTCGGAGATTCTGGTCTCGTTGATGGCCACTACATCTATGTTTAGTGACCTGAGGTCGTTGAGCAGGTGGCCCTGCTTCCATGACGACCCCAAGCCACGCGCATTTATGCTGCCTATTCTGAGTGAGGTCATGTTGAAAAGGAGTGGAAAAGATGGGAAAGACCACTTACCTTACTTCTCGTAGGGGAAGGACGGCTTTTCCATCCTTTTCACTGCTTGTGGCCTCCTCAGGAAGGATGTCCTTATAAATCCTCCTGGAGAGTGCTTGTCGGAAGTCTCCGATGTCTTTGGGGAATTTTTGTTTTAGTGTCATGTACGTTTTCTGTGTGATGCGAGTGATTTGTATGTGTGGGGGTGGTGTGAATTTTGGGGTTGTTGTGTAGTCTTTTTCTGTGAGGCTGGTGTTGTGTTGGATGTAGTGTAATAATTGCTTGTTGTTCAAATTTAATGCTGTGTAGTGTGTATCGTTTTGGTTGTTTTGTTTTGTTTGCGTTTGTTGTGGGTTTGTTTCTGTTTCGAATTTTGGTGTCTTTTGTGGTGTAGGTGATGGTGGTGTTGGAGTTAATGATGGTGATGGTGTTGGTGTTTGGGTTGATGGGGTTGGTGATGCTGGTGTGGATGGTGGCATATCTGTCCTAACTTTTTTGTTTCTTAGTTTATTTGTTTCCCTCTGTATTTTGTTTTTGGAGGGGGAAGGAAGAGAATTTTTTCTTTTTTGGTTTCTTTTTTTTTTTCCGGATATCGTTTCCCACTCCTCGTCGTCACAATCTGTCTCCAGTTGTGATAGGCCGGGGAGTGGAAAATCCTCCACAGCCATTAGTTTTGGTTGTGATGTGATGGATGGTGTAGGCGCTGGTGCTAGTTCTGAAGCGTTGGGTGGTGGTGGTGTTGGTTTTGCTGGTGGTGGTAGTGGTGTTGGTTTTGCTACTGTTGCTGGGGTTGTTGCTGTTATAGTTGCTTCTGTTGTTGCTGCTACAGTTGTTGCTGGCATCTCTGCTACTGGTGGTGTTGATGGTTGTGTCACTGGGGTGGGTAGGAGAGGTGGCCTCAACCTTTTAGTCTGAGGGCAGAAAGCCCTTAGGTGGGTTCCTTCACCACAAACGACACACCTAGGTCTTCTGCCCTCGACAATTACCGTGAGGTGGCTGCCGTCAGTGAGGTCTATTACCTCTGGGATCTCCTCAATGCTTTTTTGGTCCGCTTGGATCAGGAGCTCCATCCCAGATCCGGACCAGTTTTCCTGCTTTTCTTTTGCTATTGTTATTATTTTCGTGTTGGCCTCGATGCCGGCGAGGACAGCCGCTATTAGCCAGGGAATTTCGATGGCCGGTGGAACGTGGGTCACCCTGATCTTTACGAGTCTCTGGCCACAATAGCTTGGGACGAGTGTGAAGTCGTCACTTTTTAATGGGGCCATGGAGTGTTCTCTAGCCTCCTCTGGTGTTTCAAAGAACACATCCACGGTTCCATACTTTTGCCCACGTCTGATGTGGGTTTTTCTTGCCCACACATGTCCCAAAGCTTTTTGGATTTGGGACTCGGATGCCCGTTCCACTCGGCGCGATTTTACATTTATTGTTCTATACGACACGGTGCACAGGCGCCGATGCTCCATTTTATTAGGTGGGGGGTTGAGGCTGACCCTGTACCCATCTTTCTTTACCATTTGTTTGGCATTTTCTAAATCTTCTTGAGTTACCGTGAACGCTTCGAATTGTTTTGCTACGATGGCGAAACTGAGGGTCGGTTTTATAATGTCATTGTTGTTGTTGTTGCTATCGTTAATATTAATTTTATTTTCAGTTGTGGTGGTGGTGACGTCAGTCGTCTTTGGTGGTGAAGAGTCCATTTTGCTTGATTTCATTTCGACGTCACGAGTTAATTTATTTTTTTCTTCTTTTGTTTCTGTTGTCGCGGTGGTGGTGGTGGTGGTGGTTGTCGCGGTGGTGGTGGTGGTGGAGGGTTTAACACCTGCAGTCATTGGTAATGGCGGGAAATGAATGTCTGCTTGAGACAAATTTAAAATATTGCTACTGCTTATATTTTTTTTTTGTGTTGGCAAACGTAGTAACATTTACAATGGTGGTGTCGGTGTGAGGTGTTATTTTGTGAGGAAGTCTTTCAGCTGTTTCGTGCAGAGGGGAATTAGCCATTTTTTTTCAAAGAAATTTTTGGATAATAATAAAAGTTAAAATTTTGGGCACAAGGCCCCAATCTTTTTGGGTGTCCTTTTCGTAAAACAATGTATGTGTGCTTATAAACAGTTTACAATAAAATTTTCCATAAATGGCAATTTTTAAACAAACGGAAATAACAAACCTTTGCGGAGCTCACGATAATACGATTTCCTACGTAGGTCGCCAATAATAATAATAATAATAATAATAATAATAATGATTTCTTTATTAACCACAAGGGTTTACATAAAGTAGACATTAAGGACAGTGCAGGACAATGCAGGACGGTACAAATGGGCATTTCTGCGTGTAAAAAACAAAAACAGAGGATGTAACAAAAATAACAATGAAAATAACAATGAAAAATTCCCCAATAGGGGGGAGACTTCGGAGGGACATTTGTGGTGAAAGCCCAGTAAAAAACCACAATGACCCTGACCACCAAGGCAAGTGCCCTCTCCCAGTTTTCCACCTTAAATTTACAGATATATACTCAGAGTAGGCCCATTCACTCGGGCCATTCTTGCTTCTCTCACCCATCTTTCAACAAAATGCTGGGAAGAGAGCACTTCCCTCTCTACTCTAATTTTCCTTTTCAAATGAAATTTGAAAAAGTCAATCAGAGCATCACCGAAGAGGTAAGTGCTCGTCTTCAGCCCTTTCAAACGTGTCCACCATACTATCTCTTTCACCATGGCCACCAGGCAGATAAAAACTGCCTGCCCTTCCCGGCTAAAGGAGGAGGGCGGGGCAATCCTCACGATGGACTCAGATGATAGCCGGATCCGTCCTAAACGCGACAGCAGGTGTTCGATATAAACCCACAAGTCAGCAATTTTCGGACATTGGACGAGTGCGTGCAGGACGGTTTCGTCGCCCTGCGCGCATCTCGGACATGCCCGGCTGACGGCACCTCCATGCCTGTAGAGTTTATCCCGAACTGGCAAGGCTCCTCGGTAGCACTGCCAGGCCAGAGATTTCTGGAAGTTGTCCATAGGCCCTGGCCCGAAAGTTCTTCCGAAGAGATTGGCTAGTTGATTTTCGTCGACGCCTAGAGTTTCCCCAAGTACGTCATCGCTCTTCCCCTCCACTAATCCTCTATAGAACGCCGAGGTGGAGTTTCCACCGATCACATTGCCCCCATTGGTCGAGGGCTGTGAGCGCCTGAAGACATTCCAGTCTCCAGGCGCTCCCTCTCGGTCTTCGCTTGACCCAGGACTGCAGCTCCGTCAAGGAAACGAGCTGGGGAAACACGCGCCTAGCAAACGGCGACCACACCTGATCACCGTCGAGGAAGAGGTGGAGATGTCGTAGTCTGAGCGCGTGCCTGCGCATCATCAGCCACGGCATGCCCATCCCTCCACGTAGCGGGTGTTGACAACAGATGGACCGCCTGACCATCGGAGCACGTCCCTTCCAAAAAAAGCGAAAGAGCAAACGCTCCAGCGCAGTCAGGTGAGGCTTAGGACAAGGTACGACGGTTAGGCGGTAGCAGATGACAGACGCGATGTACGCGTTAGCCACCTTCGCTCGACCTTTCAGGGATAGCTTCCTCTCCGCCCATTTCTGGGTGAGAGAAGCCACCCTGCTCGTCACCTCGTCCCAGTTTTTGTCCGTCTGGAGGTCCGGACCGAACCAGACCCCTAGCAATTTACCGATCCGTCCGTCCAGCGCCCGACGACGCTGTTGGACGGCATGGACCTGCCTCTCCAGGTGCCGAGCTGCAGGCCCACTGACTTTTCCTGGTTGATCATTGCTCCTGTCACCGCTTCGTATTCTCTTAGTGTAGTGCCGATCGCCTCGATGTGTTTGGCGTTCGACACCACTACGGTGACATCGTCCGCATATGCTGACACGGATCTTCCGCATCCTAGTTCGCGCGGGACTCCCCTCAACGTCTCCAGTTTGTGCAGTAATGGCTCGAGAGTCAATACGTACAAGAGGGACGAGAGGGGACATCCTTGGCGGACCGAGCGCATGATGTTGAACGGTTCCGACAGGTGACCGTTCACTCTCACCACAGAGCAGATGTCGCTGTGCATGGCAGCGATCCAGCCTCTGAAGACGGGCCCAAAGCCAGCCGCCCTCAGGACTGCCGCTAGGTAACGATGCTCGACCCTATCGAAAGCTTTCGACTGATCTAAATTGATCAAGGACCCACCCGTGCCAGGTTCCCTAGCTACCCTCTCTACGATGTATCGCATGAGGTGGAGGTTGTCGTGGATGGATCTGTCGGGAATGGTGCATGTCTGCGCCTCTCCCACCAGACCACCAACGACAAGCGCCAACCTCTTTGCTAGCACCTTGGCCAAAATCTTAAACTCTGTGTTTAGCAGAGTTATGGGCCGGAAATTTTCTATGTTATCCCCCTTGTTCGGATCCTTTCTCAGCAGTGCCACCGCTCCTCGGCTCACAGAACTGGGAATTCTCCCGTTCTGTTGCCAGTTGCAGTAGACGTCCGCCAAGAGGCCTCCGAACAAGTCTGGCATCTGTACGTAAAGTTCATAGGGCAGACCATCCAAACCAGGCGATTTACCCCTTGTGCAGCCAGTCATTGCCTCCCTTACTTCAGCGGCTGTTATCGGCTTTTCGCAACACTTCGCCTCAGTGGCCGAGAGCCGCGGCAGTCCGTCGAGGTAGACACTAAAGTCCATCCCTCTACCCGGCCCCCCGCTGCCCCCGAACAGCTGAGCGAAGTGTCGCTGAAAAGCTTCACACATTTGCCCGGGATCGAGTAGCATGCGCCCGTCGTGGTCCACCAAAGACCGGATCGTGGCTTTGTTGCCACGACGCGCCTCCGCCACTCGGGCCCATTGAACGGCTTTCGTCCCCTCGTGTCTGAGAGCACGCACCCTAGCTCTGACAACGCAGCCTTCGTGCTTTGCATTGAAGAATTGGTCAAGGGCCAATTTCGCCGCCAGCACGTCGGTCGCAATGCCTTTGCTAAGCGCCTCGTCTAATTTTCTAACTAGTTCTCCCTCTGCTCTATTTTTCTCTATTGCTAAAGCCTTACTAAACCTAATCGATTCTATTCTAATCGCTCTTTTCAGAGCAAACCACCACTTGTTGTTGACGATGGCCCCCGTCAACGCCCGCTTAACTAGTTCGCTAATCCGGTCTCTGTAGGCCTTGCGCGCTGGTAAGGACGCGTTTAGCTTCCAGTAGCCGGGTCCTCGTCTATGAAGCCTATCTAAGTCAAGCACACAGATCACGAATTTGTGGTCCGTGTAGCTGACTATCTTGAATTGTGGACAGCCTATGCTAGACCTATCTATTTCCCTACAAAATACTCTATCTAGATATGATCTGGATGACCCTATGCGGTTTGTCCAAGTCCACATTGGCACATTCGGGAAATCCAATCGGTACCTGTCAGACATTTGAAAACGCCTGAGCAGGTTGGTGAGGCTCTTGCACCCTCCACCCCTATCCGCTAATCCCACACAGTCCCAGCGTGCATCTAAGATCCCGTTCCAGTCGCCCACTAACACTAAAGAGCGGGACGTTCCAAGAAAGGTCTCCAGACGCCGGAAGAAATCAGGCCGCCCTGCTCCTGTCGGGGCATAGACGGCCACTAGCCTGAAAGCTTGCCCGTCTCCGCTGGTCACGTCCAGCACCACCAGCTTACCCTCTGGGTCCAGGAAGATGGCCCGTATGGCGAGATCCAAACCTCTCCGAAAAAGCACAGCAACTCCTCCACCGGATCCAGGACGGCTGGGAGATGCGTACACATCGTAGCCGCCGAAGATCGGTGCGAAGGCCCGTGCTTAGGAGATTCTGGTCTCGCTGATGGCCACTACATCTATGTTTAGTGACCTGAGGTCGTTGAGCAGGTAACCCTGCTTCCATGACGACCCCAAGCCACGCGCATTTATGCTGCCTATTCTGAGTGAGGTCATGGTTAAAATAGAGTGGAAAAGATGGGAAAGACCACTTACCGTACTTTTGGTAGAGGAGGGATGGTTTTTACATCCCTTTTCACTTGATCGTCTGGTGAAGGGACCGTTGAATCGTCCCTTCGGCTGGTCGTCGGCTCTTCTAAGAGAATGTCTGAGTATACTCTTCGATTGATGGTTCCTCCTAGGTCCCTGAAATCACCAACTGCGTTGGGGAATTTCGTTTTAATGTTTGTGTATTGTTTCTGTGCTATTTTTAGCAGTCTTATGTTAGTTGGCGTTTTGATTGGTGCTGGTATTATGTAGTCCTGTTGTGAAATGTCTGTGTGTTCAATTATGTAAGTCATTAGTTTCTTGTTGTGTGTATTTATTGCCGTGCATTTGTTTTTCTGGGGATGGGGTGTGGTTCTACTATTTTCTTGTCGTTGTTGCTGGGTGTGTGTGTTTTGTTGTTGTGTTTGCGATGTTGGTGCTTGTGGTGGTGGTGTTGAAGGTGTTGTTGGCGGTGGGGTTGTCGCCGGTGGTGATGGTGGCGCTAGTGTGGGTGGTGATGGTGTTGGTGTTGTTGCTGCTGTGGGTCTCTTTGCAGTAGACTTTACCCTTTTCTCATTTCTTTCCTCCCTTTTCAAAGGCGACGATGCGCTGCTTCTGCGTTTGTGCCTTCTTGCGACCTTTTGCCATCCCTCTCCCACCTCACACTCCATGTCTGATTCTGTAAGGTCGGGGAGGGGTACCAGCTCCACTCTTTCACTTGTTGTTGTTGGTGATGTTTGCACTGGAGTCTCTGTTGCAGCTGCATTTGGTATTGCTGTTGTTGTTGTTAATATTTCCACTGCTGCTGCTGTCTTTGATTTCCGTGGAGTGGGTATGGGTGCCACGGACCTATCGTTCCTGGTTGCCGCTTGTCCTGTTGCTGGTAGCCGTGGAGCCGGATTCGGAAGGAGGGGGGTTTTCTCCTTTCTCAGGGTCTTCTCGTTGCAGAAGGCCCTGAGGTGAGTCTTCGATCCACAGCGAAAGCATTTCGGGCGTTTGCCCTCAACACTTATGGGCAGTTGAGTGCCGTTATCGAAGTCTATCACATCCGGGATAGCTTCGATGCACTCCTGGTTGGTTTGGATTAGCATCTCAATGGAGGAGCCGACCCAATCTTCTCTTACTTTTTTCTGTACTTGCAGTACAGTTGTTTTGTCCTCGATTCCGACGAGGACAGACGCGGCCAGCCAAGAAGGGGTCATTCCGGGGGCGACGTGGGTCAGTTTGACCCTCACAATTTTTTGCCCGCAGTAGGAGGGCACCAACACCATTTCCTCGCTCCTTAGGGTCACTACTGATTGGGCCTTTGCCTCCTGGGGTGTGGCAAAAAGTACGTCTACGGTGGCGTATTTTTTGCCTCGGGTGATGTGCGTTTTCCTCTGCCACACAGACCCCAAGGCTTTTTGTATTTGGGCCTCTGTGGCTCTTTCCACCCTACGGGATTTTGTACTTACTGTACGGTACGTGACCGTACAGTGCTCTTGGGTTTCGAAAACATTTTTCGCTGCCTTGCAGATTGCTCGGTGTCCGTTCTTTGTCACCATCTTCTTCGCTTCCTCTAATTCCTCATTTGTTATGAGGATTGTTTCCAAGTTTTTCGCAATACCTGCAAATGAGATTGGTTTTTCTCTGCTGTTGTTGTTGTCGTCAGAGCTGCTGGTACTTTTGTTGCTGCAGGTACTACGACTACTGCCTCCGCCGCTGTTGCTGTGGTTGTTGTTGGTGTTGCTGCTGCTAATGCTGTTGTTGTTTATGCTGCTGGTGATGCTGTTGCGGCTGCTACTGTTGTTTTCATTGTCACTGTTGCTGTTGTTATTACGGCTGCTACTGCTATTATTCCTGACGTCAGACGAATGAACTGGGTTTTCGTATTTCCCGCACACCTGTTTCGTCGCTGTCGTCGTCGTCGTGGAGAAACCTTGCACGCTTTGCACGAGACTTTTCTTTTCTTTCGTCGCTTGCGAAATAGAAGGGAGGGAGAGAGACACATTTAAAGAAGGGAGGGAGAGAGACAATCTTCTCTCTGCTGTAGTGATGATTGAGGAAGAAGAAGACGGAATGAGTGGGAGTGACGTATGAAATTTCTTTTTGGTAGCCATGTTTTTTTTGTTTAAAATGAAATTTTGGGTACAAAACCCCAATAACTGGTTATTTAACCCCGAAGGGCCAAATAACGGGCAGAAAGACCCCTCTCACGAGGAGGAGGGTGTCTTTATCAACAATTAGGTTCAAGTTTTAAACAAATTACAATTGTTTTAAAGGTTAAAAATTACTATACCTTACAGAGCCGAGCCTCCGTCAACCATGGCATTCAATAATAATAATAATAATAATAATAATAATAATAATAATAATAATAATAATAATAATAATAATAATAATAATAATAATAATAATAATAATAAGGAAGGGAAGCAGACGCACGTGGTGGATAGAAGGTCATGAAATCGCTCCCGTAAGTTTTTGATTTTTAACATATTTAAATAACAATTCTTAGTACAAATGATACATAAAGCACCAGACTCAAGTCTCAAAGTAATTCGGATCTATAATATATTGTTATATCGCTCAAATATTCAATTTTGTATTATACATTTTATATTCAAAAAAGAAAATGGTTATAAATGGAAGAAAACACCCTCTGTCAACACTATATAGAACAGCCAAATAACAGCAATTTCACCAACACCAGAAACTAGATACACCACCTACCCCATCACCCCTCTGTGTACACTAAATACAACAGCCAGATAACGGCAATTTCACCACCTCCACCACCACCAATCCCAGCATAATAATAATAATTACTATTATTATTGTCTCAAGTTTTAACAAAATTTTTAATTCCAATATTAAAAGAATATGTCAAAACATATATTAAACATACGCGACAAACGCATAGATACACAGATGAAACAAAACTACAGTCTATTCAACAAAACTCAGTAACGAGAACGCCATCACTATAGTCACCGCCGCCACCACTCCATCCATCATTGCTACCACTATCCTATCACCGCTGCCACCACTCCTTCATTGCTACCACCACTATTCCCCCATTACCTTCTGTTAACTTAAGAAAGGGGAAGGTGGCGGTATCACTAGACAAGGGAGAGGCTAGCAAATGATATAACGAGATTGACTTAGTGACCCGGCCACCGGCCAAACGTCGACGACTATCGCACTGCTGGCTCCCCCCTTCCCCACCAACAATAGAAAAAGCCCCAGCACCACCACCGACATAGCCAACAACAATAACAGGCAACTTGAGCAAAAAGTATATTATATTATTAATAATTTCATTCTTAAGCCACGCAATGCTCACATTAAGGAACCACTCATGATAATAACAATTTAAAAAACAACAAAAAAGAAAACCCCGTGACCAAGAAATACCGGGAAGGCGGCCGGCGGGGAATAGCCGTGTCTCTAGGGGCGGACGACCCCTCTAGTCTTGGTTGACACTCGTCCTAGAAGTGGTAAAACGAAATGATTACCCCTTGGCGGATAAGGATAAAAAGCGACAAAATAAAGTAAATGTCTAATGATAAAATCTCATACCGGATCGGCCGTCACCCGGGTCAAAAAGGGCCGCGTCCCTCAGAGAGGAACCAGAATGGGGTCGAAAAATCAGCTAATGGTTCAAACCTTCCCATCAATTCGGAGCTGGAGACATCCCATAACCGGAATACTCCTACTGTTGGCCCTCCATGCTCACCACCAAGAAATCCAAAGAAAAAGAGAGAAAAATGGTCAAGGGAAGATAATAAAGAAGTCCTTGAGGCTTTCTACACTGCCATGTACTACCCATCAAATACATCGAATACAGAACAGACATATATCAACTGGAAAAAGAAACATCCCGAAAACAGAGGCTATATTGACAGTAACAAACTAGCCAATATACGAAGAAATAGTGTAAGAAAAAAGTTACTAACTGATATAAAAATTGATCAGATCAAGCTATTAGCACAAAGTCAGCGAAGGGAAAATGAAACATGTGTCAGTGAAAACGAGGTAAATTGTAACACTTCGAATCCCAGGGTTGGGGTGGATTCACTGACAACAGAACAAATTAAAGAAAGGATCGAAAAAGTGGAGGGAGTGCATGCTCAAGATGAAACTCCAAATGAAAACAATGAGATCGTAAATGATAAAGAAATGAATGAGAATGAACTTACCAACTTGAAGGGTGAAATTATGATCGAATGGATGAAAATGAAAGAATCTGACATGGGGGAACGAGACACCCTCCCTAAGATCCAGAACTCCAAACAGAACTCCAAACAGAACCAAAAGATAATACACAAGACTAACATAATTCTCAAAAACATTATCATCGCAAACAAACTAAACATTACTGATTTAAATCATCTCTATTATGCATCGGCTAAAGTCACCACTCACTTATGTGGAGTGAAAATTAAAAGACAAAGGAATTCCCACAAGAAATCTACTTGGCAAGAGAACATCAATCGCCAAATAAACCTTCTCCGATCTGACATAGAAATTTTAACAAACTATAAAGTAGGTGAACATGTTAAACAAACTAAACTTAGAAAATTGAAAAGAAAGTACAGTATAAAATCAACAAGTGACATAGACATGCTGATAGAAATAATCAAGCAAAAAGTGTCGGCCAAAGCTGCTCGTATAAGGCGCTTTGAAAAACGATCTAGATTCTATAAGGACAATAATATGTTCAAAAACAACCAAAGAAACTTCTACAGAAAAATTGGTAAGTCAACAATAACTGCTAAATCAATACCACCCAAGAACGAAGTGCAAGAATTCTGGGAAAAGATCTGGGCCGAAGAAAAAGTTCATAATATACATGCCCCATGGATAGACAGACAAATGAAAGATACAGCTCACCTTGAGGAACAAATATGGGAAAATGTAACAGTTGAAACAGTTAACATTTGGCTCTAAGAAAAGCCAGCAAATGGAAATCCCCAGGAAAAGACAAAATACAAAATTTTTTGATAAATACCTTCACAGAGTCTCATGAGCTGTTAGCCCAACTTTACAATGAAATAATTAAGGAGCCAGAAAAGATACCATCATGGCTAGTTAACGGCATTACATTCCTGCTTCCGAAGAATGATGAGACAAACAATCCCAAAAATTACAGACCGATAACTTGCTTGACCACAATGTATAAAATTTTAACATCAGTCCTAACTGAATATACATATGACCACCTGATAACAAATGACCTATTTCCCATTGAGCAGAAAGGGTGTAAACGAGGCTCATATGGCTATAAGGATCAGCTTTTGGTTAACAAAATGATACTGGAAGATTGTTATAATAGACACAAAAATCTATCAATTGCTTGGATAGATTATTAAAAAGCATTCGATAGTTTGCCACACAGTTGGATTGAAAAATGTTTAGAGATTTTCAAAATATCCCCCGTTGTCAGGAGGATTTTGTCATTCAGTATGAAGACATGGAAAACGACACTCCTTTTGAATAGTGAAACAAAATCACTGGAAGCTGGAGAAGTTAATATTAATTGTGGAATTTTTCAGGGTGACTCTTTATCACCGCTTTTATTCTGCATCGCACTTATACCATTAAGTAAAATGCTCAATGAAACAAAACATGGATGTAAAGTCTATGACAAAACCATTAATCACTTGTTCTACATGGATGACCTGAAACTATTTGCAGAAAATGATGAACAATTGCAAGGGCTATTATCCACTGTGGAGCAGTTCAGTGATGACATTAAAATGGAGTTTGGACTAGATAAATGCGCCAAAGCAACGTTTACCAGAGGAAAGCTGCTGAAGAGTTCAGACATTAATCTTGATCGGGGGAATGTGATCAAGAGGAAAGTTACAAATATCTAGGTGTTTGTGAAGGAGACGGAATCAAGCACTCGACAATGAGGGAAAGGATAAGGAAGGAATGTTACCGCAGAGTAAGCGCAATCATAAGAACGGAATTGAATGCAAGGAATAGGATCGATGCCATAAACACGCTTGCCATACCAGTAGTAACCTACAGTTACAATGTCATCAACTGGTCAAGCACAGAGATCCGTAGGCTCGATACAAAAATTTGAAAATTCTTAACCATGCACAGAATGCATCACCCTAAGGCAGATACAAATAGAATATATCTCCCTAGGAAAGAAGGAGGACGGGGGTTAATCCAGTAAGACATTGCGTTGAAAACTGCAACAATTGGATTATCTACATATCTAAGCGAATCACATGATTGGATGATCAAACTCGTTTTGAAACACGAAAGCATCAAAAGATCATACTCCATTACAAAAGATGCACAAAGATACAGTAATGGACTACAAATTTCAGAAGTCCCATTTACTGCTGAAATGGAAACACAGAAAAAGCAAAGCAGGTAAAAGTAACTGCAAAGAAAGAACTGCTACAGAAACTGGATAAGAAATTGCAAGAAAAGCCTCTGTATGGAAAATACCCAGAACGAGCTAACAATCCTGATGTTGACAAAACTTTAACCCATCAGTGGTTGGCATCCTCTGGACTGAAATCGGAGACTGAAGGACTGATTATATCTGCACAAGATCAGTGTCTGCCAACAAAAAATTACCAAGCCAACATAATAAAAAATGGATGCAGCCCATTATGCCGTGTATGGAAAAAATAACCAGAGACCATTGACCATACAATTTCAATGTCCAGTCCTATAGCTCCAACCGAATACCTAAACAGGCATGACAGAGCTGCACAATACATACATTGGATAATGTGTAAGCATTTTGACCTGCTCCATCAAAAGAATTGGTGGGAGCATCAACCACCTCCCATACTTGAAAAAGATCACATCTCAATCTTGTGGAACTTTAGCATCCAAACAGACCGAAAAATAGATGCAAATAGACCTGATATAATACTGAAGGACTTTAAAAAGAGGGTATGCCTGCTAATTGATATCTCTGTTCCAATAGACAAGAATGTATCTATAAAAACATTTGATAAATTGAGCAAGTATAAGGACCTGGAGATAGAAATTGGAAAAATGTGGAAATTGAGAACTAGAACAATACCAGTGGTTGTAGGCGCTCTGGGAATGATACCTAAGGGGTCTAATGATTACTTATCACAAATCCCAGGAAAACCCGCGTATAGGAGAAATACAAAAGATAGTACTAATGGGAACTGCCCATATACTAAGGAAGATTCTGTCAATATAAGTACATCACAAGTCTAAACACCTAAAGATGCATGTGTGAGTATGTATATTCTTTCTTGAACATGGCGGACCTTGTTGTCTCTTGAGGTCACTGGTTGTGACTTGGAGATAACTCGTATGAACATAAAGCAAGATAAATGCAGCTGTAATAATAATAATAATAATAATAATAATGATTTCTTTATTAACCACAAGGGTTTACATAAAGTATACATTAAGGACAGTACAGGACAATACAGGAAGGTACTAATGGGCATTTCTGCGTGTAAAAAACAAAAACAGAGGATGTAACAAAAAAATAACAAAGAAAAATTCCCCAATAGGGGGGAGACTTCGGAGGGACATTTGTGGAGAAAGCCCAGTAAAAGGCCACAGTGACCCTGACCACCAAGGCAAGTGCCCTCTCCCAGTTTTCCACCTTTAATTTACATATGCGTACTCAGAGTAGGCCCATTCACTCGGGCCATTCTTGCTTCTCTCACCCATCTTTCAACAAAATGCTGGGAAGAGAGCACTTCCCTCTCTATTCTGATTTTCCTTTTCAAATGAAATTTGAAAAAAGTCAATCAGGGCATCACCGAAGAATAAGTGCTCGTCTTCAGCCCTTTCAAACGTGTCCACCATACTATCTCTTTCGCCATGGCTACCAGACAGATAAAAACTGCCTGCCCTTCCCGGCTAAAGGAAGAGGGCGGGGCAATCCTAACGATGGACTCAGATGATAGCCGGATCCGTCCTATACGCGACAGCAGGTGTTCGACATAAATCCACAAGTCAGCAATTTTCGGATACTGGACGAGTGCGTGCAGGACGGTTTCGTCGCCCTGAGCGCATCTCGGACATGCCCGGCTGACGGCACCTCCATGCCTGTAGAGTGTATCCCGAACTGGCAAAGCTCGTCGGTAGCACTGCCAGGCCAGAGATTTCTGGAAGTTGTCCATAGGCCCCGGCCCAAAAGTTCTTCCGAAGAGATTGGCTAGTTGATTTTTGTTTACGCCTAGAGTTTAGCCAAGTACGTCGTCGCTCTTCCCCTCCCCTAATCCTCTATAGAACGCCGAGGTGGAGTTTCCACCGATCACATTGCCCGATTGGTCGAGGGCTGTGAGCGCCTGAAGACATTCCAGTCTCCAGGCGCTCCCTCTCGGTCTTCGCTTGACCCAGGAGTGCAGCTCCGTCAAGGAAACGAGCTGGGGAAATACGTGTCTAGCAAACGGCGACCACACCTGATCACCGTCGAGGAAGAGGTGGAGATGTCGTAGCCTGAGCGCGTGTCTTGGCATCATCTGCCACGGCATGCCCAGCCCTCCCAGACCCCTAGCAATTTAACCGGTCCATCCGTCCAGTGTCCGACGACGCTGTTTGACGGCATGGACCTGCCTCTCCAGGTTCCGAGCTGCAGGCCCACTGACTTTTCCTGGTTGAGCATTGCTCCTGTCAACGCTTGGTATTCTCTTAGTGTAGTGCCGATCGCCTCGATGTGTTTGGCGTTCGACACCACTACGGTGACATCGTCCGCATATGCTGACACGGATCATCCGCATCCTAGTTCACGCGGGACACCCCTCAACGTCTCCAGTTTTTGCACTAATGGCTCGAGAGTCAATACGTACAAGAGGGACGAGAGGGGACATCCTTGGAGGACCGAGCGCATGATGTTGAACGGTTCCGAAAGGTGACCGTTCACTCTCACCATAGAGCAGATGTCGCTGTGCATGGCAGCGATCCAACCTCTGAAGACGGGCCCAAAGCCAGCCGCACTCAGGACTGCCGCTAGGTAACGATGGTCGACCCTATCGAAAGCTTTCGACTGATCTAAATTGATCAAGGACCCACCTGTGCCAGGTTCCCTAGCTACCCTCTCTACGATGTATCGCATGAGGTGGAGGTTGTCGTGGATGGATCTGTCGGGAATGGCGCATATCTGCGCCTCTCCCACCAGACCACCAACGACAAGCGCCAATCTCTTTGCTAGCACCTTGGCCAAAATCTTGAACTCTGTGTTTAGCAGAGTTATGGGCCTGAAATTATCTATGTTATCCCCCTTGTTCGGATCCTTTCTCAGCAGTGCCACCGCTCCTCGGCTCACAGAGCTGGGAATTCTCCCGTTCTGTTGCCAGTTGCAGTAGACGTCCGCCAAGAGGCCTCCGAACAAGTCTGGCATCTGAACGTAAAGTTCATAGGGTAGACCATCCAAACCAGGCGATTTACCCCTTGTGCAGCCAGTCATTGCCTCCCGTACTTCAGCGGCTGTTATCGGCTTTTCGCAACGCTCCGCCTCAGTGGCCGAGAGCCGCGGCAGTCCGTCGAAGTAGACACTAAAGTCCATCCCTAGACCCGGCCCACCCCTGCCCGCGAACAGCTGAGCGAAGTGACGCTGAAAAGCTTCACACATTTTCCCGGGATCGAGTAGCATGCGCCCGTCGTGGTCCACCAAAGACCGGATCGTTGCTTTGTTGCCACGACGCACCTCCGCCACTCGGGCCCATTGAACGGCTTTCGTCCCCTCGTGTCTGAGAGCACGCACCCTAGCTCTGACAACGCAGTCTTCGTGCTTTGCATTGAAGAATTGGTCAAGGGCCAATTTCTCCGCAAGCACGTCGGTCGCGATGCCTTTGTTAAGCGCCTCGTCTAATTTTCTAACTAGTTCTCCTTCTTATTTGTCTCTATTACTAAAGCTTTACTAAACCTAATGGATTCTATTCTAATCGCTCTTTTCAGAGCAAACCACCACTTGTTGTTGACGATGGCCCCCGTCAACGCGCACTTAACTAGTTCGCTAATCCGGTCTCTGTAGGCCTTGCGCGCTGGTAAGGACGCGTTTAGCTTCCAGTAGCCGGGTCCTCGTCTATGAAGCCTATCTAATTGTCCGTGTAGCTGACTATCTTGAATTGTGGACAGCCGATGCTAGACCTATCTATTTCCCTACAAAATACTCTATCTAGATATGATCTGGATGACCCTATGCGATTTGTCCAAGTCCACATTGGCACATTCGGGAAATCCAATCGGTACCTGTCAGACAGTTCAAAACGCCTGAGCAGGTTGGTGAGGCTCTTGCACCCTCCACTCCTATCCGCTAATCCCACACAGTCCCAGCGTGCATCTAAGATCCCGTTCCAGTCGCCCACTAACACTAAAGAGCGGGACGTTCCAAGAAAGGTCTCCAGACGCCGGAAGAAATCAGGCCGCCCTGCTCCTGTCGGGGCATAGACGGCCACTAGCCTGAAAGATTGTCCGTCTCCGCTGGTCACGTCCAGCACCACCAACTTACCCTCTGGGTCCAGGAAGATGGCCCGTATGGCGAGATCCAAACCTCTCCGAAAAAGCACAGCAACTTCTCCCCCCGATCCCGGACGGCTGGGAGATGTGTACACATCGTAGCCGCCGAAGATCGGTGCGAAGGCCCGTGCTTCGGAGATTCTGGTCTCGCTGATGGCCACTACATCTATGTTTAGTGACCTGAGGTCGTTGAGCAGGTGGCCCTGCTTCCATGACGAGCCCATGCCACGCGCATTTATGCTGCCTATTCTGAGTGAGGTCATGTTGAAATGGAGTGGAAAAGATGGGAAAGACCACTTACCTTACTTCTCGTAGAGGAAGGATGGTTTCTCCATTCTTTTCACCGCTTGTGGCCTCCTCCGGAAGGATGTCCTTATAAATCCTCCTGGAGAGTGTTTGTCGGAAGTCTCCGATGTCTTTGGGGGAATTTTTGTTTTAGTGTCGTGTACGTTTTCTGTGTTATGCGAGTGATTTGTATGTGTGGAGGTGGTGTGAACTTTTGGGTTGTTGTGTAGTCTTTTTCTGTGATGCTGGTGTTGTGTTGCATGTAGTGTAATAATTGGTTGTTGTTCAAATTTAATGCTGTGTAGTGTGTATCGTTTTGGTTGTTTTGTTTTGTTTGCGTTTGTTGTGGGTTTGTTTCTGTTACGCTTTTTGGTGACTTTTGTGGTGTTGGTGATGGTGGTGTTGGGGTTAATGATGGGGATAGTGTTGGTGTTTGTGGTTATGGGGTTGGTGATGCTGGTGTGGATGGTGGCATATCTGTCCTAACTTTTTTGTTTGATAATTTATTTGTTTCCCTCTGTATTTTGTTTTTGGAGGGGGAAGGAAGAGAATTTTTTCTTTTTTGGTTTCTTTTTTTTTTTCGGATACCGTTTCCCACTCCTCGTCATCACAATCTGTCTCCAGTTGTGATAGGTCGGGGAATGGAAAATCCTCCACAGGCGTTAGTTTCGGTTGTGGCGTGGTGGATGGTGTAGGCGCTGGTGCTAGTTCTGGCGCGTTGGGTGGTGGTGTTGTTGGTTTTGCTACTGTTGCTGGGGTTGTTGCTGTTACAGTTGCTTCTGTTGTTGCTGCTACAGTTGTTGCTGCCATCTCTGCTGCTGGTGGTGTTGATGGTTGAGTCACTGGAGTGAGTAAGAGAGGTGGCCTCAACCTTTTAGCCTGAGGGCAGAAAGCCCTTAGGTGGGTTCCTTCACCACAAACGACACACCTAGGCCTTCTGCCCTCGACGATTACGATTAGGTGGCTGCCGTCAGTGAGGTCTATCACCTCTGGGATCTACTCAATGCTTTTTTGGTCCGCTTGGATCAGGAGCTCCATCCCAGATCTGGACCAGTTCTCCTGCTTTTCTTTCGCTATTTCGATTATCTTGGTGTTGTCCTCGATGCCGGCGAGGACGTCAGCCATTAGCCAGGGAATTTCGATGGCCGGTGGAACGTGGGTCACCCTGATCTTCACGAGTCTCTGGCCACAATAGCTTGGGACGAGTGTGAAGTCGTCACTTCTTAATGGGGTCATGGAGTGTTCTCTGGCCTCTCAAAGAACACATCCACGGTTCCATATTTCTGCCCACGTCTGATGTGGGGTTTTTTTGCCCACACATGTCTCAAAGCTTTTTAGATTTGGGACTCGGATGCCCGTTCCACTCGGCGCGATTTCATGTTAATTGTCTGATAAGACACGGTGCATAGGCAACGATGCTCCATTTTATTAGGGGGGGGGGCTGACCAGCTTTCTTTACCATCTGTAACCATCTTTCTTTACCATTCTCTTGGCTTCTTCTAATTCCTCCTGAGTTACCTGGATCGCATCGCACGTTTTTGCTACTCTGGCAAAACTCAGGGTAGTTTTCTTAATTTCATTGTTGCTGTTGTTGTTATCGTTATTTTTGTTATTGTTAATTTTAGTTTCAGTTGTGGTGGTGGTGGCGTCAGTGGTGTTCGGTGTGGAAGATTTCATTTTGGTTGAATTCATTTCGATATCATGAGTTAATTTATTTTTTTCTTTTGTTTCTGTTGTCGCTGTGGTGGTGGTGGGGGTGGCGGCTTTAACACCTGCAGTCATTGGTAATGGCGGGAAATGAATGTCTGCCTGAGACAAATTTAAAATATTGCTAATGCTTATATTTTTAGTGTTGGCAAACGTAGTAATATTTACAATGGTGGTGTCGGTGTGAGGTGTTAGTTTGTGAGGAAGGTGTGAATCTGAGTCGGCCATGATTTTTCAAAGAAAAATATTTTTTTTGTTTGATAATTATAAAAAGTTTAAATTTTGGGCTCAAGGCCCCAATCTTTTTGAGTGTCCTTTTCAGGAATCAATGTATGTGCACTTATATACAGTTAACAATAAAAAATTTCCATAAATGGCAATTTTAAACAACTGAAAATAACAAACCTTTGCGGAGCTCACGATGATACGATTTACTACGTAGGTCGCCAATAATAATAATAATAATAACAATTCTCATCATAATCAATAGCATCTTAATTATTGCCAACATCATCTTCATTCTCAGTTCTAGTACATCACCAGTTTACGACAAATATAAAAACAATAAAACAGAGGTAGTCACAATAACATACACATCACAAAACAACACAACAGCTCTAGTAGTAGCCACCCTAACAACCATAATACCATACAACTGCAGTAGTAGTCGAGTAACATGGACACAGAAAAACATGAAACTTTACTCCAGATTCCATAAAAAGCCCCAGTGGAATATCCAATAGTCAAAGCCAAAAAATATTGTTATTTTCCTCATACAATAAAAAAGGATCACTTTCTATTCTTTATATATATATATATACAGAAAAGATTCTCTTTAACATAAATAGAACTCAACAATATAACCATAATAAGAAACATCGTTATAGAAAACGCAACAATCTGAAAGAAATAGATATTTTATTAAACGTTTTCTCTTTGTGTTATTTCGTTATTTTTACAAAATGCTTCTTATATATCATCTGATTCCTTTGTATTATTTTCGTTCATTTTTTTAATATATATTTACTATATTTTCGTCTCATTTAATTTTCCATCTGTGTGTGTTTGTGCGTGAAGACTGGGGAAAACAGCGAACATTGTATTCAAGATATGTTGACAAAACTGAATAATGGTGAGCATACTTACAGATTAGATTTTCTACAAACTTATGTAGTATATGCGAAATAGTAGGAGCGTTTGGAATATACAATTGATTGTGTATATGTTCATGGATATACCCCTCCCACGTATATATATATATATATATATAAGTTTGATTAAAATAAGAGGAGGCTGGACTGGTGATGTTCCTTAAAATTTTATTGCTGTAAAAACTGTATATATATATATATATATATATATGTTAATGGCCTGGTTACGTAATATCCCGGTGACATCATCAGGTTCGGATTGCATAATTGATTAATCAATGAAGGAATTACCGCATACACAAACAGAGAAAATATAGAAAAAATATTTGATTCGATGGCCTGCGACCTCGCCATTATTGTGGTCTGCCCCTACCGAATTTCATTAGGCGCCTGGAAGCCTTTCTGGTAACGTCTTTCCCTTTACTATTAGTCGGGGACTGGAACGGCATCTTAGACGCACGCTGGGATTGTATGGGTGTAGCTGATAGGTGCGAGAGTGCAAAAGCCTCAAATACCTGATCAGTCAGTTCCAACTGTCTGACAGGTACCGACTAGATTTCCCCAAAGCGCCAGTGTGGACCTGAACCAACCGTATAGCGTCATCTAGATCGTATATAGATAGGGTTTATTTTATTAGATCAGTAGATAAGGAGAGTATAGATTGTGTGTGCTTGTATCGCATGAGGTGGAGGTTGTCATGTGTAGACCTGGTCGGGATTACACAAGTTTGCGCCTCCCCTCGATGACAAGTGCCAACCTCTTCGCTAACACCTTGGTGAAAAATCTTAAACTCTGTGTTTAGCAGATTTATGGGGTGGAAATTGTCTAACGAATCTGATTTTGTTATCGTTTTTCCTCACCAGCCTTACTACAGCCCGGCCCACAGAACTGGCAGTACTCCCGTTGTGCTGCCAGTTGCAGTAGACCGTTTCTAGAAGATCAGAGAACAAGCCTGACATATCTACTTAAAACTCACAGGGCAGTCCTCCCAAACCGCGTGGGCGCATGGGGGAGATGAAATTCGGTTCTAGATGCTAAACGCCTTAAATAGAGAAGGTATTGTCTGGCTGACACGTGCGTGCAGGTCAGGATTTCTGGAAAGTCACATAAACAATGGCAATAGGGTGTGATAAACCCAATCTTCAAAAAGAAAGATAAAGAGAGATTGTCCCAATTGTAGAAGGATCTCCTTGTTAAGCCTCCCCGGTAACGTCTATACTAAGTGTCTAGCAAAGAAATGTAATGTTATTATCAAGCTAGCTGACGAACAGTGAGGTTTTCGCCCCGGACACAGCACAGCTGATCAACAATTCTGCGCCAGGTTTTTGAGAAATTGTGTGAGTATTGCCAAGAAGTATATGTTTGTTCCGTAGACCTCGAAAAGACCTTCGATTGAGTTCCACCAAACCTGTAGTGGAAAAGTCTATAAGAGTACAGCTTCTTGTTGCCCTGATGAATCTATACGAATGTCCGAGTATTTGTGTTCGCATACATGGTGCAAAATCGAAACCTTTCAATGTGGGTGTTGTAGCTTGCCAGGGGTGCATACTCTCTCTCTCCTCTCCTGTTCATAATCTTCACGGGCAGGATTGACTAGCATAACCGGGTTATATGTGATATCATGTCTGGTGGGTATAGGATCCGTCGGCTGGAATTTGCAGGCGACATTGTATTACTTAACTCGTCAGGAGGTAATCGCCGACATGCACTTGATGGGTTTGCTACCGAGTACTGCACGGCAAAAATGAAAATCAGTGCTACAAAAACTGAAACATTTGTCCACTCAAGGAAGCCTATGCAGTACAATCTACATGTGAGTGGAGTTCCTCTGAAGCAGCCAAAATGGGGTTCATCCGAAGGGTCTTTGGAGTAATGTTGGTCAGAGAGACGCTTCAAGTAGAACCACTCTTCTTTGAATTCAGAGATCACTGCTCCGATTCTATGGATATATGATTATTTTTTATTTTGCCCACGGACACAGTGTTCCACTTCATTTAGGTTACGAATCCATGATATTACGCTTCTGAGATCAGTACCGTTACCACTCGGCCGCTACTAATTCAATTAATGATTGAATTTTTTCATATAAATATCTATTTTATCATGTCTAATACCATTCTATTTCAATGCATTAAGTAGGAAATCACACGTAAAATTCTCCTAACCTACACATTCAATAAATTTGTAAAGCTTGGAATACCATTAAACTATTTCACTATAGAAAGAGAAGGGGATTGTGTGTGTGTGTTTGCTGGTGTGTGTGTGGTGTGTGTGTGTGTGTGTGTGTGTGTGTGTGTGTGTGTGTGTGTGTGTGTGTGTGTGTGTGTGTGTGTGTGTGTGTGTGTGTGTGTGTGTGTGTTAAATCAAATTTTAGTTTAGCAAATTTTATCTTGCTGAATTGCTGAAACTCCAAAACACTACAGGAAAACTAGCTCGATTGCATAAATGTTTTCTAATACATTTAAAACTGATTTTCAATTTATAGAAATATTTAACTTATGTATAAATTTTATGCAATCAACTAAACATAAAATTGTTACCCTTTCAAAATATAATTATGCAATATCCACATAAGAAATGTAAATGAAGTTATCGGGTGCGAAATATGCCTTAAACACCAATAAATACAACATATAATTTGTATAACAATATATTTCATGTAATAATCCAAAAGTGAGCGCTGAATCAGTCTACCAAATGCTTTTAAAAATGTAGCCACAAAGTTTCAAACTTGAAAACTTGAAGTAAATGTAAAGATTCTGCCATACAAATCAATATGTGATGGAATCTGAAACAATCGTAAGAATGTCGGGAAAAGGTCATTTGGTATCTGTACTGGTTCTTTACGTTATGAGTTCAAATCCCAAGGAAGGAATTCAAAAGATGGAGCCAAAAAATTCTATATCACTAGTAGCAAACGGGCGGCTTGCCGATGGAAATTATGACAATCTAAATAAACAGTTATTTCTATATTATAGCAAATCCCTAATGTAATACTAGAGACATGCGTTTTTATACTACACGTTTTATACTACACTTAAAACTAGTATTGTTATCGTTATTGGACTTCCATTAGTTTCCCCGATGTTGCAGCTGTTCGAACAACGGAACAGCCTTCTCAGTAAATTAACGTGGAAGTGACTGAGCATTTCATAGCCACAAACCCACTTAACGTAGTTCTTGGGAAGGTTTAGGTTGACCCTTTGAATTACAGGTACAACTGATTTGAGTAACGTGATATATGTCTTACTCAAGGACTCAAAGTTCTGCCAAGAATCGAACACACTACACGCACCTTTATCAAAGCTGCTATAGATAAGATATATATCCCCCCCCCCCCCCCCACACACACAGAAGACGAGATCGTATACATATGTAAATATACTCCAAATCTACAGTCAAACTAGAAAATAGAATCAAGTTTTCCCCTTGTAGTGGGTATTTTTGCTGTTGTTATGGTTCATAGCTGCACAGGTTTTGAACTTCCTTTTTTTTTTTTAAGATAGTGACATATTTCGTATCGTAAGAGAAAGCAATAGGGAGTCATTAATGCAATAAGAAAACGTAAGGAAAATAAAAATAATCCTCTGTAAGAGAAAACAAACAATTACAAGTTAGACCCTAACTATGCTGAAGAAAAAAACTAGTAAGAAATAACAGGAAGGTTTTATAAATACATAACAAAATTCTAATATTGAGTAAAGATGTAAAAACAAATTGGAGAAAAAAAAACTCTTCATGGCGAATACTCCATAGCTAATAAGGGATATAATCATGTACCAAACACGGTACATGATAACGACTGAGCCACAATTATTTGAGACATTCTGTCCAGGCCAATATATAGGAAAACATTTTTCTTCTTCTTCTTCTTCTTCTTCTTCTTCTTCTTCTTCTTCTTCTTCTTCTTCTTCTTCCTCCTCCTAGGCGAGCTACCGACCCCAAATGATCTACCTGGATCCCCAAGCGAGACCAGCCGAGGTCATAAATGTTATCCAACAATCTTGAAATTTTTAAGTTAAAATAAGTAGATGATAGGAATAAGATTTTACTATAAAAATAGGGGGAGCTAAATTAGTTACAGCAATTTGTGGGGAGGGATAAATGAATTATATCAATTCCAGTGTGTGACAGATACTTTATTTTATCAACCCCGGAGGGATGAAAGGCAAAGTTGCTCACCGTCGGATTTGTGCTCAGAATGCAAAGAGCCAGAACGAACAATTGGATTCTGCTAATCCACTGCAATAAATCGAACAAAACCAAGAAAAGTTGTTGCCTTTATATGTCAAATAATGTCTGACACTGGGGAGAGGAATAAGTTTGATTTCGATGTTAACCTCTGAAAATCTATGTCAGAAAGATAAAATGTGTGCAGAAATGTAATCCAAGGGATATATAGATGTGGAGAGGGAAGAACTGCTTATACTGCTTAGTGCGATCCTTGGGATTCGATATCGTGCAGATAATAACCAGTAAATTGTATTGGGTACAGATTCTATGCAGCATGCTATTAACAAGGAATAAACGCAGTGTGGGATTAAATGAAACTCAATGTGTTGGGTTCTTATTCTTTTGGTTTATAATCAGTAGTAAATGATGCACATTCACTGTAATTGATGAAAAATCTTCTAAGACCATATTGACATATTTTCAACTTCTCTCTTTCAACCTTCCTGTCTTTTTACACACTCGGCAGTTTCTTTACCACATTGGAGTGGAATTGCGTTTGTATGCTCATCATGAAGCTGTTAATGCTACCTTTTTTTTTGGCTATTGTTGTCATTGTTGTTATGGTTGGTTGTTGCAGTTATCTATAGTTTTCAGGTTGTAGCTGAAATGGCTGCCATGCAAGTTCATGTTGTCAAAGAAGTGTAATACTGGCAAAGGCGTGTGCAACTTATCAATCGGTTTTGACAGCCTAACTGCAAATATGTACAAAGGAGATAATATAGTCCTCATATATAAGAGAGCTGAAAGCATTGTCTACGTGACAAGTTTAGCGTTAGTTTACAGTTCTAGGCTCGTTTCCGGATATTGCTAAACTAATGAGAGGAATGTCTATTGTGTACTTCCGAGAAGCTGAATATCCACTTCTTTTTAAAACCGTGAAGTTAATAATATGCTGCTGGATACCACTGATTAGCTAACGCCAAGTATTCCACTAACAGCATTTGCATATGATAAATTACACATTGATAGCTACCTTTCCTGCACTGAAGAATACTTGAAATTCTAATTGATCGAATCTGCACCAGAATATAAACACCCACGAGTGATTAAATATAAACTCAACATCGGCTCCGACGTGTTCACCACCGTCGGTTACAATGATGAGGGTCCCGTGTCTTTGATCAACTGAACAGTTTGCTCGTGAAATTGACGTGCAGGAGGCAATAAAAACCCGCGTACTTTTGAGATAATTCTCACGGAGATTAAACATTTCAAGTTAGGCCTTTTGAATTATAAGTGCGACTAATATCCCCGGCAGAATGGACTGGACCAAAGTGTTTTGCTCAAATACAAAATGCTCCCCCCACCCCCCAGTCAAGGAATCAAACTTACGATCTTACGACTTGTGTGCCCAACATCTAAACCACTAAGACACATACTTTCACAAATTTGGTAACGACACAGAAAGTAAATGAAAGATATTATCATGTGTCCTATGCTACCCGTTTATTTTAATTAAATTGATATAATTATTTGCCCTGTATATATTTATCTAACTTGTTTATCTTACTTTCGATTTTTAGCTCCTTAAACTTTGAATTAAACATACACACACGCGCGCGCGCACACACGCTCTCTCTCTCTCACATATACACACACACACACGCGCATATATATATATATATATATATATATATATATATATACAAATATATAGAGAGAAAGAGATTGTGTGTGTAGTCTGTTTACGGTTATTGTATATTTATGTCACGACCAGAAGAGATCGAGCAAATATGATTTTAAAAAACTACGTATTAGGGTTGATGAAATCGACTAAATCCCGTCTGAGCGGTGCCCCAGCATGGCCGCAGTCTAATGACTGAAACAAATAGAATAAAAGAATAATTAAACTGGGTGCAGATAATTCTCTATCTGGTGGTGTATATTGTGTTAATTCTGTTTTAGTTAATTGGGTGTTGCACTCACGATCATAAGATCGTGAGTTTGATTCCTGAACAAAGAGTCGTAGGGTGTTCTTGACCAAGATTCTTCCGTTCACTTTGCTCCAGTGTACACTACTGAAAAACAAATGAATATCAGCAGCAGCTGGAAAATAACCCTCGTAATGGACTAGCATCCAGTCCAGGTAGCAGTCTTTTCCTGATAGGACTGGTGCTTCTATTATTAAACACTCGAGAAGTCTTCCAGCAGATGCAATCGCATAGAAGGCCAGCTAAACCTACATAGGTGTGAACTGCAACAAAAACAAAAGCTATAATAATATCCTGGTTAACAATGGTATCAGATATTTCTATATTAAACTGCGGTATTTATTTCCGGCTCTTTGTAATCTGTTTTCAAATCCCGCTGCAGTTTAGCAGCTTCCCGAGGAAAACATTAGAAATTCACCCATTACACAAACTTAATTAAACATAGATAGTACCAGAAATATCTGTGGTATTTCACCTGCTGAGAGTAGACGATAACTGACGATGCTGACAATGATGATGATATTACTTGTTTGAGTTTGGACAATATCTCATTATTTTGGTTTTGTATCATGTCTATGTAAGTATCGATACATAGATATATGTGCGGATAGGCTCCTATGTGTAGATACATGTGCATAAATATATGTGCCTGGATGTTCGTTCGTGAGTGTATGTATACATGTAAGCATGTATGTATATATTACATTATATAATTAAGGGCGGTGGATTGGAAGTATCAGTAGAGGGTTGGACGCCATGCTTTGATGCATAGAGTTACGTCCCTTTACGATCTGAGTTCAAATCCCGCCGAGGTTAACTTTGCCTTTCATCCTTACGGGGTCGAAAAAATAAAGTACCAGTAATGTACTGGTTAATTGCTGGCCTTGTGCCAAAAGTAGAAACAATTATATAATTAAAGCATGCTTTATCGAACTTTGGTTATTTATGATGAAATACATGCTTTTTCTATTTAGCTAAAGATCATTTGGTAGGAAATAACACCCTGGGATTGTGCAATAATTACATGTTGACTGGTCATCGTGAATATGTATTATGTATGTTAGAATTATATCATCTCATGTTGTGAATATAATATCCTGTCATTCCAATAATAAAAGTCGAAAGTTTATTTCAGGTACTGACAGATACCTTATCAATAGGTTATATATATATATATATATATATATATATATATATATATATAATTTCAAGCGTTAAACTAATATATTTCTTCATTGTACTATGCCGTTTGTTTTTTTATGTTTCTTATTACTTTTAAATATATAAATTCACACACACGCAGACACACATACGCGCGCGCGCACACGCATATATATATAGATATATATATATATAGTAAACGGAAAACATGAAACGAAATTTCATTTCTCACTCTTAGTACGGCTGTTACTTAAATATAAGTATGTACACGTACATACATATATGTATACAGACGTACAGTAGTATGTATGTATATATATATACATGCATGCACACATATATATGTACGTATTAACTCACTCGATATGCAAATTAGGCTGCTCAGCTGTTAATATGCACAAGGAAAGTATATACTTTCAGACGTTCAATCACCTGGCAGGAAGGTATACGTTGCTGATGATAGCTAATAAGCTTGAAACTAGTACAGCGTTCCTTTGTCAGTGTTGAACAAATGAGCAACGATGGTTGCTAGACACTGTACGGCTTAATTCGGGTTGTTTGTTTACAAACACACCGAGCATTATAATAAATGTTCGGTGAATCCATACGTACATATATATATATATGTGTGCATGTATGTATATATATATACATACTACTGTATG
This sequence comes from Eledone cirrhosa, assembly GCA_964016885.1. Classification (NCBI taxonomy): domain Eukaryota; kingdom Metazoa; phylum Mollusca; class Cephalopoda; order Octopoda; family Eledonidae; genus Eledone; species Eledone cirrhosa. The sequence goes on from OZ024741.1 coordinate 102,926,424, forward strand.
TCTGTATACATATATGTATGTACGTATACATACTTATATATAGTAATAATTGTTTCTACTTTAGGCACAAGGCCAGCAATTACCCAGTGCATTACTGGTACTTTATTTTATCGACCCCGTAAGGATGAAAGGCAAAGTCAACCTCGGCGGGATTTGAACTCAGATGGTAAAGGGGCGTAACTATGATGGAAAGCATGGCATCCGACCCTCTACCGATACTGCCAATCCACCGCCATTATATATATAGTAATAATAATAAATGTGAAGACTAAAATCTCTAATAATAGGTAATATATACTGTCTGGATTGGAATCATGATGACTAAAATTATCTGCATTGGGGACGGGTCTTTGGTCGCCGAGCAGGGTCGGCCCCTTACAGTGGATGCACTGGTCGGAGACTGGATATACGGTGATCAACGTTTAAATCATGATTGATTGAAAAGAGAAATACATATTGGCCTTCTCTTCCGGTTGTTGGAATCATGAATGGCTGAAAATTAATACCGTTGGTAGAGGTGGAAACTGTCAAAGTCCATCTCAACGGCCGATGCCCGAGAGTTCTGTATCATTTGTATTTTTTAAATATATTTTGTTAAGATTTACCCTTAAAACATTGTTTTTCGTTCGTTGTCTTGTCCTCTATTAATTTTCTTAAGATTATATATATATATATATATATATATATGTGTGTGTGTGTGTGTGTGTCTGTGTGTGTGTAAAAGGTAAACAGAAATAACAACATAAAGGGTACAGTATATGGAAGGGATATATTAGGTTAACGCTTGATATAGCAGGAAGAGCGTCTTAACGTTTCGGAGGCTAGTCCTTCATCAGAAGAAAGAATTAGAAATAAAATAGATTGAGGGGACGGGCGGAATGGAATTGGAAAAAATGTCTTTAGATAAAAATAACAGGTCCATTCATGTTGACATCTCTTGCATGCGTGTGTGTGTATTGAACAATGAAAATAAAACAAACGTCGGAGATATGTGGTTAATTAGTTCATTGTTTAACAAACCCGTAGCAGTCTACGCGTAGCTGTACAAGTGGCTGAGCATTCCACAGATAGATGTACCCTTAACGCAGTTTGCATCAATATTCAGCGTGATTTAGTATATAACTACGATGACGCTTTAAAGCACAGATATATATGTGTGTGTATATATATATATATATATATGTGTGTGTGTGTGTGTGTGTGTGTGTGTGTGTGTGTGTGTGTGTGTGTGTGTGTGTGTGTGTGTGTGTGTGCGTGTGTGCGTGTGTGTGTGTGTGTGTATGTATGTATATATGCATATACATATATATACAGTCTGTGGTGAGTAAAAGCGCTCGCGTGATTTTGTGGTTAAAATGCTGGGCTCCCGGCCGTAAAATTGTGAGTTCGATTCCCAGACAGGCAGGGGTCTTGTGTTCTTGGGCAACACACTCATTTTCGCGTTGCTTCAGTCCACTCGGCTGGAAAAACTTAGTGCTATCTGTGCTTTAAAGCGTCATCCTAGTTATATACTATATCACGCTGAATATTCATGCAAACTGCGTTAAGGGTACATGTATATGTGGAATGCTCAGCCACTTGTATTGCTACGAGTAGGCTGCTACGGTTTTGTTAAACAATGAACTAATTAACCACATATCTCCGACATTTGTTTTATTTTCATTGTTCAATACACACACACTCATGCAAGAGATGTCAACATGAATGGACCTGTTATTTTTATCTAAAGACATTTTTTCCAATTCCAACCCGCCCGTTCCCTTAATCTATCTTATATCTCATTCTTTCTTCTGATGAATGACTAGCGTCCGAAACGCTAAGACCCTCTTCCTGCTATATCAAGCGTTAACCTAATATATCCCTTCCATATGCTGTTCCGATTGTGTTGTTATTTCTGTTTACCTTTTACATACATATATATATATATATATATATATATACTTAAGGTAAACATTGATGCAATTCAATTCAAGCACTCAATGTACTTTTTCCGTATCGGAGTGACGGAGTATATATCGAAGAAAAAGCGAAGTAATTTCAGATGTTAAAGTCCTTTAATGATAATGCTGTGATACATATTTCAATGACGACAGTGGCCACACGGTTCGGTGCACCAGTGCTGTGACATCATCAGACAGCTTGTTACATAATAAGGTTATGTTTCCGAGGCAATCCAAATTGAATCGACATGGGAACGGACAAAGCGTGTGCTCTTGGGTTCTTCGCCCATTCCCTTGTGAGTCCCAATTCACTCCCACCGCTCTGCGCAGGCGCAGGTCCGAAGGAAGTTGACCATCAACTACCGCAGCGTTCTACGAAACTTGCCTAGGCAGGTCCCGCCCCCCTCACCTGACCAATGACCCCATCCAACCTGTAATATGACACGGTTATAGTTTACTGCTAGCCGGCCGAAAGCCAGTGGGGGTGGGAGAGTATGAGTATCATTAGGTCTCAATACTACCTCTAAATTAAGCATGGACAGTAGAATATATATATACATACATATATATATGTGTGTGTGTGTGTGTGCGTGTGTGTGTGCGTGTGTGTGTTAAGTATTTCCGTAGAAAAGGTAAAGGAAAGAAGAGTGCTCTATGTATTGTACAGACTTATTTAATTACATAATATACAATACAATATAATCATTCTATTACCAAAGGTTTCAAGAAAATATCGTCCGGTGGTGTCGCTCCACGATTCCATTCCCGCTCGGCCTGTGCGCCGCTCTGAAGAAACGGTTCACCTTCCATCCATCGAGCATCTCCCTCAGTGCCTCCGAGCGGAAAGCTGCGCTGTTGTCCATCAGCAGTTCATCCACAGGGCCCCGCTCCAAGAACACCTCTCTCAACGTCCGAACGATTTCCTCGGCCGTTCCAGTCTTCATCTCCCTCCATATCGCCATTCGACCTGGTCCACAGTCGACCATCGAGAGGTACGTTCCCTGCCGGTAGTGCGTCACATCCACCGCTAATCGCTTCCAGTCGCGATCCACCGGGAGGCTTCCCGTTTCGTGTACACCCGGGGCGGGATAAATGGACTGACATCGGACGTAGCCTCTAACCACCCCGCGAACACTGTGTCTGCTAACGTCCGAGTCGATTCTCCTGGCTAGGAACAGGCTCCTATCCACCCCCATGTGGTGCATGTCATGCAACCCCTCCAGGTCTAACTCGGTCAGCCGACACACGGCAGCTATCTCATCCTCTACCTCCTCCGGCACTTCCATCCAGGCTTTCTTCACTCTAGTTAAGATGTCCGCCCTATTTTTCTCTGAGGGCACGAACACTACGCTCAGCTTCAGGTCGAACTCGGTGGCCAGCTCTCCTAACGTTCCCAGGCGGCGCTTTATCAGCATCTCCGCCGCGCCTCTCGTTCGCACTCTCTTCTCACAGGTGAGCACTGATCTTACCCATCCGAGTACAGTAGCCGAGTCGGTGCGTATCTCGATGGTGCGCAGCCCCCACCGCAGGGCGAGGTTCACCCCTCTCAACACCGCGTCCAGCTCGGCCACATTGATGTGGATGCAGTCGTCCTTCTTTCTAAGCCAGGCTGCATCCTCGACCTCTACACCCCCTATCTCCAACGTGACACCCAGCGCTATGCTGCTGGCATCGCACCATACGGTCCCGCTCTGTGATTTGGGAACGTACCAGCGTCCCCGCACTGGGTCGTCGGCCTTCACCCTCCCCACGATCTCCTGCATCATGGCCACCGTTCTCTCTCCCACTCTGTCACTCCAAGTCGCCCCTCCCGCTCGTCTCTTGACATAGCTGCATGCCGTCCGGAGCCACCCAGCGATCGGGTAGTGACCCACCAGCTTTCCACACACCGAGAAAAGCTCCTGCCTATTCATACTTGGGCCCAGTTCCGGAACTTCGTTTCCCCTCTGGAACACCAAAACGCCCGTCTTATCTCGCCGTAGCCTAAGTCCCAGCGCGGCTCCTCCCTCCAATGCTTCTGATGGCTTCGCAGTCAGTCCATACCTCCGCAAATGGCTCGTGACCTCCGCCGTCGACACCACCGACTCGTCCACTAGGATGTCGTCAATATAGGAGTTAGTAGCCCTCTTTATCTTGTCGGCCCTCCCCAGAGCGATCTTGAGGACCGCCGCCATGATCTTCGGTGCGGAGCTCAGCCCGAAACCGAGCCTGGTCAGGCAATATGTCCGGCCCTTATACCTGACCAGCTGATACCGCCAGAGCTTCTCATCTATATGCAACTGCAAGTAAGCCGACTTTAGATCCACGATCGCTGAACCCCCCGTCATTCGTCTCCACTCACGCAGGGTTTCCCCACAGACATCCGTGACCTCGCTACCCGTGTGGCATGACACGTGCTCGTTCAGCTCCCGATAGTCCAGCACCGGCCTCACCTTGCTCTTCGTGGGTTGCACCACCGCCATCAACGGCAATACTCCGCACTTCACCTCCTCCTTCCAGGGAAGCAGTATGCCCTCTTCGATCCATCTCTCTACTTCTCGCTCGAACTCGCTCCTAGCGCTTCCCTTCAATGTGTGTTGATAGCAGCCCACTTTGGTCTTCAGTGTTGATGGTTCTCCCTTCCAGTACCACTCAACAAACCATCGCTGCCCATCAAACACGGCCTTGAAGTCTTTGTCCTGTACAGTGTAAGTGGGGTATTCCTCCTCGTGGGCCTTCTGGTTCTCATGACGTGCACTCACAGCGCATACCGATGCAGCGGCGCCAAACGACACACCGACATTGTTCACCGTGACGCCCCCTAGACGGCCAATCGCGTCCATGCCCATAACCACGCCGATCCCATCCACCACACTGTCTACCACGATGGCGGAAAGCCTTATCGTCCTTCCCCGTACCGCTATTTCCATCTCGCTGCGACCTCGGCATTCAATTTTCCTGCCGTCGACTGCCCTTACGCTGCTCTTCCCTCCCTACCTCTGCGCCACCCCCGCGGTCACCAGTGTCGTCGTACAGCCCGTATCCACGAGGGCTCGCTGTGGCTTCCCCCTCACGAAGACTTCCACCACGGGCAGTGCCGCTACTCGTAATGGGAAACTACCGGCGCAGTAGTTCCCCTTGGATCGTTTCCCTGGTCGCAGTTAGTAGCGATGTGGCCTGGTCGCTTACACCGGTAACAAATTATCTCCGGCTTCGACTCTCTACAGTCTCTAGCCATATGCGGACCCTGGCACCTAAAACAGCGCCCCCTAAACTCACGCGGACGGCCGCGTGCCGAGGTTGCCTCCCTTTCACCATTTCGCTGCCAGGTGTCCTGAGCCTCCGTAGTCGCTATCGCCGCAACACTCTTTTTGGCATCTTCCGCTATGATCCGAGCTTGTTCCACCAGTGAACGCATTTCCATCTCTTTATACCCCGGGACTTGCTGCAGTTTCACCGCTATGTCGTCCGGAAATCCATTGATGAACGCCAACCGCACCGTGCGTTCGCATTCCGCCTGGTAACCGGCCAACATAGCCAACCGCCTTATTTCCGCTGCGAAAATGTCGACGCGCTCACCATTCCACCTGATTCTCGCCAGCTTAGCAAAAGCCGCCAACGGTCCCTCGGCGAATGCATCCATCAGACGCCTCTCAATCTTCTGCACATCTCTTTGGCTATGCTCGTCCAACTCAAGGAAGAGTACCAGCGCGTCGCCCTCAAGGTACAATGCCATGAGGCCGGCCACGTCTCCTATCTTCTGCAAGCTTGCGACCAGCCGAACCTTCCGCAGCCAAGCGACAACAACACCTTCCCCGGTGAATGCCCTGATAGCTTCGTTCATCCGTAGTCTTGTCGCCATCTTCTGATTTGTTTTGCGGCAAGTGTTTTCTTTTTTTTTTTTTCCTTTTTTTTTTTTTTTTTTCAGTCGCCGAAATAGCTTGTAGTTAGAAAAAGTTATCTCACTTACCGCTTTTCACAGGCGCCGCTAAATTCCACTGCAGGTACTCCTCTTCCACGTGCGTCCGACTGCTTAACACCGGGAGCTGCCCAAAACTCGCGTCCACACCGTGTGCTGGTCACCACTAGAGAGAGGCCCTCTGCTGGCCCTTCCGGTCGAGCATCCTTCCGGCCAAAAACCCCT
>OZ024741.1:102937486-102947486 GCA_964016885.1 Eledone cirrhosa
GAAAAGGATGAAAAGGGAAGGAGATGAGAGGGAGAGATGGGTGATAGAGAGAAAGAGATAGTTTTTATAACTGAGAGGAGATATATTTTATATAGAGGGGTTGAAAACCGTTGGAAGATACTGTATAAATTAAAAATTTTGAAAATTAACGAAGGGAGGATATGTGCGAGGAAAAAATATATTATATTTAGGGAGGGGTGGGGGTGGAAAGGATGAAAAAAAAGGGGAGGAGATGAGAGTGAAGGTGGAAAGGGAGAGATGGGTGATAGAGAGAAAGAGATAGTTTTTATAACTGAGAAAAAGATATAATGTTTTAATATAGAGAGGTTGGGAACCGTTGGAAGATAATGTATAAATTAAAGGAATTTGAAAATTAACGAAGGGAAATTATGTATGGAGATAGAGAGAAAAAAATAACGAAGGGAAATTATGTATGGAGATAGAGAGAAAAAAATAATAATTGTGGGTGAATATTCTAACGTCAAAAGGAGAAATGTAGGAATTTTAAAATTAGCAAAGAGAAAAAGTTTATGTGTAGAAGGATTTGAGAAAAATAATGTGAAGTTAAAGTTTTTATATTGAATTCATATGTATTAATAATGAGTTCGTTGATGGGGAGAAAAAAATAATAATAAATTAAGGATGAAATTGAGATTAAAAAGATTTATGATAGAGAGAAAAAATAATAATGATTGCGGATGAATACTCCAAATGTCAAAAACAAATGTTATTGTTTTACGAGGAGATATAATGAGGGTGATGAGTAAACGGGTATTATAGAGTGTATAATGCCCTTTAAAGTAAGGTAGATGGGTATATTTTAAAGAATATATGAGTATATATTAAAAAAAATATATAATAATAAATTAAGGATGAAATTGAGATTAAAAAGATTTATGATAGAGAGAAAAAATAATAATGATTGCGGATGAATATTCAAAATGTAAAAAACAAATGTTATTGTTTTACGAGAAGATAGGATGAGGGAAATGAGTAAACGAGTATTATAGAGTGTATAATGCCCTTTAAAGTAAGGTAGATGGGTATATTTTAAAGAGGTGTATGTATATGTGCCTTTGAGAAAAGATTCTAAATTGATAAAGAATTGAATATTAACTGTATACTTTGTGAAAAGTTCTATGGAATTTATGCAGGCAGATGGAAAACAAATCCGAGCGTCTATTTATTATGGATTCTAGGTTAGAGATAATGGTAAATTTTTCATTTAGGCAGAGATTACAGATTTTAGATAGAGAGCTGTTCAAGTACGAGGATGCAGAAGAAATCTTTTTCCAAAAGATGTTATATTTAATGTTTTTGTCTTTTAAGGACCATATGAGTTCTGAGAGAGCAGTGTTAGTTCTTTTAAGTTTGTATTTGAAAGATGAATGATGATTATAGAGACGAGCTTTAAAAGAGGTGGAAGTGGAGCCAAAATAGGTGAAGGAATTGGTGCTAGTTATAATTTTACATTCATAAATTAAGTTTTTATCGAGGCAATGGTTGTTGAGAGGACATTTATTTTTAATGCGGCAGTTGCAATTAGAGAGATTATTAATGAGTGATCTAGTGTTATCTATAGAAGGAATTGGATTGGAGAAGTTGTTTGCGATAGGAATAATAGGAATAATAGTTTCTTGATTTAGAGTTGGATTATGAACATTTAGCGAAGTTGTGTTTGACGTTGCATTTGGGTTTACAGAAGTTAGCCTAGGGTTTACAATGACGTCAGGAGTACTATTATTGTTATTATGAGATTCAATATTGGAAGGAAGAGATTTAGTATTTAATACTTTGTTGTTGTGTTTAGAGATGATGTTGGAAATATTGGAGGATGTAGAATACGAAAATTTGATGGTGTGTTTGTTAAATATTTTACTATAGATATGTGAGGGAGGGAAGCATTTATTTAAGGCACTAAAAAATAATTTAGGAATATTGTTATTAATAGAGATGGAGAAAGGAGCATTATACCAGATTATGTTTTTGTATCTAGGTCTTTTATTAAAATTATTGGAATGGTTATGATTAAATATTCTACTGTAAGTTTTCCTAGAATTTGTTTCTTTATTATATTTGATTTTATCTGGATAGCCGGCTTTAGAAAGTGCTTTATTATAGTAATTGGCGTTAGCATCAAAGATGTTTTTATTAGAAGATATGTTAGATATTCTATTTCCAATATTATTAACTATAGCATTCTTGATATTGGTAGGATGGTTAGATTTAAAGTTAACATAATTAAGATTCTCATTGTTTTTATGGTAAGGGTAATATAGGCCAGTGTCAAGATTAAGAGATACATCCAAGAAATTAGCTAGTTTGGTACTATTATCAAATTCAATTTTTAGGTTATGTTGGTTAAAGAGATTACGTATATTGTTCTTAGTAATATTAAGTTTAACTATATTGCAATTTAGGATAGTAAAGAGTCCATCGTCACGATAAATTCCACCGCGAAGTTGAGGAATTTTCCGACTCAAAGAGTTCAAAATGAAGATACCAATTAAATCAGTCAATTGGGATGAATCGGATGCTCCCATTGTGATGTCGAAGTTGTTAGAGGTATCGGCTCTGGTCCAATATTCGTTGTTGAACTCTAGGATGGTTTTACGTGCGGTGAGGATGATGTGAAGTTCATCTGTGGTGATGTCAGAATATTTAAGTGCGAAAGATAGAGCATTATTGAGAAGTGAAGGCGAAATGGAGGAATAGTAGCTGGCAATATCGAATTGAATAAATTTTAGTTTGTTTTTATTATCCAATTTGTTGAACCAGCCAATCACTTCAGAAGTACCAAACCATAAATTTAGGTTTAAAGAAGAGCAATTAGAACTAACCTGTGGGATAATCCTATCCAAGATGGCTTTACTAACAACCCCCAGATCAGATTTAGAGGGGGCGATTAATCTAACAGGTAGTTCAGTGCGAAAATTGTTTTTGTGATCTTTGAGATTTATCCTACATTTCTCCTTTTGACGTTAGAATATTCACCCACAATTATTATTTTTTTCTCTCTATCTCCATACATAATTTCCCTTCGTTATTTTTTTCTCTCTATCTCCATACATAATTTCCCTTCGTTAATTTTCAAATTCCTTTAATTTATACATTATCTTCCAACGGTTCCCAACCTCTCTATATTAAAACATTATATCTTTTTCTCAGTTATAAAAACTATCTCTTTCTCTCTATCACCCATCTCTCCCTTTCCACCTTCACTCTCATCTCCTCCCCTTTTTTTTCATCCTTTCCACCCCCACCCCTCCCTAAATATAATATATTTTTTCCTCGCACATATCCTCCCTTCGTTAATTTTCAAAATTTTTAATTTATACAGTATCTTCCAACGGTTTTCAACCCCTCTATATAAAATATATCTCCTCTCAGTTATAAAAACTATCTCTTTCTCTCTATCACCCATCTCTCCCTCTCATCTCCTTCCCTTTTCATCCTTTTCTCTCCCCCCCTCTCTAAATAAAATATTTTTCCCAATATCACACATCAATCTAAAACCACTTTTCATATGTTGATTTAAAACTGCACTATCAACAAGTGTTTTTTTAGCCTTCATATCATGTTCTCCTGTTTTATCTGATGAAAACACAAATATTATTGTTTGATGATGTTTGTTTTTGAAATGCGCATAATAAAATATATTGAACTCCTTTAACCATCTTTTGATCTTATATTATGCATACTCCAGTCCCACAAACTGTAGAGTGCTTCTTATCCGATATCTGCATTGCTTTATTGTACTACAATAAAACTCACCTCCTATATATATATATATATATACGCCCACACAGATACACAGAAACACATATAATCATACATACATACATATATATATATATATATATATATAAGAAGTAGACGAAGTCGTATACATCTATAAGCTTCTCCTCTTGTACACCTTATCTGTCACTTTCTTTGCACTTCCTCTCTCTCACTCTTTCTCTCTCTCCTCTCTCTCCACATATATATATATAAAACTCTTCATGGGTATCTATCTATTTCCCTTTAATCCACACCTCATTATAATTCTTACTTTACACATAATATATTAATAGCCAGACAAAGGTGTAAAATTCCCATGTGTATTCTTTTAAACAAGAATATATTTCGAAAATATATCGATAAAACAAATATCAAATTTGAAATTCGAATTACTGGGGTCGATTACATATAATCGACTAAATCCATTTAAGTTGGTGGACCTGCATAGCGGCTGCCTAATGACTGAAACTAGTAAAGAATAAATAAAACGAATAAGATAAGGAATATCTAAAAATGCTGGATGCTCAGTGACATTTATTGATTGGGCGTTATAACTTGCCGAGATTATACGACCACTGACTGCCCAAATATAAGTGGATGTTCACATTTTCTTATCAAGGATAGAAATTTCTTGATCACATTAAAATACTTAGCTCTGATGGTCAAGTTCACCTAACTCTCTATATTTTTTATGAACCTCTTTGATCACTATTAATCATTAGTTCATATTTGTTTCTCTCCGTGGTACAAACCTGGACATGTTGCTTTGCAGAAGACCCGCAGTCACCCGTGTATGCAAGTATCCTCTTTCTGCGCTACCCACTGTGTCATGGTTAGAGACAAGGGCCGATACAGCTTGATTTCAGTGTCGTCGTAACTCATATATCTATTATATACTCTATGTATACTATGTATACACTATATATAAACTATATATACACGATATTTAAACAATATATATTCTATATATGCAGTATATATATATATATATATATATATATATATATATATATATATATATATATATATATATATATATATATATATATATATATATATATATATATATATATATATATATATATATACATATATATATATATATATACGAGTGAAAGTAAGAGGGAGAGTATATATGAGTGAAAGTAAGAGGGAGAAGGAGAGAGAAGGGGGAGAGAGAAAGAGGATAGCAGTAAGGGAAGAGAAAAAAGACAGGTCACAGCGAAGGGGAAAGCATATATGAATTTAAAAAATGGCGAGCTGTGTTGTTGCAATTAAGTATAATAAATGAAGAATTAGAAATAGAAGTTGGGAATATCTGTCATCAGTTGTCTACTAGCCATCATAGGTATTTCTTCGCATTACAGACAATATACCTCCAGCTAGGGTGATACAATAACTAAAATAAGTTATTGGGATAAAAAGAGTTGGGTGGAGAAAGAGAGACATGTAAACAAACACGAATGGTGAGGCAACGTAAAGAGAAGAAAAAATAGAAAAATCAAGTCAATAATTCATTTCGAACATAAGAACGGGCAAATATTGACGAGATGTGAGCGAGGAAAAGGATCTCGTACGATGTGGGACGAAGGTGGAAGTGAGAGAGAGGGTGAGTATCAGAGAGTGAGTGAGTGAAAGTGCGAGGAAGAGGCTAGCCGAGAGAGGGTGACTAGCAGAGGGGGTGAGTGAAAGTAAGAGGGAGACGGAGAGAGAAGGGGGAGAGAGAAAGAGGATAGCAGTAAGGAAAGAGAAAAAGACAGGTCACAGCGAAGGGGAAAGCATATATGAATAAAAAATGGCGAGTTGTGTTGTTGCATTTAAGTATAATAAATGAAGAATTAGAAATAGAAGTTATATATATATATATATATATATATATATATATATATATATAAATTAATAAAAACAATGAAATAAAAACAAAGAGCAAGTTCCTTATATTAAAAAATTCATCATTTTACGATCGTTTCTGGGATGTATATGTGTGTTGGTATGTATATCATATAGATCTATGTAAAAATATTACAAATTATCAGAGGAAATATACATACCTTCACATATACATGCCGTCCTCAGAAATGATGAGATGTGTTGGGTTTTTTTCAATAAACACATCTCATCATTTCTGAGGGCGGCATGTATATGTGAAGGTATGTATATTTCCTCTGATAATTTGTAATATTTTTACATAGATCTATATGATATACATACCAACACACATATACATCCCAGAAATGATCGTAAAATGATGAATTTTTTAATATAAGGAACTTGTTCTTTGTTTTTATTTCATTGTTTTTATTAATTTATCTTGACTCTGTTTTCCTGTGATTTTTATCGAAAATTTTTGATTACATCTTCTCTTTTCATGATATTTGGATTACATTGAGTTCTTCATACGGATTGGACACTACCGTATATTTTGGTAGATTGCTCGCTCTCTCTCTCTCTCTCTCTCTCTCTCTCTCTCTATATATATATATATATATATATATATATATATATATATATATATATATATATATATATATAGGAACCAGTAAGACCCCGACAGCTGAGCTCAAGCCGTTTCGACGGCTAATTCTGGAGAATTAGCCGTCGAAACGGCTTGAGCTCAGCTGTCGGGGTCTTACTGGTTCCTATTACCCACTCTACTACCCCAAGTATTGAGTACTTTGGTGCGTTATGGTCCACCTGGTTCCTTACCACATTTCCTTCGTTATATATATATATATATATATATATATATATATATATATATATATATATATACAATATAAATTCACTGTGCACGCACAATATATTATGTTGTCAAAGGGAAAGAAAAAGACTTGATTCATATTTTAATGATGTAGAAAATTTTAATGTGTGAGTTTAAATTTTCCAGAGGTCTTCATTAGGGTGCCAGTCTGACCGTAGTTAGTTCTAAAATACTTGATTCATTCCATTAAATATTCTCAGGAATGATTTTCCTTAACAGTTATTAGTTTTTAAGTGGAACTTTATAACCTAAACGAAGTTTTTCAAAGAATGTTAGATCATTCACTAAAACCTTTCATTATACCGTCAATATCACAGAGAATTGTAACTCTCATAAGAGTAGCTGCTGAAAAATAGATCTTCGTCGTTTGAAATGATAACACCAATGCTATTTGAACATCCGTCGGTTCCGACAACGAGTATTCTAGTTGTGTGATCAACGGAACAATCTGCTAGTGAAATTAACGTATAATTGACTGAACACTCCACAAGCACGTGTATCCTTAACATGTTTCTCGTGGAGACAAGACTCAGCGTAACACAGTGTGCGTGTTTGAATTACAGGTGCAACTCATTTTTTCCTACTGAGTGAACTGGAGCAATGTAAAATAAAATGTCTTGCTCAAGGACATAACGCGCATTCAGGAATCGGACTCCAATTTTACAATCGTGAACCAAGCATCCTAAGCCCTAAACTTCCACAATGATGCTAATGAAAGAAGAAGAATATGGCTAAAATATAAAAGAAAAAGAAAATTAGAACTACTTTTATAATAGTAAATCTAATCTAATTAGAACTATTATCAAAGGTTACATTTCATTTTTCCATACTATATCTAAGACTACATTATCCTCTGTGTCCTTCCCGTTTTTAACCCTTTTGATAACAATCCTTCTGCAACCACGCCTGATTCTAGGATACAAAACTGTTTATTTTTTAATGTTTATATTTATATAAAATATTTCTAACATAATTTTAAATTAAAATCCTTGTTCAAAACACCGGCTTAACAGTAAGAAATTTAGTTATATTACTCATTCCCTCCCAATGTAAATTCATACATAATGTCCTTCTTGGGAATATGGTAATCTTAGGGTTAATAAGGCGGGTTGTGAATAAGAAATGTAAGCTCTATTGTATTGGGAAATTCTACAGCTTCCACCAATTTATTTCAGTTCTGAAGAAGAGATATGAGCTGATATAGTTTCATACTTGTTTTTAAATATATTTCATCAAAATTAGTTTTTCTCAGTAAATACCTGGTCAACATTTGATCGCATCAAGAAAGAAATAACCAGGATGTTCTGTTCTTGGTGTCGTTATTATTGTTGATGTTATCTTATCAATTCTAAATCTTAGCCGTTGTTAATCTGTAAGGCAGTCGCAAATTATATAATGTACATATTCGTTTTCTCCAAAGGTCTGTGCCTATACAGTCTTATAATACTTATATTAAAATAGAAGACAATAATATACTTATGTGCGCGCGCACTATTGGTTAGATTTAGTTGATTTATTGGAAGATCAGTATTGATATGTGTAATGTATACATGTGAAGAATCAATAATATTCCAGCAGATTACAAATATTAAGTGTGGAATGTCATTGGTAAAACATTTAATATACACGCATACACTCACACACACACACACACACACACACACACACACACACACACACACACACACACACACACACACACACACACACACACACACACACACACACACACACACACACACACACACACACACATACACACACATACATACATACATACATACATACATACATATATATATATATATATATATATATATACATGAAAAGTATAGAAATTATTATGAGCAAGAAGCACATAGTATTTCATAATATATAAGTGACTATAGCGTCAAAATGGGAAAATAGTTAACGTAAGATGTGGGAAAAATAATTCAAACTCAATTCAAAAAGAATCAGGATATAGATTCATCCAACAGAATTTAGTGAAATCCAGGGAAAAATCAATAGAGCCTTAACTCATGATAAAATAAAGTTTAAAATACTCATCTTTCAATTTGGAAAGACTACAAATGCTCTGTATAGTCTTGAAAATACTATTTCACGAAACTTTCAGTGGGGATGGTTACGGTTGGATTCGATATATATATATATATATACATATATATATAATATATATTTATATATATATATCCACAAATACATGCTCGCACGCACGTCGAAAGTAGTTAATTATAATGTTGAATATTTATATATTAAACTGATGAAACGGATTAAAAACAGTTCCCATAATGTGAGGCATTAATTAGCAATTATGGTTAATGAACAATGAAAATGTGTGAAATGAGAATATCATTAATTGTGAAGTAGGCATAAAAGATGGCGTACACTTGGAATGGCATCCCAGATAGTGTTCACTGGTGATAACTGATGATACAATTTGATGTAGAGGCATGAAATTAATGGGATTTACTTATCAATATAAATGAAACAAATAAAGTTCAAATAATAATAATTGTTTCTACTTTTGGTACAAGGCCAACAAACACTCCAGTGTATTACTGGTGCTTATTTTATCGACTCCGTAAGGATAAAAGGCAAAGTTAACCTCGGCGGGATTTGAACTCAGACTTTAAAGGGGCGTAACTCTATGCTGCAAAGCATGGCGTTCGACCCGCTACTGATACTGCCAATCAAAATAATAATAATTGTTTCAACTTTAGGCACAAGGCCAGCAATTGCCCAGTGCATTACTGGTACATTATTTTATCGACCCCGTAACGATGAAAGGCAAAGTCAACCTCAGCGGGATTTGAACTCAGATCGTAAAGGGACGTAACTATGCTGGAAAGCATGGCGTCCGACCCTCTACCGATACTGCGAATCCACAATGATTATTATTACATTTGGCACAAGGCCAGCATTTTGAATGGAAGAGGAAAGTCGATCAAATCGACTACAGTTATTATTGATGCTTTATTTCATCGAACCCTGCTTTCAGGGCTAATCACGCTGCGAGAACGTCGGTTAAAATGTCTCTCCTAGAGGAGGAGGAGACAGAGGAGGAGGGGGATGAGGAGGGGGAGGGGAAGTGGGAGGGGCGAGGGGAGGAGGAGATTCGCCATCATAAACATCGTGTCTACGTCTTTTCAAAATATTTTGGTATTTTTTCATTAACGTAATGTCATAGTTTCGTCACGGTTATGTCCAATGAAACCACATCTGATCCAGACACCCTGAATATATGTACACCTATATATGGTGTGTGTGTGTTTTTGTGTGTGTGTGTGTGCGTGCGTGTGTGTCTGTGTGTGTGTATGTGTGTGTGTCTGTGTGTGTGTGTGTACAGGAGATCAGTAATTTGTATTAGTCCATGAACACATTGAAAGTAAAAGATAAGTCTTTGCAGCGTATTGTAAAACTGCACACGCCCAGCAACAAACCTTTACATAAATATAT
>OZ024741.1:102952486-102984986 GCA_964016885.1 Eledone cirrhosa
TATTAAACTCTTTCCTTCTCTACACATACACAAATGAACCCTGGTGCGTTCTGTTGTCTTTAATGTTCTTGAAAAATTATGGAACATTAAATTAATGAGGAAAAATTGAAATACTATGAAATCTTTATGGTGATGTTCTCAGAAAAAGTTTTTTATCTTCTTTATTTTGTTTCATCTTTCTAATTCCCCATACTTCACAAACTTCATTTTTATATCCTTCGCTTCATATGTTCAACATAGGTTATCTCTGTGGCTTTAGGAGGAAAAGGTTCTCCGAATGCCATTTTCTTGAGTACCAATGATAAGAGGGTTTCCATTTTCATGGTTCATATTTATCTTTTCACTGAGCCCATTGCCGCCTCTCTCTCTCTCTCTCTCTCTCTCTCTCTCTCTCTCTCTCTCTCTCTCTCTCTCCAAATGTCGTCCACGTTTTCTTGCCTGGTCTGGCAAACTGCGTCGTAATATAGTTCCATTTTAAGATTTGTGTCCCCATTATTCATTTATTTATTGATTTACTCGTCTATTCTTTTTTATTTGAAATATTTTCCATTTTGTGAACGTGTATGTGTGTGTATTCAATATTTCTCTGTGTCTGCACATATAACCATCTCTCTCTCTCTCTCTCTCTCTCTCTCTCTCTCCCTCTCTCTACCTGTAATGATAAAATTATTCTAGTTGCAACCAGCAAGCAGATGACAATTATACTCTCTCTATAATTCACTGCATCCCTTCTATTATTTTTCTATATATATATATATATGTCGCCTGCAATGCTAACACCAATGGCTGCTCCTTCCTCTTGGGCATATGTTTTTCCATTAAATTTGAACATATGTTCCTTAAGGGTTAGTTTTATGCTGGCGCCTACCGCATGTGCAAACATTTTCTTCAGTTCATCGTGGTTTTCGGGTGTCCGTATGGCTCTGGTCCACCCGTTCCATCTATCTGTGTGGGTTTTCTTGGCCATTGAGGTAATGGTAGGTGGTCTGCCTCTTGCTGGTCTTGTAGGGCACAGGTTGCTAAGGTCATATGTGTCTAGGTAATTATTACTAAAGGTAAGTTTAAGTAGGAGTCCCAGCTCACTGGTATCAATCCCACGGAACTCAACATTGCTCTCACTGATCATTTCTACGCATTTCTCCACAGCAAAATCCACGTCAATAGATGGATACAGGGACACAACATCCATACTACCTATTATGCAGTTTGTTAGGTCCCTAGATCGGTTACTCACACCGATTCTGCTGAGGAAGTCCTCCGTGCTGTCACATACATCTGGGGACATTTCAATGATGGAGCGTATAATCAGGGAGAGGAAGTAGAACAGTCTGTAGTTACTAGCAATGTTAGCTCCACAGACTGGCCGTGTTGGTGGTCCCGCGACAGGGTCACTGCCCGTTTTATGGTCTTTTCGAAGCCCATAAAACGCCGGCACGTCATTGTTCCAGGCCTGGAAGTTGTTGGCAGTCCTTTTGTTGGGCTGCATTATATTCGTCCACATCACCATATGGGCATTGAGGGCTTTTTCTCTATCTTCATGCTCCTGTGGTGTTACCTCTCTTGTGTTAGTGATGTGGGGTTGCATTGCCTGGATGTAGTTTGGCAGGCTGTCAACCGACATTCTGCCAGACTTGTCTGTTGGAAAGCATGCTATCTCTCCATTACGCGAGCGCTGCCATTTGCAGATTTTTCTCCCAGTTGCTGGGCCTCCATTCTATTATGCTTCTTGCTATACTGTTCTATACTGTTCTATAATATTTCTAAGTTCGGATTTAGCTATACTAAATTGTGCTTCTGTTTGTTCATCGACCTGCGACGGCAATTGCGTGCGTTTGTTAAATGGTAGAGTCGTGGCGTGGACTCGTCGCAGGTCGAACGATTTATCGGAGGGATTATAAAACGTAGAGTTCCAGGCTGCTGCTTTATCTGTACTAGTGTTATTGTTATTGTTAGTTGTGTTGTTTCTATTTCTATTTCCACCAACAGCCTCATGGTTGTTTCTATGTCTCTCATAATTACTCCTGTCTCTTTCCACTGGCTCATTGTTGTTATCTACCCTATTTTGTGTGTCTGTGTGTTCGTCTTTGTTATTTTCTTTGTCCTTAGTCTCCCTTCTCCTTTTAATCCTATTGCTTTCCCTTATTTCTGTGATTTCTGTGCTACTGTCATTACTTGTTGTCTGTGTCTGTGTGTTTGTTAAGATTGTGGTGGTGGTGGGAGGCATTGAATGTGTGTGTGTTGTTGTTGTTGATGTGTGCTGTTGTTGATGTGTGTTGTTGTTGTCTCCGTGTGTGTTATTATTGTTGTGTGTGTTGTTATTGTTGTTTGTGTCTGTGTGTCTGTTGTTGTTGGGATGTGTGTTGTATATGTGTGTGCGTATATTGTTGCTTTTGTTTTTGTTTTTGTTTCGATTACCTGTACTAGACACAGAGCTCTGGTTATATACCATTAATAACAAAAAACAAATCCTCCATTCCCATTATGCCAAACCCATGACTTCCAAACATCTGATCCACCGAAACTCGGCCGTTTCGGACCATACCAAAATCAACATACTGATTTCGGATTTGGTACGGGTGATGAGAAACGTGTCCCGCATGTGCAACCCCGAAGAACTAGAGAGACACATACAACACTTCATCCACCGTATGCAGTTCTCTGGCTACAATCAGAGAGATAAAATCAGAGTGTATAGAGGAGCCAGAACTAAATGGGAAAAAATGGTAAATAATGACATAAATGGGACCTGCCCCTTGTATAGGAGCAAATTTTGGAATAGAATAGAAAGAACTAGGAATAAGGCTAATAGAATAAACTCATGGTATGATAGCAATAAATACCAGAGTGTAATGTTCATCGATACAACACCTAGAGGTGAATTAGCTTACAAATTTAGAAGGGCCCTAAATAAACATAAACTCAATATTAAGATAGTAGAAAGACCAGGTAGCTCCGTAAAAACACTTATTAGCAAGAGATACCCCTTCCAAAGACCCTCATGTATAGATAAGAAATGTATAACCTGTAAAATAAGCCCCCATATTAACTGTAAAACTAGAAATGTAGTGTATAGCGTAAGATGTACTGAAGGACAATGTAGAGACAAAAATATAGTGTACATAGGTGAGACAGCTCGTAGTGTAGGGGAACGGATAAATGAACACTGGCGAGACCTTCAATATAGTAAAGAATCATCTGTACTCTACCAACATGCTAAAATAGAACACAAGGGTAAATTAGAGAACATAGAAATAAAAATAGAATCTACACACAGAAAAGACGCAAAGTTTAGACAAATTACAGAGGCAATAAACATAAAAGAATTACAACCAAAATTAAATAGAAAATATGAGTGGAACAGCAACATCACAACTTACAATTAAGGACAAAATGAAAACACACACACACATAGAACAAACAACCAACCAGTAACATGTAAATAAACAAATAAATAAATGAACATAAACACACACAGACACCCGGATGTGGCGCATGCGCAGACTGAGCACACAACACACACACAGGAACAAAATGGCGTAGGACAGAACAAAGGAGAGGCACAGAAACAAAGAAAGGAATCCCCAGTCACTGAAGAGGTCACAGAGTGTGTGACGAAAGAACTATGACTATATATAAACAACTATCTGGTTGTGGAACAAACCAACCAACCAGAAATTTATAAATTTATAAATTTATTATAATAAATTGAAGTGAAAGCAACTGGTGCGTGTGTTTCTTATTGGCAACATGACCCTCCCAAAGTATAACAATATATATATATATGTGTGTGTGTGTGTGTGTGTGTGTGTGTGTGTGTGTGTGTGTGTGTGTGTGTGTGTGTGTGTGTGTGTGTGTGTGTGTGTGTGTGTGTGTGTGTGTGTGTGTGTGTGTGTGTGTGTCTGTGTGTGCATTGAAAAGATAACAAGGACGATTGGTTACTCCTTCATTACATTTATTGGCAGCTTGACGGACCCTTTAAAATGCTACTAGCATTTTAAAGGGTCCGTCGAGTTGCCGATTATAGAGTCGGGTAAGATCGATACAGATCGAACCTTGAGCTGATCAGTAGCGAAACGCGCGTCACCTACCAATAAATGTAGTGAAGGAGTAACCAATCGACCTTGTTATCTGTTCAATATAATACACTCTGTATAGCTCTACACCTCGACACAGAAGTGAACCTAAACATCGAGTGCTCACCCAGGTGAACCTATAGTAACTCCAAGTAACACTCCCTATATATATATATATATATATATATATATATATGGAAATCCGCCTGGATTATCTATTCGGTTGGGATTTGAAACCGCGGTAAGGTCACATATAGTAAGTACAGTGGATTTTTTTTTATATTTTAAAAATTTTTCTTTATTTACATTCCCTTGATTTTATGTTCTGGCTTGTTAATTTATTAACTTGCCATTGAACCACACTGGCATATGGTCGGACTATACTTGTATCCCTGTGTGTATTAATTACATGTAAGAACACATACTTTTATTATATATATATATATATATATATATATATATATATATATATATATATATATATATATATATATATATATATATACAATATTAAATAAATGGAAAACTATATTTATAAAACCATATTTATTTCATTATATATATTTCGGGGATATCATATTAACAATATGCTATGCCTTCATCAGACAAAATACAATATAAACAGTTTTATAGATAAATATATTCGACATACCGTAATAAACATCAACTTCATTTGAAGAGGTTTACGCTAGCAGTGAAAATACAGAGAGAAAGAAAGAGAGAAAGAAAAGAGGGAAAAAAAGAAAGAAAGAAAGACAAAACGAAGAAGAGGAAGAAAAAGAAGAAAAAGAAAAAGAAGAAATGCATGGGACAAAATAGAGAGATGGAAAAATAGATAAAGCGAAGAGCTTCATGTAAAGAGACAGAAAGAGATATATATATATATAGAGAGAGGAAATAGAGATAGATACATATATATATATGTAGAAAATTAGGTAGTGGGAGGTCATTTTGAGTAAGTGTATCAATGATACATTTATTTATTTATTTATTTATTTATTTATTTATTTAGCTCAAGTATTAATGTAAGGGAGATATATAGAGAGATATAGAGAGATATATAGAGAGAAAAAAAAATTAAAAATAGCCAGACATATTCGAGGCGTAGAAAACCCTATGTTTTAATGTATTAGTATTTATAAAACTTACACTATATTGTAAATATCAGTATTCCTGATGAAACAAGTATTCACAATGTGTGAAAATTCATTATCTTATGTTTAGTTTTAAAAAAATTCATATGTTTATGTGACAGCTACAAACATCAATGTGAATCCAACTGATTCACTCTGCAAACTTTTAGTTACCGGAAAACATTCTCAGTGTGGTATAAAAATTTGAGCGTATTATTATTCTTGCGATTACTCTGCAAGATTATCTATCGAGCAGAAATAGAGAGCAGATTTCAATATACTAATCGAAAATATATATTATATTATAAACAAAGATAACAATAATAATAATAATAAGTAAAAATATATAAAAATATAAAAATATAGAATAGAAAACTAAAAAAAAATATATTACGAAAGAATATTACATAATAAAAATATTGCATATTAAAATACTACGTATTAAAAAATATTACGCATTAAAAATTTACATATAAAAATGTTAAAAATAAAATAAAAAATGAAAATATTATAGAATACTACAATACTAAAAGAATAAAAATAAAAATAAAAATAAAAATAAAAATAAAAATAAAAATAAAAATGAAAATAAAAATAAACCACAAAGAACAACCCTTCAAAGTTAATTGACAATATATTGCCAAGTTCATTACAAGACAAAGCCAAAAATTATCTATCAAATCACATCTAGCAAAGAATATCGCAAAAAGATTATGATGTCCAATAATGTCTACATATGTTCCTATATTTAATATAGAAGTTTATCTAGTGTAAGGTTAATTCGAAAAATTTGGAGCATCGGCTTTTAGGGTAGCTTAATTTTTCATGAGGAATGTTTAGATAAAAATAAAAATAAATAAAATAAAATAAACAATAGAAAGAGTAAAAAGAGGGAATCAAAGATTTAGGAATCAAAAGATTTATCGGCTAGTTCTCATATAAATATAAATCAAACTAAATATACTACATTTTAAATTTAAATTTATATTTAAACGTTGAGTTTAATCTATGTTTGCAACAACTGAATAAATTTGTCCGTAGGTTAAGGGAATTTTTAGATTTTAGTATAAAGAATATCTCCTCTGCGCAGAGGTCACATGTCTCAGAGGATGAATTAAAAGGAATCCCTCTTGAGACTATATTCCAAGCCGTCGAATATCTAACGTTATCTAGCTTAAGTTGCCAGAGTACTCCTGATAGTGCCGTTGAAGATTTTTTATTTGGATCTGTGAAAGAATTCTTGTGGTTATTATAGCGAAGTTTAAATTCCGTCGATGTGGAACCGACGTAGTTAAAAGAATTAGAGTCAGTATTAACATTACAATTGTATACTATATTTTTAACTAAGCAGTTTTCTTTCTCTCTTTCTTTCTCTCTGTATTTTCACTGCTAGCGTAAACCTCTTCAAATGAAGTTGATGTTTATTACGGTATGTCGAATATATTTATCTATAAAACTGTTTATATTGTATTTTGTCTGATGAAGGCATAGCATATTGTTAATATGATATCCCCGAAATATATATAATGAAATAAATATGGTTTTATAAATATAGTTTTCCATTTATTTAATATTGTAAATATACTCCAAATATTTGTCGAGTGCTTTTATATCAGTTATAAATATTTACTAGTTGTAACCCAACAATTTTAAATATAACTTTACATGTATCTTGCTCCAATACTGTTGAGCACTTTATATTATAACTGAAAAATGGAATTCTTTAAGATTACTTCCTCTCTAAAAGACATACCTCTACCTAGAAACAAAGACTTTGTAAAACAACTAATAGATAAATCTGACTCTTTTATAAGGAGAATCAGGTGGCGTGCATTCCACTTTGATAAATCTAATGCAGACGAAAATATCTCGGACTTAAACAAAGTTTTCAAATCTAAAAGAAATCCACCCCCTAACAAACTTTTATCTGACTTTGAAAACGATATAATTTCTATCATACAAGGGGTCAAATTCAAGAGAAACTTTAAAGGCCAGGAATATCTGAAAGGCATTAAGGATAACATTGAGAGCTTAGGAAAAACTGAGAAGATCTTGGTGAAATCTGACAAGACCAACAACCTCTATGGAGTGCGGAAAGACATGTATAATGGCCTCATACTGAAAGAGCTGAGGAAAAAATACAAGGTAGCAGATAAGGCCGAACTTGAGAAAATGAATGTGGAAGCATCTTGTATAATGCATGAGTTGGAAATTGAGAACAGAACACAACCTTTCGTGCCCAGGAAACCGAAGATCAATATGAAGGACCACAAGAGGAATTTTGAAAATGACCTGCCAGTTAGATTGATCGCACCTTCAAAATCGGACCTGGGCAAATTAAGCAAAAACATTCTTGACAGGGTGATACTGCAAATTAAGAACTTGGATTGTGTATCTAACCTGAGCTTGTGGAAGGGAACTGGAGAGGTTGTTGAGTGGTTTAGGCAAATTAAATATGACAATAATAATAGGTTTATTCAACTTGATATAGCTAACTATTATTCTTCTATTACCCCTAGTCTACTAAATAAGGCACTAAATTACGCATTCAAACATACGGACCTAACTAGCAAAGAAATGCATATTATATTATCGGCTAGGAAAACTTTGATAGAATTTAATGACAAATTATGGACCAGAGCAGATAGAGATAGCAATTTTGACATAACTATGGGATCCTCCGACTCAGCTCAGGTAACTGACCTTGTGGGCTTATTTTTAATCAATTCGCTACATAGGAAAATACCTGGTACTACCGGAGGTTTATATAGGGCTTATTTTTAATCAATTCGCTACATAGGAAAATACCTGGTACTACCGGAGGTTTATATAGGGATGACATGCTTTTACTTATTAATAATAATAACCCTGAACTAAATAGAAAATGTAAACAAATTACAAAATGTTTTAATTACTTTAACCTTAAAATAGAAATTGAGAACAACCATAGAATAGTCAATTTCCTAGATATAACATTAAATCTCAACACATGTCTCCACTATCCTTTTCACAAGTTGAATGAAAACTTAAACTATGTCAACTTTAACTCTAACCACCCCAGATCTGTCAAAAACACTATAGTAAACTCAGTCCAAAAACGTATCTCTAGGATCTCGTCGAATAGAAAGATTTTTGACGAAAAGGCCCAATACTATAATGATGCACTAGCTAGGGCAGGGTAGGCTGATAAGATTGTGTACATAGATAATGATAGACAAACTAAACAAAGTAACAACTTTTTTAATTACGGCAACAACATTAACAACTATAATAGAAAGCATTACAATAATTCCAAAGGACAAAAAAGAAATAGAACTAGGAACATAATTTGGTTTGCCCCCCCTTTCTCACTAAACATTAAAACCCACATCGCTAAATTATTTTTCAAAGCTCTTGATAATCGCTTCCCTAGAACACATAGGTATCACTCAATCTTCAATAGGCATACAATTAAATTAACCTACTCATCCACCAAAAATTTAGCACAAAATATTAATAGAATAAATAATAGGAACTTAAAACCTACTGATAATAGCATAAATAATATACAAGTTAACAAATGTAACTGTAGAGATAGATCTAAATGTCCGTTAAATAACAACTGCTTAGTTAAAAATATAGTATACAATTGTAATGTTAATACTGACTCTAATTCTTTTAACTACGTCGGTTCCACATCGACGGAATTTAAACTTCGCTATAATAACCACAAGAATTCTTTCACAGATCCAAATAAAAAATCTTCAACGGCACTATCAGGAGTACTCTGGCAACTTAAGCTAGATAACGCTAGATATTCGACGGCTTGGAATATAGTCTCAAGAGGGATTCCTTTTAATTCATCCTCTGAGACATGTGACCTCTGCGCAGAGGAGATATTCTTTATACTAAAATCTAAAAATTCCCTTAACCTACGGACAAATTTATTCAGTTGTTGCAAACATAGATTAAACTCAACGTTTAAATATAAATTTAAATTTAAAATGTAGTATATTTAGTTTGATTTATATTTATATGAGAACTAGCCGATAAATCTTTTGATTCCTAAATCTTTGATTCCCTCTTTTTACTCTTTCTATTGTTTATTTTATTTTATTTATTTTTATTTTTATCTAAACATTCCTCATGAAAAATTAAGCTACCCTAAAAGCCGATGCTCCAAATTTTTCGAATTAACCTTACACTAGATAAACTTCTATATTAAATATAGGAACATATGTAGACATTATTGGACATCATAATCTTTTTGCGATATTCTTTGCTAGATGTGATTTGATAGATAATTTTTGGCTTTGTCTTGTAATGAACTTGGCAATATATTGTCAATTAACTTTGAAGGGTTGTTCTTTGTGGTTTATTTTTATTTTCATTTTTATTTTTATTTTTATTTTTATTTTTATTTTTATTTTTATTTTTATTTTTATTTTTATTTTTATTTTTATTTTTATTTTTATTTTTATTTTTATTTTTATTTTTATTTTTATTTTTATTTTTATTTTTATTTTTATTTTTATTTTTATTTTTATTTTTATTTTTATTTTTATTTTTATTTTTATTTTTATTTTTATTTTTATTTTTATTTTTATTTTTATTTTTATTTTTATTTTTATTTTTATTTTTATTTTTATTTTTATTTTTATTTTTATTCTTTTAGTATTGTAGTATTCTATAATATTTTTATTTTTTATTTTATTTTTAACATTTTTATATGTAAATTTTTAATACGTAATATTTTTTAATACGTAGTATTTTAATATGCAATATTTTTATTATGTAATATTCTTTCGTAATATATTTTTTTTAGTTTTCTATTCTATATTTTTATATTTTTATATATTTTTACTTATTATTATTATTATTGTTATCTTTGTTTATAATATAATATATATTTTCGATTAGTATATTGAAATCTGCTCTCTATTTCTGCTCGATAGATAATCTTGCAGAGTAATCGCAAGAATAATAATACGCTCAAATTTTTATACCACACTGAGAATGTTTTCCGGTAACTAAAATTTGCAGAGTGAATCAGTTGGATTCACATTGATGTTTGTAGCTGTCACATAAACATATGAATTTTTTTTAAACTAAACATAAGATAATGAATTTTCACACATTGTGAATACTTGTTTCATTTAGGAATACTGATATTTACAATATAGTGTAAGTTTTATAAATACTAATACATTAAAACATAGGGTTTTCTACGCCTCGAATATGTCTGGCTATTTTTAAATTTTTTTTCTCTCTCTATATCTCTCTATATCTCTCTATATATCTCCCTTACATTAATACTTGAGCTAAATAAATAAATAAATAAATAAATAAATAAATAAATGTATCATTGATACACTTACTCAAAATGACCTCCCACTACCTAATTTTCTACATATATATATATGTATCTATCTCTATTTCCTCTCTCTCTATATATATATATATCTTTCTGTCTCTTTACATGAAGCTCTTCGCTTTATCTATTTTTCCATCTCTCTATTTTGTCCCATGCATTTCTTCTTTTTCTTTTTCTTCTTTTTCTTCCTCTTCTTCGTTTTGTCTTTCTTTCTTTCTTTTTTTCCCTCTTTTCTTTCTCTCTTTCTTTCTCTCTGTATTTTCACTGCTAGCGTAAACCTCTTCAAATGAAGTTGATGTTTATTACGGTATGTCGAATATATTTATCTATAAAACTGTTTATATTGTATTTTGTCTGATGAAGGCATAGCATATTGTTAATATGATATCCCCGAAATATATATAATGAAATAAATATGGTTTTATAAATATAGTTTTCCATTTATTTAATATTGTAAATATACTCCAAATATTTGTCGAGTGCTTTTATATCAGTTATAAATATTTACTAGTTGTAACCCAACAATTTTAAATATAACTTTACATGTATATATATATATATATATATATATATATATATATATGTAAAAGTTCTATTTAAATTGTTGGGATACAACAAGCAAATATTTTTATAACTGATATAAAGCACTCAACAAATAATTGGAGTAAAAATACGATATTAACAAATGGAAACTATATTTATAAAACCATATTTATTTCATTATGCATATTTCGAGGACACCAAGTTAAATTATGGTGTGCTTTCATCAGATAAAATATAATATAGAGCAGTTTCATATATCTTAAATTAAAAAATCCTTTATACTTTGTATGTATATATTATGTGCGTAGATGTATATGTATATGTATTTATACGTATATATATATTTATATATATGTATATCTGTGCCTGCGTCGGTATATATATGAAGATATTCTACTAATAATATATAGATTTTTTTATAATATATAGTCTTAATAATAATATATAGATCTCTTAATATATAGATCTCAATTTTTAATGTATAGATCTCAATAAGTTAAATGATAAACTAAACATTTAATCATATTTAAACAATGGTTAAAATTCCTGTATTATATATGTATCTTCCATTCAAGATTATTTAAATTTCTCTATTCATCCATAAAAAATAAATATTTATTTACTCTTTCACTTCATCTCAAATGTTAAGATAACTCAACAACCTATCACTTAGAATTTTCGCTCTCTTATCTTTCTCCTTTCTCTCTCATTTTTATTTTCTCTTTTCTTTTTTCTCTCTTGTTCTTCTCTCTCTCTCTCTTTCTATTTCTCCGTAACCCAACGGCTTATTTAAAAATATCCAATACTAATTTACATAATAGTATAAATAAAGTTATAACCCCACTATCCGGGAGCTTCCAACAGTAATGGTTGTATTCTTTAAGGGTATGTCAATATATATTTATAAAACTGCTCTATATTATATTTTATCTGATGAAAGCACACCATAATTTAACTTGGTGTCCTTGAAATATGTATAATGAAATAAATATGGTTTTATAAATATAGTTTCCATTTGTTAATATCGTATATATATATATATATATATATATATATATATATATATATATATATATATATATATATATATATATATATATATATATATATATATATATGTATGTATGTAAGTATGTATGTATGTATGTATGTAAAAGGTAAACAGAAATAACACAATCGGTATCGTATATGGAAGGAATATATTAGATTAACGCTTGAAATAGCAGGAATAGGATTTTAACGTTGCGGACGCTAGTCCTTGGTCAGAAGAAAGAATGAGAAATTATAAAGTTTAAAGGGATGGGCGGGGTGCAATTGGAATATATATATATATATATATATATATATATATATATATATATAGTATTAATAGTATTAAGGGTACTATTTATGGCTATGTATGCAATAAAACCTTTAATGGTAATATATTATATATACACAAACCCTAAATAGTGAAAGATAGTCATTAATTACTATCCTATTACCAGTAAGAGAAATAGCTCAATGTAATAACAGCAGTTGTTTTACAGAGCAGTTATATAGAGATTACAATAATCAAAGTTCAGTTTAAGTCATTTATTTGCTTACAATTGTTTCCTCCAAACCGAGGTTTGGATTCTTCGGAGCAACTATTTACTGATCTATAACATACTTGATCTCCTTTTCAACCCAAGAGACACATAAAACATATGCGCATATTGATCAACAGTGGGGTGACATTCATCAAATGATATAGCATGGCAATTTACATATAAAGGTTACAGGATAAAAATAAAATAAAAACAAGAATGAAAATAAAGATAAACATGAAGCGTTGGCAGTCTATGAAGATAAAGCAAGAGGAAAGTTTAGAGTAGTCAGTGTATGAAACAGTCTCACGTGTAGCATGCACGCGTGTCTTATTTATACATGATTAGAGTGCGTCAGAATGATATTTGCAGGGTCAGGCAGTTGAAGCAGGCAATCGATCTTATTATGTGGGCTGGATTATTAAGTCATTTATTCTCATACATCTGTATGATATACAGTCTCGGATGCAGGGAAACACCAAAATATCAAAAACTTTCCACATACTAAAAACCTTATTGTATCGTAGGCAAAGCCGTACCACTGTCTTCGCTCACTCCACCACTCACATAATCCATGAGACGCAATATATATAGAGAACACTTGTCTATCGTATAATTCGCGGTGGTTCAGCATATAATCAAGCTATAAACCGTATCCAGTCGGTTCTTAATTAATAGATCATGCTGTCCAGATTCCGGAAGTGTCTGAATGACTAAGGGGAATTAATGCGTAAGTGGAGGTAACTAGCTAGTTATCTTAGTTAAATTACTATCCTAAACAGCATTAATGGTGATTCAAATACGTGCCTATCATATGAAGTTATAACTAATTTCTAGAGTATGTTACCCATTTTTAGGTTAGAGAGTTGTCCATTAAGAAGTACAAGGGTGTATATATTAGGATGACTACCATCCATTAAGGTGTGTCATATCTGAACGTTCTATAAGAGGAGTCAGACTCTCAAGTCACTGTTCCATGCAAATGTAATATAACAGTAGGACTTGGTATGGTCCCACTATTATATATGCCACCCGGTAGGCTCCGGGTCATTGCATGTCTGAATCTCCAGTAAATCTTCGGTATGGTCCGGAGATCCAATTTCTCATATAAAGGCACTAGTCTGGTCATCAAGCAATAGACAACCCCCGTCTCATATATAAATCAATTAAGTATCACATCTACAAGCCAGGTACTAAAGGCGTTCACATCAAGATGATTACAATCTGGAGGTTAAATCTCTCATACCAGGGCACATGTCTGGCCACCGAGCAATACATAAACCCACGTCCCTACATAAACCCACGTCCCACATATAGATCAGGTATCCCAACCACAAGCTAGAGTGGAGTCCAGTAACAAGTACTAAAGGAGTTCCTATCATGATGACTACAATCCAACATGGGGTGCCACACCCGGCCAATCCATAAGAAGAGTCGGACTACATAATTAACTACATGGGTCTCACTATCAGTAATGGTCTTATTATCATACATGACTCCCGGCGAGATTCAGGTCGTAGTATGACTGCATCGCCGGTAAGTTCACCAGGGTGGTCCAGTGGCCGGTTCTTTCGTCAAAAGGTGCCGGTCAGGTCACCAGGCAACACAGATGCTCCTAACTCATGCATCTCCCGTGCATAATTCATTGAACTGATCGTTTACAGTATATATTCACATAACAATACGATTATCTATCTAATCATCAATCTATCTCTTGGTGGGAATCCATGCACAGGACTATGTTATCGCAACCAGTACCGTGTCCCCAGTTTATACTAAACTTATATTTGTGCAATGCAGAATAAGTAGTCCACGGTCGAGATATCAGAATTAGAGGTACAAGGGGGTATTCACAGGGTAGGTGGTACTAAAATGCTGTCAGTATTATCTTTAGAGTATAGAAATGGGTGTGGATGTGAGGTGTAGGGTGTGCTACTGATGTTAATTGCTAGGGGTGGTGCCGGTTCCAGTCTGACATTATTATATATAGGGTTTAAAGTTTTGGAACGAGTGTCGGAATCGGTGTTGGCAAGTTGCGAACACTTCTGATTTTTTATTAAGGAGATTATGTTTAGAGAAGATGATGGTATGGGTCTCTAGTAGACAGAGGTTACAAAATTTATTAGGTAGTTTGTACGATGTTGCACTACCTACCACTTCCCATTTAAGTGTATATATTTTATTTTTAGTTTTTAGATGGTGTATGTAGCTAGATAGTGAAGTGGAGTTGGCTAGACTGTGTTTTTTGAAAGAGTGGAGGTGCGAATTGTATCTAGTTTTGAAGCAGTTAGAAGTGGAGCCTATATAGGTTTCAGAAGAGCTGTTAGTTGTGACTGTACATGAGTATATGATATCCTTGGTTAAGCATTTTTTATCTAAAGGGCAGGTTCTACTTGATCTACAGTTACAATTACTCTGGGTGCTAGTCTGCCGGTTACTATGCTGTGTAGAAGTTTGGATGTTAGCTATAGGGTTATGGTTATGTGGGTTGTGGTACGCAGCGTTAATGTTTACACTAGTGTTATTACTATTATTTCCATTGATATTACGGTTATTTGTTATAATGTTACTTTGACTGTTATTTTGAATGTTATTATGAAGGTTTATCGACCGTTGTGATTTAGTTTGTTGGAAGTAAGAATTAATTTTTCTTTTATTTGTACTAGCTATGTGGTATGCTAAGTTAGGCGTAGTAGAGTATGAGATCTTAATAGTGTTTTTGTTTAAAAGGCCGTGGTACCTGTGGCCGGATGGGAAGTGTTTATCTAGTAGTGAGAAGAAAGCCCTAGGAAGGTTGTTAGAGACGTTTAAATTGAAAGGAGGGTTGAAAAATGTATTATTTCTTCTTCTATTTCTGTCTTTTATGTCTGGTGATTTGTTTCCTTTAATGTCCCTATGGTCATTTCTGAGGTGCGGGTTACTTTTGTTGTTACAATCCCTATTAGTGTGTGTGCGGTTGCTATTCCTATTATTAAATTTTCCCATGGACATGTTGTGTGAAATGATGTTGTAGCTATGTGTTTTTGTAGGTAGGAACTCTATCCCTGTATTATGGCCTGATCTAGCTAATGCCTGATTATAATACTGCGAGTTATTGTTAAATGTGTTTATGTCATAGGATAGATTAGAGATTCTATTAGATACTCCCTTAGAGATAGAGTTCAATATAGATTTAGGGTGGTTAGACTTGGTATCTACGTAGATGAGTTTTTCATTAGGTTTGTGGAAAGGTGCATATATCATTGAGTCTAAGTAGAGTGTGGCGTCTAGGAAGTTAACGTTTTGGTGTTTTTGTCCATGGTAATACTAAGGTTAAAGTTTTTGAATGTTTTGTGCAATAGTTTTCTAGTCCTTTCTATATTGAATTTTTTATAGTCTATAAGTAGAAGTGCATCGTCGCGATACAAACCACCGCTGAAGTACGGGAGTTCCCTGTGGATTAGGTTAAGTAAGTATAGGCCAACTAAATCAGTGACCTGCGCCGAGTCGCTAGACCCCATAGTAATGTCGAAGTTGTTTTGCGTATCCTTGCGGGTCCATAATTGGTCTTCAAAGGTGATTATTGTTTTACCGGCCGCAAGTATGACATCAATCTGGGGTCTAGTCAAGTCACTATTGTCCATGGCCATTATAAGTCCCTTATTTAGTAGGATAGGGGATATAGAGGTGTAGTAAGAGTTGATATCAAATTGAATACATTTTTTATCCTTGTTATCTATGATATTTTTGAACCATTCAATCACTTCACCCGTATTTCCCCATTGTTTAAGGTAAATCCTGTGTTTAATCTGTGGGATGATTTTGTCTAGGATTTTTTTACTGATAATGCCAATGTCAGAAGGTAGACTGGTGGTTCAGGAAACGCTCCTTGAATCGGCCCTCCGCCATGTCCACATAGGATTTGACCTCCTGTGGTTCGTTTGGTCGGTTGGAAGTGACCCCAGCTTCATAGATTACAGCTGGTGTGTTGCATTGTTGTTGAAGGGGGAAAGCTTCAGGCTTACGGCAAGAGCACCCTGGCTGCTAGTGATGTGGGCCTTCATGTTCTTAGCGCAGGAGTATCCTAGTTTAACTTTGTGTCGGTTAATGATCTAGCGGTATTTATGACCTATGGGTAAGTGTAAGAAGAAGAAGAAGAAGAAGAAGAAGAAGAAGAAGAAGAAGAAGAAGAAGAAGAAGAAGAAGAAGAAGAAGAAGAAGAAGAAGAAGAAGAAGAAGAAGAAGGAGGAGGGGGGAGAAGAAGAAGAAGAAGAAGAAGAAGAAGAAGAAGAAGAAGAAGAAGAAGAAGAAGAAGAAGAAGAAGAAGAAGAAGAAGAAGAAGAAGAAGAAGAAGAAGAAGAAGAAGAAGAAGAAGAAGAAGAAGAAGAAGAAGAAGAAGAAGATTCGGCATCATTACTGGAATGGTATCTTATCTATCGACCTCGAAAGGATGAAAAGCAAAGTTGTCCGCGGAAGGATTTGAACAGGGAATTGGAACCGGAAGGCATTTTATCCCACGTTCTTGTGACTCTGACCATCCACCACCCGACACACACACACATATATATGTATATATATATATGTGTGTGTGTATGTATGTATGTATATATATTGGTGCTACTGGTAACATGTATGCCAGTACAACCTGTCTCATGGTCGGGTCGTTGGCGACTAAGCTGGCAACCCTACCAAGGTTTCTTGGTGAGGATGGTGACTTTGGACATCCTGCAGGACAAAAAACAAAACCTGTCAAAGTGTAAAGGAGCTCTTAAGAGTCAATGGCCATCCAAAATCACCGGGAGAGATGACCCCTTAGCCTTTGTCAAGGCAGAATTCTAGGAGAAGGAAAACTCTGATATAACACCTGCAATCCTGATGGTATCCAATGATGTTGACTTGTTCTTCTTTTTGGTAAATATCATCTTGGTTAAGAGAGTGGGACTGGCTTTGTGCAGTGCCTTTGCTCACTATAAAAGCTTCACGTCACAGGCATTGCTTTGTATCTGGAGATCTCTCTGCACTTGTCGTCACATGGTACCATGGGCCCAGCACTATGTGTCAATAATTGTCACAAGTGTAGTGTTTGTAACAGAGTTTTCAAGTCGCTGGCTGGACTAAAAAGTCACACTCGTTCAGCGCATCGGTAGGGGTTCTCCTACATGGATATAAAGTAGTGGCCGTACTCGAAAACGAGTTGGCAGCCACCATATATATATATATATATATATATATATATATATATATACATTGCATTGCAGTAAATAAATGTCTTCTTGTTATTATCACTTTCTCTTACCTTTGAATCTGTATTTGTTATATTTGTTATTTTAGCAGCTGTTGTCATTGGTTCATTCTTGTTGTTGTTTTTCTTATTTCTACCTCTATCGATCTATATGAAGTGTTATGCATACATTCTTTGTTAATATCCTTTATTAAAAATGACATCGTATATTAAAACATAGGATCCAATTATTATCGAGGATCCGATATAAGGACCCAATATTTCATTTAATAATTCCAAAAAGCATTATTAATGTCTAATAATACACAATTATTTTCCTTTCTTCATTAATATCTCGCGGTAAAGACCCTAATTTTGTTTGAGCTACAGAATTTTAATAAACGTTGTTTAAGTAATTATAACTACATCAAATGTTATTATCATGCTTTGAAGTTGTTTGTCGTTGAGCTTGTGAGGTCAAACAGAATATATTAACTACATTATATGTTTTATATTACATTACTTATAAAACATGGCGTCGATGTAACAGTCATCTACACTCTGTGTTCAAATACACCAGCATTCAACTTTACTTTTCATCCTTTCTAGGTCTATAAAGAATATATCAGTTTAGAATCGATGGATTCGCTGATTTCTTAAAGCGCTAGATGGGATATTTTGCAGTATCTCTTTCGAGATTATGCATTCTGAGTTCACATTCTGCTCGGTGTTGCCAGAAAATGGTGACACTTCTGACAGGAGATGCAAAGGACAGATAGTATCAGAAATGGGAAGGCCGGAAACATTGTTTTAACGAAGCAATCAGTTATAACAGTTATAACCTTATAACAAATACAAATGTACAATCTAAAGTCTATAGGTGTTCTGTGTGTCTTCTATAATAAACCCGTATTTTGGTGGTTTACAAAAACGTGTTCCGATCATCATATTAGTCTGTACATAAACCAAAGCCGGTACCTATATATTCAGTACATTAACTTAGCCCTAAAAATACAATGTCATCCAAGTGAAATATTTTTAACTTACATTCTCCCACGCCAAATTATTTTATAGGTCATAACACCATACGACTCTCTCACATGCAACGATGCTTAGTGGCTTGTTTACATACTGGTCGCAGACACTTTTTATATATATAATTTAATTATACAGACTTGTATAAAACACTGGTTATTTATGATTCAGTAATGCGCTTCTGAGTCTGTGCTCTATGCGACCTTAATTGTAGCACCGTTCCTGGACGGAGTCCTTCCCGACAACGAACTAGTTAACACAATGTGTTGCAACGAGATGAAAAAATGTGTAGATACGACATATATTAATAGCTGCAAATATTGATTTTTCACTCTATTATAACTCTGTTCATCTTTTAACGAGATAAATGACTTCAATATACGCAATGAGAATTTTGTTCATAAGATTAACAAATACAGATCTACTTGATCTTGTCTGATATATCTCTCTGGACACTTGAGCTACACCAAATCATATGATTATCAAACATTTATGTATATTTATAACATATTGATTCCCAAAATAAAAACATGGTCTTGTATATTTATAAGATATTAATAAGGGTAAAATATACTTTTTTTTCTTTGCAGTTTTTGGCATAATATTAATATTTTATATATATATATATATATATATATATATATATATATATATATATATATATATATATATATATATATTATTGCAGGACATGTTTCAGCCTATTAATAATATAATTTAAATATTCAATATGTTGTCACTTAAAGAGATATTTAGGCTGCATGATTAACTACATTAATGATATATAGTTGTAGTGACGTGACTATAATAGTGTTTATTTTTTCAGATAATTATGTGTGCGTGTGAGTGTGTGTATAGCAAAGAAAACGTGAAACTACAACTGAGACGTTTATTGAGTCTGACAAAACACTGATTTATAAACTTAAGCATGTCCATACACCTTAACATATAACACGTACGTATATCATTTATAAACCAATTGACATTTCAACAAGATAGAATGAATGGCCTTGGGACTTGGAACAATGACATTTTATTGGTACTTTACTTATCAGCGGTGGATCAGCATGGATGAATGGTTACGAAATTTGCTTCACAGTGATGAGGTCGCGAATTCAATCTCATTACATGTCATTTTGGTCAGTCGTCTTTTACTATATTTTCGAGTCAATCCAAGCCTCGTAGATGAAGTTGCTCCAGTATATGTCAGCTGAAAACAAATGAATGCCAGCATTAACAGGGGTGGGAGGTTAATCATGCGATAGACTGGAGTTTCGTCCAGAAAGTGATAATGTACTGTCTGTCGCTTCACAATAATGAAACCAAGATAGTATCAAGCCTGGTGAGCTTCTGTACTTAGGACATACTTTTCTTTTAATGAGCATTCTGACCAATACAATTGACTACACCGTTTCTACGAGAAGTTGTAGATTTATGATAACACGATCCACGATCAAATCCCTCGATAGTTGCTGCATTCGGATGATCTGAATGATCTAAATTGTTTGATGGTCTGGATAGTCTGGATGGTCTGTATCGTCTGGATGGTATAGGTAGTCTGGATTGTCTGAATGGATGGATGGATGGTCTGTATGGGCTGTAGGATCTGGATTGTCTGGATAGGTGATTTCTGTGGTCGTGTGGATGTTCTTTAGGTCTGGATGATCTGGACGGTCTGTAGGTCTGTAGGTCTGAATGGTATGTATGGTATGTAGGCCTGGATGGATGGTTTGTGTGGTCTGGATGGTCTGTAAGGCATAAATTGACTGGATGGTCTGTAGGTATGGATGATCTGGATGGTCTGTAGATCTGAATGATCAAGATGGTATGTATGGTCTGTATGGTCCTGATGATCTGGATAGTCTGGATGGACTAGATAGACTGTATAACCTGTATGGTCAAGATGGCCTGCATGGTCTGGGTGGTCAAGATGGCATGGATGGTTTGGATGGCAATAAGCCACAGTTACGTGATCTGAAGGGACCTCACAATCTACTAGATGTACAAAATCAGCAGTGAGTAACTCCTGAATAAAAACTGGATATATATGTAATAAAGAAATTATTTAATCCCATACCTTAGCCCAACTCTTGATGGAGTAATAGTACTGCAGTCATGCCCTATGGATTCCCCTCCATTTAAACCTAGCAGAGCCCATCCTGCTCCATGTTTGACTACAGTTGGAGAGAGAGAGGGCGAAAGAGAAAAAGAGAAAGAAGGAGGGATATAGAGAAAGGGAGAGCCTACTCCACTGTTGCTTTATTTATGGAGCTCAAAAAGATGATACGTAAAGTTGACCGCTAAGGGATTTTGACTCAGGATGGGGAGAATTGGAACGATTATCGGAAAGTATACATTCAAATAAATCTATGAATTCGCCCTCTTAATTTAACTCTAATACCCAACCAAGAATTACACGTCTGAAAAAACGCCCATCAATCATCAGCATTTTTAACTAGTTAGTCTATTTTCGTGGCTCGCCTCTTATATCAAAGTCGAGAGTGAGACCCTCTAATTGTTTCATTACAGTTTAATTCTTATATACATCCAACCATTAGAGGTGAAACTATTACGTTATAAACATTATGTAGTTATATATAATATTTCGCCATTGAATTCAATATGGATTGGTGAATGCAAAAATGAGATGTATTATTAAATATCTAACCTTAACTAACATTAACTGGAATATACACGAAAGTGGAAGGAAATTCCGCCTATAGCTGGAATCATCAGTAATAGATTAGTGAACATAACTAAAGAAATATATCATAATATTTGGAATATTTAGACTAGCTTTGTAATTGAACTATATGAAGAGGCGCCTCTTTAAGAAATATAAGTAATATATACCTATATATGTGCATGAGTGTGTATAAATATATGCATATATATGTGTGTGCATGTTTGTGTATACACACACACACATATATATATATATATGTATATATATATATATATATATATATATATATATATATATATATATATATATATATATATATATATATATATATATATATATATATATATATATATATATATAAAGGTTGTTAAATTAGACGAAAGAGTTTGAGTCTTCCATAAACTAATTGAATAGTGCAATACTGTAATAAGTTTTGTAGAAGTTATGGCCAAGTGACTAATCAGGTCTCAGATTTGATTGCTGTGATTGAACTCTTCGGCAAGATATTTTTTTATCATAGCCTCAGATCGATCCAAGCCTTGTGAGTAAAATTGGGTGGACGAAACTTTGTAGAAGTATTTCAAAATGTCTCTCTTTACCTGTAATTAAAATGTACAATCTTGTCACGCGGAGTCACGCTCATTCTACTTGAGAATTACGTTAAAGATACACGTGTCTGTGTAACACTCGATCACTTTATACGTTTATTCAATGAATGATCTTTGATTCCTTTAGAATCCACTCACTTTTTTCTCTGGTTCAGCGCATTAAGTATGTTAACTTACACTTAGGTATATATACTTTATATAGAAATTATCCCAAGAAAATTTTTCCATTTCATTACCCTTGTGGTTAATAAAGAAAGCATTATTGTGTATATTACACGCTCTTTTTTTCTGAAAATTATAGTTAAATAATAGTGGTGGTACTATGGGACTATTCTTTATCTCTTATTCAGGAGATGTAAAGAAGGGCAGTGCTCAAGACTCTTTATCATTCAGTGCCTTTTGGTCGAAAGTGGGGAATGAAGTAATGTTTTGCAACAGAGTGAACTCCACTAAAGGCACTTGAGAAATGGATAGTGTTGTTAAGCCAAGCGATGGATGATGTCTACCACGCAAGTAGGGTCGTGAATTCACGATCACAGAGCCTTGGGATCGATACCTAGACCGATTGGTGTATGATGCTCTTGAGCAAAGCACTTCGTTTTATGTTGTTTTTCATGATAGACTGGACCGACCCTCTATCATTAAAATACCAGAGAAAACTCTTATGAGATATAACCCCGTAGGAGGCCAGCTAAACTTCCATAGATGTGAAATGTAAATTAAATTTGTTTTTTCACTTTTATATATGTATTTGTCCGTATCTGTGTATACGGTTATTCTTTATGTCCTGTATCTTAGCAGTTTGACAAAAAAGAGAACGATCAAATAAGTACCAAACTGTTTTTAAATAAGTATTGGGGTCGGATCTAATAAATCCCTCCAAGGTGGTGCTCCAGCATTGTCGCAGTATAATGACTAAAACAAACAAACGAATATCAGTATTAAAGAATTCTATAACAGTAAAATAAACACGATATCAGTTTGTTTGCGATATATTGATCCTATCGTGTTTACAACACCAAATACAGAACAAAAATCGAATTCTACTTTTAATTGACTTCTTGTGGGTACATTTTTATTTATATTTTATCTATTCCATATATTTGTTTTTGTTTTGTCTTTTGCTTTTTTTTTTCACCAATCCTCCACAGAAACTTGTTTTCTTATCGTTAATTCATCATCAGCATCAACATTATTATCATACTTATAATTGTCACCATCATCGCAGGGTGCGTGCTCTCAGACACGAGGGGACGAAATTTGTTCAATGGACCCGGGTGGTGGAGGCGCGTCGTGGCAACAAAGCTACGATTCGGTCTTTGGCGAACCACGACGGGCGCATGATACTCGATCCCGGGCAGATGTGTGCGGCTTTTCAGCAGCACTTTGCTCAGCTGTTCGGAGGCAGCGGCGAGCCGTATTGCGGAATGGACTTCAGTGCCTACCTCGATGGACTGCCGCGGCTCTCGGCAACTGAGGCGGAGTGTTGCGAAAGGCCGATAACAGCTGCTGAAGTACGGGAGGCAATGACTAGCTGCACAATGGGTAAATTGCCTGGTTTGGATGGGATGCCCTACGAATTTTACATACATATGCCAGACATGTTCGAAGACCTCTTAGCAGACGTCTACTGCAACTGGCAGCAGAACGGGAGAATTCCCAGCTCTGTGAGCCGAGGAGCGGTGGCGCTGCTAAGAAAGGATCCGAACAAGGGGGATAACATAGACAATTTCACGCCCATAACTCTGCTAAACACAGACTTCAAGATTTTGGCTAAGGTGTTAGCAAAGAGATTGGCGCTTGTCGTTGGTGGTCTGGTGGGAGAGGCGCAAACATGCGCCATTCCAGAGAGATCCATCCACGACAACCTCCACCTCATGCGATACATCGTAGAGAGGGTAGCTAGGGAACATGGCATGATCAGTCAAAAGCTTTCGATAGGGTCGACCATCGTTATCTGGCGGCAGTCCTAAGAACAGCTGGCTTTGGGCCTGTCTTCAGAGGATGGATTGCTGCCGTACACAGCGACATCTGCTCTGTGGTGAGAGCGAACGTTCACCTTTCGGAACCGTTCAAAATCATGCGCTCGATCTGCCAAGGATGTCCTGTCCCGTCCTTGTTGTACGTATTGACTTTCGAGCCATTACTGCACAAATTGGAGACGTTGAGGGAGATCCCGCGCGAACTAGGATGTGGAAGAACCGTGTCAGCATATGCAGACGACGTCACCGTAGTGGTGTCGAACGCCAAACACATCGAGGCGATCGGCACCACACTAAGAGAATTCGAGGTAGTGACAGGAGCAATGATCAACCAGAAATAATCAGTAGGCCTGCAACTCGGCACCTGGAGAGGCAGGTCCATGCCGTCCAACAGCGTCGCCGGGCGCTGGACGGACGGACCGGTTAAAATGCTAGGGGTCTGGTTCGGTCCCGACCTCCAGACTGACAAAAACTGGGAGGAGGTCACGAGCAAGGTGGCTTCTCTCACCCAGAAATGGGCTGAGAGGAAGCTATCCCTGAAAGGTCGAGCGGAGGTGGCGAATGCGTAAATCGCGTCCGTCATCTACTACCGTCTGACTGTCGTGCCTTGTTCTAAGACTCGCCTGACTGCACTGGAGCGTTTTCTTTTTCGCCTTTTGTAGAAGGGACGTGCTCCGATGGTCAGGCGCTCCATCTGCTATCAACACCCGCTACGCGGAGGGATGGGCATGCCGTGGCTGATGATGCGCAGACATGCGCTCGGGCTACGATATCTCCCCCTCTTCCTCGAGGGTGATCAGGTGTGGTCGCCCTTTGCTAGACACATATTTCCCCAGCTTGTCTCCTTGGCGGAGCTGCAATCCTGAGTCAAGCGAAGACCGAGAGGGAGCGCTTGGAGACTGGAATGTCTTCAGGAGCTTACAGCCCTCGACTAGTCGAGCAATACAATTGCTGGAAACTCCACCTTGGCGTTCTATAGAGGGTTGGTGGAGGGAAAGAGTAACGACGTCCTTGGGGAGACTCTAGGCGTCGACGAAAACCAACTAGCCAATCTCTTCGGGTGAACTTTCGAGCCGGGGCCTATGGACAACTTCCAGAAATCCCTGGCCTGGCAGTACTACCGAGGAGCCTTGCCAGTTCGGGATAAACTCTATAGGCATGGAAGTGCCGTCAACCGGGCTTGTCCGAGATGCGCGCAGGGCAATGAAACCGTCCTGCACGCACTCGTCCAGTGTCCGAGCATTGCTGTCTTGTGGGTTTATGCCGAACACCTGCTGTCACGTGTAGAACGGATCCGGCTATCAGCTGAGTCCATCGTGAAAATTGCCACGCCGCCTTCCTTTAGCCGAGAATGGCAGGCAGTTTTTATCTGCCTGGTGGCCATGGTAAAGGAGATTGTATGGTGGACACGTCTGAAAGGGCTGAAGACGAGCACTTATTCTTCGGTGATGCTCTGATTGACTTTTTCAAATTTCATTTGAAAAGGAAAATCAGAGTACAGAGGGAAGTGCTCTCTTCCCAGCATTTTGTTGAAAGATGGGTGAAAGAAGCAAGAATGGCCCGAGTGAATGGGCCTACTCTGAGTATGTATCTGTAAATTAAAGGTGGAAAACTGGGAGAGGGCACTTGCCTTGGTGGTCAGGGTCACTGTGGCCTTTTACTGGGCTTTCTCTACAAATGTCCTTCCGAAGTCTCCCTCCTATTGGGGAATTTTTCGTTGTTATTTTTTGTTACATCCTCTGTTTTTGTTTTTTACACACAGAAATGCCCATTTGTACCGTCCTGTATTGTCCTGCACTGTCCTTAATGTCTACTTTATGTAAACCCTTGTGGTTAATAAAGAAATCATTATTATTATTCAGGGTCATTGTGGCTTTTTACTGGGCTTTCTCCACAAATGTCCCTCCGAAGTCTCCCCCCTATTGGGGAATTTTTCATTGTTATTTTTTGTTACATCCTCTGTTTTTGTTTTTTACACGCAGAAATGCCCATTTGTACCGTCCTGTATTGTCCTGTACTGTCCTTAATGTCTACTTTATGTAAACCCTTGTGGTTAATAAAGAAAACATTATTATTATTATTATTATTATTATTATTATTATTATTATTATTATTATTATCATTATTGATGTTATTTAACTGGAAAGTTTGTTGAAATGAATATCATGAGATACTGGGGTCGATTTAATCAATTTTTCCATCCTCCATCAAACATTATTGGCCTTTTGGTTTGATGTGACTAGACGTATCTTCAGATAACTACAAGAATAGCTTGGGTGGTTACTATGTATTAAAGTTAATTATTTTAGAAATAGTACAACGTGTGGTTGTTTGCTCTAATAGTTGAAATAGACTAAAAAGGTCGTTTGTAGATATAGTTCTCTCAATATAACTCTCGTTTGAGAGCGTTGGAAATGGCCAACCCAACATAATCTAGCAACAGCTTTCAATAGATCATACTATATTAATTAAATGCTGAATATAGAGAGGTTGGGAATAAACAGTTCACTGCATTGTCTCTGGTTCCTCAATTTAACCAAGAGAGAATATATCTTGGATTTTCATACCCAGACAGTTATGTTAGTAATATGAAGTATCAATAGAAAATAGCTGCATAAGGAAGAATGAAAAACAGATCATATTTCGTGACATGCCAGAGAGAATAATCGACCAAGTAGTGTTATGAAAGACTAAAAGAAAAGAAAATTCCTGCCAATCTAAATATCGGTCAAGTTGCAACAGATGATAATGAAGTGAAGAAATAATCGAAATATAAAAATCTGGAAATAATACGGACCATGAAGAGAAAAACTCCTATAATGATAGGTGCCTTGAAAATGATTTTAAAATGTACAGTCATATACATAGCCTAAACTCCATACTTATTAATAGACAGTTAGCAATAAGTAAGTTCACTGTACTTGCTTCGAGGAAACAAGAAAGCACTAAATAGGAACTGCACACATTTTAACGTCTTCTGCAAAAGGTATATTTGAATTAATCACAAGAAAATAAACAATACTTTATGTTGAAGCGAATGAAAAGAATGAAATATATGGCAAGTGGAAATGAATATTCAGATTTTAGAATAACAAAATTATTGAAGGAATGAAAGAATAAAAGAATTACTTGAGTAGATGAATACGGTAATCATCAATCCTTTTCTCTCGGATATAATTACACCCTCTTTCTGCAAAAATTGTCCTTGAAATTAATGAAAAGAAGCCAATGTGTGAAAACGATAATAACAGAATAAAAATGAGGAATAGGTCGAATAAAGAGAATCAAAAGATGTGGGAAGCAACAATAAATGAAAGTGGAGATGAGTTGTGAATGATAATACCAGTAATAATTGTTTCTACGTTTGGCACAAGGCCAGCAAATACCCAGTGCATTACTGGTACTTTATTTTATCGACCCTGTAAGGATGAAAGGCAAAGTTATCCTCGGCGGGATTTGAACTCAGAATGGCAAGGACCGTAACTCTATACATCAAAGCATGGCGTCCGACCCTCTACCAATACTGCCAATCCACTACCAGTAATAATTGTTTCTACTTTAGCCACAAGGCCAGCAATTACCCAGTGCATTACTGGTACTTTATTTTATCGACCCCGTAAGGATGAAAGGCAAAGTCAACCTCGGCAGGATTTGAACTCAGATCGTAAAGGGACGTAACTATGCTGGAAAGCATGGCGTCCGACCCTTAATAATAGAAAATAATGATGTGAATGATAACAGAATGATGATGATGATGATGATGATGATGATGATGATGGTGATGGTGATGGTGATGATGATGGTGATGGTGATGGTGATGATGATGACGATGATGATGATGATGATGATGATGATGATGATGATGATGGGGATGTTGATGATGATAATGATGATGATGATGACGTGATGGTGATGGTGATGGCGATGATGATGGGGATGATGATGATGATGATGATGATGATGATGATGTTGATGGTGATGGGGATGATGATGATGATGATGATGATGATGATGGAGAGAAGGCATGACAACATTGCCAGGTTGGGTCATTGGAATCTCTGTCATAAGTATGATATGAATAGAAGTAAGAAATGGTGTGAACACCAACCGGAAACGGTGGCTGAAAATGAACAGTATAAGATCTTGTGGGACATGACCATCTAGTGTGACCATTTTATCGTGGCTAGAAGTCCTGACATTGTTGTCGTAGAAAAGAACAACATGGCATGTATTGTGGATATTGCTTCATCGTGGGAGAAGGGAAATCGAGAAATACCAGGAGCGAAAGAGAGAAATCAGGAAACTGTAGAGAATCAGACACATAGACGTGGTACCGATTGTGGTTAGTGCACTGGGAGCAGTTAGTAGAAGGATGGATGCATGGCTTGAGAAGCTAAGAATCACTATCAGGACAGGGTTGTTGCAGAAAACTGCCTTGCTGGGAACAGCAGGAATTCTATGAAGGGTATTGGAAAGTTGAAAAAGGAATGACCTTTGACCATTGGCTATGACTCGCTCTTTTGGTTTAGTGTCGGTATAACATCTGCTAGCTCAAAAGCGTTACAAATAATAATAATACTGAGTTCTACTATAGGCACAAGGTCAGCAATGTGGAGAGA
This sequence comes from Eledone cirrhosa, assembly GCA_964016885.1. Lineage (NCBI taxonomy): Eukaryota > Metazoa > Mollusca > Cephalopoda > Octopoda > Eledonidae > Eledone > Eledone cirrhosa. The sequence goes on from OZ024741.1 coordinate 102,981,287, forward strand.
GGGAAAAGTCGATTAAATCGACCTCAGTGCGTTACTGGTATTTTATTTTATCGACCCAGTAAGGATGAAAGGCAAAGCTAACCTCGGCAAGATTTGAGCTCAGAACGTAAAGAGCAGTAATTCTATGCAACAAAGCATATTGTCCGATGCTCTACCGATACTGCCAATCAGAATAATAAAATAATGAGAGTGATAACATACAAAAATAAAGAATGGTGCGAATAATGAAATTCAAAAATGAGGAAAGTAAAGTTTAATCAAAGATTACCGAAAGAATGAATGGGTGAGAAAATGAGAATTAAGAAGTTGTTGAGTAAGTGTGAAGGGTGGTAGGGGAATATGAATGATATCTGCTTGTATCACATTTCATAAACATTACTATATATATATATCACTAACCTACTTTTTCCTTTCTGCAAGTTACCTATTCTGTGTTTCATTTTGTCTCCATGTGTCTAACTAGCCATCTTTGTCACACACTATTCGACTTAAATGATGATCATTTAATTTTATTCGTAATGAACGTGTGATCTTTGCACCGCCGAAGCCCTGGAAATAATTTATGCCGACAAACGAATCTTCAACAAAAATCTGAAGCAATTTCGGCTTGTAAGTATAAATTGTATAAAACGTTCTTGTATTACAGCCCGACAATATATCCTAACGGATAGTACAGGCACTATGTTGATAATATACGTCATGATGTGGTAGCTAAGAATATTCTAACTTTATACCAACATTTGCCTCCCTCAGTTTCAAAAGATCCCGTATAGGGTGAAAGCAGAAATTCTTTGCTTAAACCTTAATCTGTACTAATAATAAATATTTGCTCTACGGGTTTATATATACTTTTAAATATATATACAATCCTTATCGAGCTCTCTTCGGATTTTTGCATTTAATATTGCTATATATATATATATATATATATATATATATATATATATATATATATATATATATATATATATATATAGCAATATTAAATGCAAAAATCTAAAATCTCTATCAAAAATCTAAAATCTCTATCTAAAATCTGTAATCTCTGCCTAAATGAAAAATTTACCATTATCTCTAACCTAGATTCTATAATAAATAGACGCACAGATTTGTTTTCTATCTGCCTGCATAAATTCCATAGAACTTTTCACAAAGTATACAGTTAATATTCAATTCTTTATCAATTTAGAATCTTTTCTCAAAGGCACATATACATACACCTCTTTAAAATATACCCATCTTCCTACCATACTTTAAAGGGCTTTACACACTCTATAATACTTGTTTACTCATTACCCTCATTCTATCTTCACCTTGTAAAATCATTCATAACATATACATCTGTTTTTTTTTTTTGTTTTTTTTTTTTTGACGTTAGAATATTCATCCGCAATCATTATTTTTTTCTCTCTCCAAGGGCGGTGGATTGGCAGTATCGGTAGAGGGTCGGACGCCATGCTTTCCAGCATAGTTACGTCCCTTTACGATCTGAGTTCAAATCCCGCCGAGGTTGACTTTGCCTTTCATCCTTACGGGGTTGATAAAATAAAGTACCAGTAATGCACTAGTTAATTGCTGGCCTTGTGCCTAAAGTAGAAACAATTATTTTTTTCTCTCTCTCATAAATCTTTTTAATCTCAATTTCATCCTTAATTTATTATTTTTTTCTCCCCATCAACGAACTCATTCTTAATACATATTAACTCTATTCGCATATATTATCAATTCCTCCAATATACAAACTTTAACTTCACATTATTTTTCTCAAATCCTTAATAATTTTTCTCTTCGTTAATTTTGAAATTGCCACAACATACCCTTTTTTGACGTTAGAATATTCATCCACAATTATTATTTCTTCTCTCTATCTTCATACATAAATTCCCTTCGTTAATTTTCAAATTCCTTTAATTTATACATTATCTTCCAACGGTTTCTCAACCTCTCTGTGTAAGGCAATGTATCTTTCTCTCAGTTATAAAAACTATCTCTTTCTCTCTATCGCCCATCTCTCCCTCTCCACCTTCACTCTCATCTCCTCCCCCTTTTTTTCATCCTTTCCACCCACCCCCCTCCCTAAATAAAATACTTTTTCCTCGCACATATCCTCCTTTCGTTGATTTTCAAAAATTTTTTGGGGGTTTATACATTATCTTCCAACGGTTTTCAACCTCTCTGTGTGGGACAGTATATCTCCTCTCAGTTATAAAAGCTATCTCTTTCTCTCTATCACCCATCTCTCCCTCTCATCTCCTCCCCTTTTTCATCCTTCCCCCCCCCCCCTCTCTAAATAAAATATTTTTCCCAATATCACACATCAATCTAAAACCACTTTTCATATGTTGATTTAAAACTGCACTATCCACAGGTGTTTTTTAGCCTTCATATCATGTTCTCCTGTTTTATCTGATGAAAACACAAATATTATTGCATGATGATGTTTGTTTTTGAAATGCGCATAATAAAATACATGGAACTCCTTTAACCATCTTTTGATCTTATATTATATATATATATATATATATATATATGTAACAGATCAGATTAGAGCAAACATCACGGACGCTCTATCTCAAAATTATTTTTGAAAAGCATTAGAAAAACTTAAAACTAAAACTGAATACTAACCAATACTTATTACTAATTTTTAATTATTCCTAATTAAACTATTTTTCACTGGGAAAAATTTGTCAGCATTTTCTTTTCCTTTTACTAATAGATAGATAGATAGATAGATAAATAGATAGATATATAGATAGATAGATAGATAGATAGATAGATAGATAGATAGATAGATAGATAGATAGATAGATAGATAGATATACACGGGTGTGTATGATTGTGTATAGAAGATTATATTAATAAAAGGCATTCCAACTTTGTCTGATTTACTCGTTTTATTTACAATCCTTTAACATTTATAATGGTATTAGAATGAAATAGTATGGTAGAATATTAAATGTTAAGTGTTAATTGAACAAGTAATTTCATGCTTTCGCAATCTTCAGGTTCATAATGTGTGGTGACAGTCAAGTTTGCAATTTTCAACTGTGAAATTTGAAACAGTTGAAAATTGCAAACTTGACTGTCACCACACATTATGAATCTGAAGATTGCTAAAGCATGAAAGTACTTGTTCAATTAACACTTAACATTTAATATTCTACCATACTATTTCATTCTAATACCATTATACATTTTAAAGGATTGTCAATAAAACGAGTAAATCAGACAAAGTTGGAATTCCTTTTATTAATATATATATATATATATATATATATATATATATATATATATATATATATATATATATATATATATATATATATATATATATATACTTCCGGTAAACATTGATGCAATTCAATTCAAGCACTCAACGTATTTTTTCCACATAGGAGAAACGGAGTATATTTAGAATAAATATACTCCGAAATAGTTTCAGATGTTAAAGTCCTTTATTGATAATGCTGTGATTAATATTTCAATGACGACAGTCGCAACGCGATTCCATGTACCCAGTGCCATGACATCATCAGGCAGCTTCTTACATAAGGTTACGTTCCCGAGGAAATCCAAAGTGAATAGACAAGGGAACGGACAAGGCGTGTGTTCTTGAAGCCTTCGCCCGTTCCCTTATGTAAGAAGCTGTCTGATGATGTCATGGCACTGGATACACGGAATCGTATGGCCATTGTCG
>OZ024741.1:102989094-103016594 GCA_964016885.1 Eledone cirrhosa
ATATATATATATATATATATATATAGTTGCAATTATAGTTCATAAATGAATAGATGAGTTTGTAAGTATGTGAATATTTATATATATATATATATATATATATATATATATATATATATATATACAGGGTGTCCCAGAAAATGTATACACACTTCAAAAGCATTCTAATAAAAGTTTGTATACATTTTGGAGGGGACACCCTGTATATATATATATATATATATATATTAATAAAAAGAATTCCAACTTTGTCTGATTTACTCGTTTTATTTACAATCCTTTAAAATTTATAATGGTATTAGAATGAAATAGTATAGTAGAATATTAAATGTTAAGTGTTAATTGAACAAGTACTTTCATGCTTTCGCAATCTTCAGGTTCACATTCTGTGGTGACAGTCAAGTTTGCAATTTTCAAAATATATATAAAGATTCAGGTCCATCCACTCTACAACCCCAAGTATCGAGTACGCTGGTGCGTTCTGGTTCACCTGGTATCTTACTGACCCTCTTTGTTATATATATATATATATATATATAGTTGCATATGCAGTATATGAATGAATAAATAAGTATGTATGTGTTTGTGTGTTTATGCGTGTGTTTTATATCACGTCACTCGCCGGCAACTAAGCCGGCTACAGAATCTGACTTACTTGGTGAGGAGGGTGATTTTAGAACACTTCGATCGACTCTAGTTTTAAAGTGTTGTCCTTTGTTTGCTTCTCTGTATCAGAACATAATACTCAACTACTTTAATAATGGTTTCCGATTTAGGGACAAGGCCAACAATTTTGGGGGAGGGGGTATTATTTCAATTTATTTTTCTACTTTAGGCACAAGGTCAGCAATTACCTCAGTGCATTATTGGTGCTTTATTCTATCGACCCCCGTAAGGATGAAAATCAAAGTGAACCTCGGCGGGACTTGAGTTTAGACCGCAAAGAGCCGTAACTCTATGCAGCAAAGCATGGCTTCCAACCCTCTGCCGATATTGCTAACGCGGAGAAGTAGCAGAATCGTCAGAACGTCGGATAGAATGCTTTGAGGTATTCGTCCCGACTATTTGCATTCTGAGTTCAAACTCGGCCGATGTCAATTTTGCCGTTCAACATTTCGTGGTTGTTGAATAAAGTACCAATCAAGTAATGACATAATCAAGCAGTGATGTAATCTCTCCTATTGTTTTTCTCTGGAAAAATCTGCTGAGTTCAGACGTAGAGAAGGATGTGATCTGTCGAGTTTAAATACCTATGACTTGGTGGTCCCAATACGGCTCCATCAGGAGTTAGGGCTTGCAGATGCATAACTAAATCATATATCGAGTTTAATTACGATTTTTTTTCTCGAATGTGTTGTCTACAAGCTATGAAAAATGAATCAATATCTTGAATAGATGGATCAATGTGTTATAGTGAACAGGTGGTAAATATGAACCCATATCTAGCATAGATCGACAAATGTGAAATAGTTTTAAATTCATGGTTTGAGTGCTAAGCGATTAAATCATCGTGGGTTCAAATACCAAATATATTTCAAATTATTCTCTTATTAGTTAACATAAGCGATGAATTGTGAGAGTTGATTAAAAAGTTTGAATTGAAATGCTTTCCTACTTTGCATTCGTCAACTTTGACTTTCATTTTTATTTCGGTAGTAAATAAATATAATTGGTTCTACATTTGGCACAAGGCCAGCAATTACCCAGTACATTACTGATACTTTATTTTATCGACCCCGTAAGGATGAAAGGGGGAAAGTTAACCTCGGCGGGATTTGAACTCAGACCATAAAGGGCCGTAACTCTTTGCTGCAAAGCATGGCGTCAGACCCTCTACTGATACTGCCAATCCGTTTTGTACTGAAGTTCATTCTTCTTTGTCACTCTCACACTCTCTTTCATATGAATATGTATCGCCAACACAATCTTTTTATATCTTTCTACTTATAACTCTCAGGAAGAAAATCAGCTGTTGTTAAACCTTGAAAGGTATGGGCGCCACCAGATTTTAAATGTCCCCAACGTCTTCATTAAGTGTAATTGTATCAATTATCATTAATTGATTAACACGTTATTCTGTATTTATAAATATAACTCGTGCTCTATTCTTTATATGACGTTAGGAAGAGACTATTACAGTCTACACGTAAAAACCAATAGTACAAATACTGACACACACACACACACACACACACACACACACACACACACACACACACACACACACACACACACACATATATATATATATATATATATATATATATATATATATATATATATATATATATATATATATATACATATATATACATACGTACACACCCCACACGCACACATATATATATATGTATGTATGTATGTATATGTATATATAATATATAATATATATATACATATATATAAATGAACAAGTATTGTGTGTTTGTGTGCGTGCTTGTATGTATAAGTACATAATTAATTGAAAATATTTTTTTTTTTGTACTATACGTGTAAGAACTTGTTTTTAAAATATTTTTTTTTAATTTTAATCAATTCGTGATTATTATAAGCTATTGATATTTCATTATTGTTGTTTTACTGCATTGTGAAAAAATTGCATTTCCTTCAACTGTCACGAAGTCCTTGTATTAAGGTACACTCAGAGGGGTCTTCCCTGAACGAAGGAGTGCATTCATAAATAGAAACATATGGTAGTATTCAACCAGATATGACGGAAAGTACAAGTAACACATGGTATGTCATGAAAGTTACCTAAACGATGTAGATATCAACAGTCGTATACATGTCTATTTGGTTGATTCATTCATTGTATATATATATATGTATATATATATATATATATATATATATATATATATATATATATATATATATATATATATATATATATATATATATATATATATATATATATATGTATATATACAGCTCTAACCGGGATTGATTGATGCATATTCTATATTACATATAAGATTGGCACTTTCCAGACCGATAAGTTGAGCACTCTACAGTTTTCAGGAAATTAACCAACATACACCATGGACATTTATGTTGTTTATTACATAACTAATAAGCTCTGTAACCTACATAGAGCACTCTTTTTTCCTGGACCTTTCCGACGGAATTACTTCATATATATATATATATATATATATATACGAGGGTAATCCCAAAAGTAAGGTCTCCAAAGTGATAGGGACGCAGAGAAACTATTTTGTTGCGGCTGTTGGCAACACTGTTGTGATTTGTACTTCCTTCACTTCCAAACAAGCATGCGCACGCTTCACTGGGATGCTCAAACTTGGCTTGGCAGCCGTTGAGAATGGAGCTCCCGTTGAACGCTACCGCCAAGTGCGAATTTCGCGCAGTTATTATATAGAGGGCAATCCCCAAAGTAAGGTCTCCTTCCGAGGAAAACATGTGTAAAGATCGGCGGATCCCTTTGGATGCTCTCTGCATTTTGGTTCCTGAGGTTTCCCGAAGCACCATCCACAGGATTTTAACGGAAAAGTAGCAATACCGGAAGTTGCAATATCGGAAGGAGACCTTACTTTTGAGATTGCCCTCGTACATAATACATATATATGTTCGACAGCTAGATCCGAACAGTTCGCATCTAGCTGTCGAAACAGCCGGAGCTCAGCCATCGGGGTCCTGAATCTTTTCACACACACACACACACACATATATATATATATATATATATACGAGGGGGCATCAAAAAGTTCGTTGAAGAGGGACAGTTGGAAAAAACTGTTTAAGTTATGATGTATATTTTTCAACATAATCTCCATCTGGGTCAACACACTTCTGCAAACGTTGATACCAGAATTTAAGTCTATCTGTGTAAAACTGAGGGCCTTGCGATTTAAACCATGTCACAGCACCTTTTTTTTACATCTTCAACTAATAGAAATTGGGTATCTTTCAATGATTTTTTCAGGTATGGAAACAAAAAAAAGTGGGGCTAAATTGGTACTATAAGGTAGGTGTCAGATGTTTTCCTATGCAAATTCGCGTAATAAAGCTCGAGTCGGCCGAGCACCGTGAGTGAGCGCATTGTCGTGGTGGAAGAGGAAGCTCTGATGCAGTTTCCCATGGCGTTTTTCCGCAATTTTCTTGGCTAGTTTTCTCAAAACACCTTCATAATATGCAGCTCTAATTGTTCTCTTGTTCTCAGGGAAGTCAACCAGCAAAACCCCTTCTGCCTCCCAGAAGCTAGTAGACCGTCACTCTAAAACGCACCGAGTTTGCCTTGACTTGCCCACTTCCACTCCTAGGCAGCCACTGCTTCGATTGAATATTGTCCTCGAGATTCTACTGGTAGAGCCATGTTTCATCCCCGATAACAATTCTCTGCAGAAACGCATCAGCGTCTTCATCCTATTTGTTCAAAATTTCCATCGAAAGATCTGCTCTTGCTTGCAACTGATCTTGGCGCAACAGCTTTGGGACCCATCGAGCAGAAGCTCAGCTCCAAACTCTCCACCATAATCGCGTGTACAGAAACAACGGAGATGTTCAGTGTGTCGGCTACTGATTTAGTGGTTATTCGCCTATCCTTTTCAATTAGGTCGCGAAAAGCATCGATGTTTTCCGCACAGACTGACGTGGATGGCCTTCCACTGACGGGATTATCTTCAACCTCATCTCTTCCACTACTAAAACGAGTTATCCATGTGTAGGTTGTTGATATCTTTGGGTCATTGTCCCCATAAACTTGTTCCAGAGTGTCAATGATTTGGATGCTCTTCCACCCTAGCTTCACCATGAACTTGATGTTTGTTCTAGCCTTAATTTTGATGGAGGCCAAGTTGATCGAGTGGGTGCTGACTTCCGATTGGCGGTGCCGCGTTGCCACATGCATTGAAGGGTTCATATTAGAACATTTTATGACACGTTAGTACGAAATTGTACAGGTGCATTGAAATCAAATTACCAGCATATGAATTTTAGCTATGTACTATTTCCACGAACACACATACATACATACGTACACACACACATATATATATAAAGTTAATTTTCGGAAGGAAGAATACGTTGTTTATCACTTGAGTAAATTAAATAATAATATAACATTATTTCTAATTTGTGTCCTGTGCACGAGATACAAATTTAACTGGTATTATAAGAGTAGTCAAACTGGAAATTCCCTGTTTCTATGTTCGCATCTATTAATGTGGGGATGTAATGGTTTATTTTCAAAGTGAATTTTCTTTATAAACTATTTCTCCACTTCTTGTCGACAATCTGGATCATTTCCTGGATATTTATGAAAAGGGAATATTTGAATTTTCTGTTCCCGCAAATGTTTAATGTTTGCTTAGTGGAGTGTTTATTATTTGTAGTTTCTGCATCTGTTATCTGTGTCCTCTGACCTTTTCGCACATATAGTTACCGTTCTAAACAATATAGTTCACCTTGCAGCCAAAACTGACTATACAATGTATCGGATTTTCTGTTTTACAGTTCATTTTTGCAAATATCGTTAGATGACTGTCCGTTTTCTTTTAATTTCATCTCGGAACCAATTTTCAAAACGTTACAGACATATTTTACAAAAAGACAGACACACACCAATATCTAAACTACCAATAATTGTTTCTACTTTAGGCACAAGGCCAGCAATCACCCAGTGCATTACTGGTACTTTATTTTATCGACCCCGTAAGGATGAAAGGCAAAGTCAACCTCACCAATAATGCCACCCAACACATTTCATACTGCATGCGCAATAGTGCTTGATCCAGAAATATAGTAATTTTTTTTAGAAATGTATAGGCTTTCTTAAACAACAAAAATATCCCTTCAATTTAATTGAAGCCAGAATTAAAACGACAAACGAACTGAACTTAGGTCACCTAGACAAAAAATTGAGAAAGACATCCCATTTGTCAGCGTTATGATCCAGATTTGCTACTATTAAGGCAAATCTGCCGATTTTGTTGCCAAAGCACAAAAATGAAAAGTCAAAATTTTATATTATCCTGTACACTACCGTAGACATTTATTCTTATAAATATGTATATGTATGTATGTGTGTATGTATGTATGTTTTTTTCACGCACACACACACACATATATATATATATATATATATATATATATATATATATATATATAAGTGTGTGCGTGAAAGAACAAATTAAAAACTTTTTGACAGAGTGTAGAGTTCGTGTGGCAGACGGACCAAATACATACATAATACACAACCGAAAGAATGATATTGATTGAATATTGCAAGCATATTTACGCGCAGATGATTTAACACACTTACATTTTTACACATATATATATATATATATATATATATAAATATATCAACACAATTAACTACACACATATTTATACATATGTCTAAACCTATCTACACACGCTCAAATATTATTAATTAATCACAGTGGGCCATTAAATATATCGAAAAGACAGAAATTTCTAGACTAATTATTTTGATATAGGACATAAAAAACAAAGAGATAAAGATAAATATATAACAACATAATCATACATATAATATTTTAAAAATAGCAACATATGTACAGGCGTAGGCATGGTGGTGTGGTTAAGAGGTTCATTTTGTAACTACATGATTTCGGGTTCAGTCGCAGTGCAGCTGAAATTTGGTAGATGTGAAATCTGCCATTGTTGATTTAGTGTTGATTTTGTTGTCGAGTGGTAAACACGCCGGTTTTCGTCAAGTTCCATCCGTTGTTACGAAATAATTTCTCTTTAGTTTTTCATAATTTGAATGGGTTCCAGAAATGTAAGAACACAAAGACTTGTTAAAATAGAATTTATTAATTAATTTTGTTTTTTCTGTCACAGAAAAGAAGAAAATGAAAACAAGAAAGTCTGGTTTGTTGCTTGAGAGAAAGCCCAAGGAGGAGTGTCCTGGCTATATCGTCCACCGGCTTCGAAGGGCTGAAACCCCTCTCGCTGTGTGTCTTAGCTATATCGTCCATCGGTTTCGCAGAGCTGAAGTCCGGCACGCCTCGGACGCTCTAGCTGTGTGTCTATGGCTTGCATTGGCATCGCTAGGTATTGCCCTGCTAGCCACGCAAGCCCTAGCATTGTGTCTGGCTATAGCTTCCATTGGCTATAGTAATCATCATCATCATGTATATATATATGCACATACACTCACACACAAACACGCACACGCACACACACACACACACATATATATATATATATATATATATATATATATATATATTGAGTGTGAAAGCCGAAGCTCATTACTGCTATTTTGTGGATGTGTATATTTCACAAGATCCTTTTATTGGAGAAGTTATGAAATTCTTAATCTATATTACTAAAACAGAGAATGTATGTCCAATCACTAAAACTCGAGAACCACCCAACCGAGTCTTTTCAAACTTTACACATGTAATACTTATGGTTCCGTGAGTGATCTGAGCAAAAACATTTCTAATTTTCAATGCCCTAGAGACTGCATTAGGCGATTTAGCGATCTCTCTCTATAATTCTTAGTCTTTCTCTTTCTAGATAGAACATAGATATAACGTCGTGCCCTTATAATATCTGTCTGTATGCCTGACTGTCTGCATTACGTCATTATGACGCGATCGGTGTGTGTAAGTATATATGTATATATATAGTGTGTGTGTGTATATATATATATATATATTCTTATGCCAGGGAACGTCTTCACGAACCAAAGTATCGTCTTCCTGTTTTCCTTCGGTTGCAACGTTTTTCGAAATATTTACATCTGCGTTCACAGATTGATTTTTTTAGTTTCAGAAGATCCCGTTAAGGGTGAAAGCAGCGATTCTTTGCTTAAACTGTTAAATCTGTTATTTTAAAATAGATATTCGTGTACAGATATTTTTGCATACACAAACACAAAATATAAACAAAAAAGGCCGGCGATTACATAACCACATGCACCACTGACAGATATTTTTGAATACACAAAAACATTTCGAAATATGTACTTCTGCATTCACAGATTGATTTTTTTAGTTTCATAAGATCCCGTTAAGGGTGAGGTGAAAGCAGCGATTCTTTGCTTAAACTTTAATCTGTTATTTTAATATATATATATATATATATATATATTTATTTATTAAAATAACAGATTAAAGTTTAGAAGATCCCGTTAAGGGTGAAAGCAGCGATTCTTTGCTTAAACTTTAATCTGTTATTTTAATAAATATTTGCTCTTCGGTTCTTATATATTTGATATATATTTTCCTTATCGAGCCCTCTCTGGATTTTAGTCTTCAATTTTATTATTATTACTATATATATATATATATATATATATATATTCGTGTACAGATATTTTTGCATACACAATAATAAAAACAGATATTTTTACATACACAATAGCAAAATATAAACAAACGTATTTATTTCACGAGGCTCGATAAGGATAAATATATATCATTTTTTGCATACACAATAACAAAATATAAACAAAAGTATTTATTTCGCGATAAAGTATTGATTTTCTTCGCACGGAAAAAAACCCTGGTAATCTACGACGAATTTTTTTTATAAGCACAAAATGTAGACACCGCCCCGAGGCCGAGGTATTCCGTATTTCTCTGTACTGTTATATATATATATAATTATATATTCATGTACAGATATTTTTGCATACACAATAACAAAATATAAACAAACGTATTTATTTCACGAGGCTCGATAAGGATAAATATATATCAAATACATAAGAACCCCAGAGCAAATCCCGAGCAATGCCGGGCCATTCTGCTAGGTATTGCCCTGCTAGCTACGCAGCCCTAGCATTGTGTGTCTGGCTATAGCTTCCATTGGCTATAGTAATCATCATCATCATGTATATATATATGCACATACACTCACACACGCACACGCACGCACACACACACACACACGCACACGCACACACACACACACAGACATACACACACACACACACACACACGCGCACACATATATATATATATATTGAGTGTGAAAACCGAAGCTCATTACTGCTATTTTGTGGATGTGTATATTTCACAAGATCCTTTTATTGGAGAAGTTATGAAATTCTTAATCTATATTACTAAAACAGAGAATGTATGTCTGTCCGATCACTAAAACTCGAGAACCACCCAACCGATTGTTTTCAAACTTTACACATGTAATATTTATGGTCCTGTGAGTGTTTTGAGCAAAAGGAATTTCAAACTTTCAATGCCCTAGGGACCGTATTAGACGATTGAGCCATCTCTCTCTATAATTCTTAGTCTTTCTCTTTAGATAGATACATAGATATAACGTTGCGCCCTTATAATATCTGTCTGTATGTCTGGCTGTCTGCATTACGACATTATGACTCTGTGTGTCTGTGTGTGTATATATGTATATATAGTGTGTGTATATATATAGTGTTAACGTTTTTCGAAATATTTACTTCTGCGTTGACAGATTGATTTTTAAGCTTCAGAAGATCCCGTTAAGGGTGAAAGCAGCTATTCTTTGCTTAAACTTTAATCTGTTATTTTAATATATATATATATATATATATATATATATATATATATATATATATATATATATATATATATATATATATATATATATATAATTAAGCAAGATGTATGGTAGGTCGTATGTGAATCGCGATGATCACGTCTGACCTACCAAATATGCGACGGTAGCTAGTTAAGCTCTATGCGTATAAGCAGAGAAGAAATATTAATGAAAAAGAACAAAGGAACGATTATGACATTATAACAAGTTTATTGCCGACAGCCGTTTCGTCCGACCATATGGTGGGACTTTTCAAGGCATATAACATGTGATTGTAAGTTCATTATTTACATCAACGTATCACTTAAGACTAGCAGTTTGAAATTGTGGTATACATCAGCAGCTCCGCTTGTATATTTGGGGTCTATTTTCTAAGGGGGCTCTTTTATATTAGTTGTCGGAATTGTAAAAGGGATGGGTTATGGGGAGTTAAGAGAATTTGAAAATGGCCTAAGAGTCAGGGATTGAAGGTTAAAAATTAGATAATTTATAATTTACGCATTAAAAGTAAAAGACTTGGGATCTCGTAGAAGCACCTTAAAAAATCCCTCAATAAGTGTATAAAGCTTACAAGCCCCAATAAACTTAAGAAACTAGAAGAGATTAAGAGACTAATAAAATAAAAAAATAAAGATATAAAGTTTCCCTAAAAAATTGTAAAGTTTCCCAAGAAGTTCCTTCGAGAGAAAAAAATTTTTTTCGAAAGAAAAAAACCTTCTTCCCCAGAGATCTCGTTAAAAAATTTCAGAAAATTTACGAAGTTTTGATAATCCCTACTAAGTTGAAAGAAACTAATCAATTAAAGGTTAATTCAAAAAGCCTTCAATAAACCCCTCAGAAAAGGCCCCTTTAATATTTTTAATAGGAACCTCCTCCGAGAGACCCTTCGAAGAATTAAAATTTTAGAGAGCCTTTAAGGATATATATAAACGAATTGAGGAAAATTATAAATTAAAAGTTAAAAATTACGGTATTTGGGATATCCGAGGAATTTTCAAAGGGCTGCTTCAACAGATACAACTTAGGTATAATAGATAAAATAATTTAAGTAATTTAAGTAATTTAATTAGGGAGCAATTCAAAGAGCTTATCAAGTTGGGCAAGATTAAAGAAAATTATTATATAATTATATATTCGTGTACAGATATTTTTGCATACACAATAACAAAATATAAACAAACGTATTTATTTCACGAGGCTCGATAAGGATAAATATATATCAAATATATAAGAACCCTAGAGCAAATCCCGAGCAATGCCGGGCCATTCCGCTAGTATATTCTATAATCCGTATTTTTACTTTATAATATTACGGTCAATTGCATACATAGAAATAGAGAGGAGTTTTTTTTTAAATGTATTTATTTAATATTAAAATTAAATGATAGTATTGTAGTTGTGTATGGGCCCCTTTGTCTCTTCCTTGCAACGATATCTTTAGACCCAGTCCGCCAATGCTCTGGAGTTTCACCTATATACTCATATATTCATCAGACATGATTCTCATTAACCTGCGAGTACACAAGTGAAACTCGAGAGTCATAAGACTCATCTTTTAGCCATATTTAATATAGATATAAGGCGGCGAATTTGCAGAGTCGTTAAGACGTCGGATAGCATGCTTTACGGTATTTGTCCCACACCTTTGCGCGCTCTAAGTTCAAGTCCTGTCGTGGTCAACTTTGCCTTTCATCCTTTCGAGGTTATAATTATAAAAAAACGTACCAGTCCAGTACTGAGGTCGATTCTTCCTCTATAGAAAAAATCGGCTGTGTTCAGACCTGGAGAGGGTTGGGCTCCGCCATGTTTAAATGTGCCCTAGACACGCCGTATGACGGTGTCTCTATGACTCCACAATGAGTTGTGGGATCTTTATCCTTTAATATAGATATATAATATTTAAAATCTCATGTTGATCTTTAGCACTTGGTGGTTGTTTTGGAATTTCCACGGGATCAAATGATGATATTTATTAATGTTACATGAACACGGGGGCCAAAATGAACCCATATTATTAGGAGTTTTTTTTTTCTTTTGGCAGAATCGCTAGAGTGCCGGGAAACGATTTTGTGGTATTTGCTCCTGCTCTTTACGGTTTGAGTTCAAATTTCTCCGAGGTCAACTGCTTGGCATAATTGATGAAGACGACGAAGATTATGCTGGTGATGAAAATGATGATGACGATGATCGTGGTGGTGGTGAATGAGGAGGTCGTGAATGAGGAGGAAGAAAAAATGATGATAGTTAGAAAGAGTATGAGGAGGAAGGGGGGGGTAGATAGTATGGAATCAAGAGAATAAAGAGCACAGGTGCTAAGAAAGTGGTGAATAAGTATCTAAGTGTACATGTGTGAGTGTGGAAATATATATATACGTGTGTATGTATGAGTGTATGTATGTGAGTGCATGAGTGTGTA
The DNA here is from genome assembly GCA_964016885.1 of Eledone cirrhosa. Classification (NCBI taxonomy): domain Eukaryota; kingdom Metazoa; phylum Mollusca; class Cephalopoda; order Octopoda; family Eledonidae; genus Eledone; species Eledone cirrhosa. The sequence continues at coordinate 103,001,048 of OZ024741.1, forward strand.
CGTGTGTGCGTGTATGTGTGTATGTGTATGCTATCCTCACTAACCGCTCAAATATTTGACCAGATAAGATTGGGTCTTTAATTTAAAACTAATCAAGCCACAACTGATTTCTTATTTATTTTTAATTTACAATTGTTGAACCACAGTTAACGCTACATCATGACATTCCACTTGGGTATACGTATATATATATATATATATATATATATATATATATATATATATATATATATATATATATATATATGTATACTCACACACACACGTATATATAAATATATATATATATATATATATATATATATATGTATACTCACACACACACGTATATATAAATATATATATATAGTAGTTGACTTAAGGAATTGGGAAAATTTGGAATTTAAAATGAGTACGTCCCAAAGCAAATGACTATTATAAAATTCATCCAAAGACACGATTTTTTCCTAATATATAGGTTCAGTCAAGATAGACCAACAGATATTTCTACGAACCATGTATATATTTAAGCCTCTAACTATTTGCATAGGTGCCGTCTCGTTACACGGCCTGCCTCGTGTATTTTTCAAGCTGGAAGAGCCCATTCCTCTCCAGGCTGAAACACAGCCGATCTCTTCCAAAGAGAGGGGGAGAGGGAGACAGAGAGAGTGTGTGTGTGTGTGTGTGTGTGTTTGTAAAAGAGAGAGGCGGAAAGAGAAAGAAAGAAAGATTGGTAAAGAGATAGATGAATCTCTCCCAGTACTAAACTGCGACTTTCTTCATAAAATTCTTCATAAAAGTATATATAAGTTAACCGCGGCAGGATTATAACTCAGACTGCAGCCACTCGAACTAATACCGAGGCCTTTTTAATCCGATTCCCTAACGTCTCTACCAATTTTCCGCTTAAACCTCTATATTATGCTTAAGTTTGTATGGTGTGTAGCTTATCAGTGAGGCTGTTCGGCATAGTGGGGAACAAGAAAATACTAAAGCTAATCTATCGCGTTTGAAGTATATATATATATATATATATATACACACACACATATATATATATGTATGTATATATATATATATATATATATATATATATATATATATATATATATATATATATGTATGTCTGTAGATGTGTGTGTGTGTGTGTGTGTGTGTGTGTCAGATTACTCTTCAGCGCTACTGGTAACATGTAACCGGGTATAACCTGCACATGGTCGGGTCGTCAGCGGCTAAACCGACAACTCGACCAAGCTTGCTTGGTGAGGAGAGTTATTTGGACACACTTCGGAATGAAAATCAAAACCCAACAAAGAGCGGAAGAACTCAGGAGAGTCAACGGCAATCCAATAAAGTGTTTTAATTTTTTTTTTTTAATGTAGCATTAGAGACTCCTAGTCTTCATCAAGACATCTGTCTAGAAGAAGGTTACGCTGATATAAAACCTATGACTTCGTTTGCATCTCATGATGTAGACCAGTTCTTCTTTTGGGGCAAATGCAAATGCATTTGATGTTCAGAGAGAGAGATTGGCCCCGTGCAAAGCCTTTCCTCACATTAAAAAATTTCAAGCATAGGCATTGTCTGATATGTGATATTTTTGCGATGCTTGGTATTGCTGGATATAGGCAAGTCCCTAGCAGGACCAAAAAGCGACGTCCGTGATGCTTACATATCAAGCGGTGGCATTACACGAAATCGAGTTGTAGACATCCTATGTATATATATGTATAAAGTCTGTCTTAAGCCAGAAGGCTCATTTGGCCGGTGCTTATCCCGGTTTCATGGAGTGAAGCGACTGAGACTACAAGACGCCAGTCCATCGCAGGATTAAACCTCCAGCTATTGCTGGTACTCATTTTCAGTTGAATATACTGGAGCAACGTGAAATGAAGTGTTTTTCTCGAGACGCAACCCAGGCATAGACATATGAACCTACGACATTATGATCGTAAGTCAAACACTGTGTGCCTCCACATGTATATATATATATATATATATATATAATAAAGAGGGCGTGGTAAGATACCAGGTGGACCATAACGCACCAGAGTACTCGATACATGGTGTAATAGAGTGGGTAATAGGAACAAATTCAGGACCCCGAACTGTTTGGGTGTAGCTGTCGAAACGGCCGGAGCTCAGCCGTCGGGATGCTAAATCTTTATTTATATATATATACACACACACACACACACAGAGATAGATGTATATATATATATATATATGAATGTGTGTATGTGTGTGCGCGCGTTTCTCAACAAAATCTATGTATTTTATGTAAACACGCAATTTACATATGCAGATATATATAGCTTCTATTTACCGTATAAACACAAATTATATATGTAAATTTATTGATTATAATAGATGTCTCGAATTGTAGAAACCTATAAAATATATCTCACCATGGAACCATAGTTGTACAGAAATATATAAGATATATGTATAGGTGTGTGTACGTATATATATATAGAAAAAGGTATGACTCCGACGGTGAGCTTAAGCCGTTTCGACGGCTATTTCTGGACGGTATTTCCGTCCAGAAATAGCCGTCGAAATGGCTTGAGCTCTGCCGTCGAGGTCATACTTTTTCCTATTACCCACTCTACTACCCTAAGTATTGAGTACTCTGGTGCGTTATGGTGCATCTGGTTCCTTACCACAACTCCTTCGTTATATATATATATATATATATATATACGATATTAAATAAATGGAAACTATATTTATAAAACCATATTTATTTCATTATACATATTTCAGGGATACCAAATTAAAATATGGTATGCCTTCATCAGACAAAATACAATATATAAACAGTTTTATAGATAATTTTGACGTACCCTATTAAATGCAACCATTATTTTTGGAAGCTGTCTGGATAGTGAGATGTTTATAATTATTTTATTAGTTATAGTGTTAAGCACAGTTAGAAAAAGACGGAGAGAAAGAAAAGACGGAGAGAGAGAAGGAGAGAGAAAAGAAGGAGAGAGAGAAAAAGAAAACCTGGAGAAATATAGGAGAGAGAGAGAAATGTATGTAGAAAAGAAAGATATAAATAGATAGGAGGAAATAAAAAAGAAAGAAAAAAGGAAGAAATAAGAAAAACAAAAGAAAGCAACAGAGAGATAATAATTCATCATACAGATAGAAAAACCCAAGAGAGAGGAAATACTATATAGAGAGAGGGGGATACAGTGACAACTTTACGTCATGTCATATTAAGTTGAGTTAACAATTTATATGAAATGAATAATAAAAATATAAATATCAATATTCATGAATGGGACAGATATATAATGAGAAAATAACATTGTTCAATAATGACCATATGTTTAGTTTAAAAACTTGAGGTCAATATACCGAAATCTGAGTTAAAACCTTCAAAAAATACCCTATTTATAAAAATCAGGATACAAATAAGTATATATATATACACACATATGTACGTCCTGAAAAAAGAAATTATGTCTACTCAAGTCAATAATATAGACACACAAATGATTTCACTTGATCACTGCTATACATTTCTTGTGTTATAAAAATTTCACAGTATACATACATAAAAATACGATTAATATTCATGTCCTCATATATATGATTACCGTTCATGTATTTAATATTATGCATATCTGCAACACACATCAACATATACACACACACATATATACACATACATATGTATAAATAAATATCTGCGTGAGTCCTCCAGCATCGTTCATGTATATATACAGACATATATACAAACACATAAATAGACCCTATAACACTTTTATATGCATGTTAATACACACATATGGCATTTGTATAGAGATAATCAAATATCAATATATTAATATAGAAATATCAAAGCATTAAATATCTTTAAAACACTATAGAGTATCTCAACTTAAAATAAAATAATATCTTTTATATATTTATTATAGAAATTTATCCTACCCATATCTCAAACAAGATATTGCAAGGGTAGACATATGAAAGTTATTAGAAGCTATCAGAGTCAAAACAAATAAAAAAAAAAAAAAAAATAAAAATAATTTAAAAGATTTAGAAGACCCAGTGATTCTACGGATACCCTTATATTTAGTATAGAAATTTATCTTACGTATATTTTATTTAATACATTGGGAGCGTATACATTTTAGAGTAGTTTATTATATCCTTGTTTATATTTAGGAAGAAAGTTTAAAATGAAAAAGGTGAAGGAATCTAATGATTTATCGACAGGTTTCATATATTAACTAAATTTCTTAATTAATTATACTACATTTTAAATTTATATTTATATTTAAACGTTGAGTTCAATCTATGTCTGCAGCAACTGAATAAATTGCTCCTTAAATTAAGGGAATTTTTGGACTTTAATATAAAGAATATTTCTTCTATACAAAAGATCACAATTTTCTGAAGAGGAATTAAAAGGAGTACCTTTTGAGACAATATTCCAAATCATCGAATATTTAATATTATCTCGTTTAAGGTGCCAGAATAGGCTAGATAGCGAAGTTGAAGATTTTTTGTTTGGATCTGTGAAAGAATTCTTATGATTATTGAAGCGAAGTTAAAATTCTGTCAAGGTGGAACCAACATAGTTGAAAGAATTTAAATTAGTTTTAACATTACAATTGTACACTACATTTTTAGCTAAGCAGTTGTTATTTAACGGACAGTTAGATTTATTTCTACAATTACAGTTATTTAATTGAATATTGTTTGGGTTATTATTGGTATTTTGGTTAGGTTTTAAATTCCTATTATTAATTCTGTTAATATTTTGTGCTAAATTTTTGGTGGACGAGTAAGTTTATTTTATAGTGTGTCTATTAAAAATTGAGTAATATTTATGTGTTCTAGGGAAGCGTTTGTCAAGAGCATTAAAGAATAGTTTAGCAATATGGGTTTTAATATTTAGTGAGAAAGGGGAGGGGGCAAACCATAATATATTTCTAGTTCTATTTCTTTTTCGGCTTTTGGAATTATTGTAATGTTTCTATTATAGTTGTTAAAGTTGTTACCGTAATTAAAATTGTTATTATTTTTTTAGTTTGCTTATTATTATTATCGATGTATTTAATTTTATCTCTATATCCTGCTCTAGCTAACGCTTCATTGTAATACTGCGCTTTTTCATCAAAAATATTTTTATTAGATGAAATTCTTGAAATTCGTTCTTGAACAGAGTTCACTATAGTATTTTTAACAGATCTGGGGTGATTAGAGTTAAAATTGACATAATTCAAGTTCTCATTTAGTTTGTGAAATGGATAATGAAGACATGTGTTGAGATTTAGTGTTACATCCAGAAAATTGACTATTCTATGGTTATTCTCTATTTCTATTTTTAGATTAAGGTAATTAAAAAATTGTATAATTTGTTTTCTTTTTCTATTTAGTTCACAGCTATTATTTTCAATAAGTAAAAGTATGTCATCACGATATAATCCTCCGGTTACACCTGGTATTTTTCTATGTAGCGAATTAATTATAAATAGGCCCACAAGGTCCGTTACCTGAGCTGAGTCTGATGGTCCCATAGTTATGTCGAAATTATTATCTCTATCTGCCCTAGTCCAGAGTTGGTTATTAAATTCTATCAATGTTTTCCTTGCCGATAATATAATGTGCATTTCATTGCTAGTTAGGTCAGTATGTTTAAATGCGTAATTTAGTGCCTTATTCAGTAGATTAGGAGTGATAGATGAATAGTAGTTAGCAATATCCAGCTGAATAAACTTATTATTATAGTTATATTTAATTTCTTTAAACCACTCTAACTGTGCTTAACACTATAACTAATAAAATAATTATAAACATCTCACTATCCAGACAGCTTCCAAAAATAATGGTTGCATTTAATAGGGTACGTCAAAATTATCTATAAAACTGTTTATATATTGTATTTTGTCTGATGAAGGCATACCATATTTTAATTTGGTATCCCTGAAATATGTATAATGAAATAAATATGGTTTTATAAATATAGTTTCCATTTATTTAATATCGTATATCTACTCCAAAAACTTGTCGAGTGCTTTATATCAGTTATAAAATATTTACTTGTTGTATCCCAACAATTTTAAATAGAACTTTTGCATATATATATATATATATATATATATATATATATATATATATATATATATATATGTGTGTGTGTGTGTGTGTGTGTGTGTGTGTGTGTGTGTATGTGTGTGTGTGTGTAATAAGTAAAGAACATGAAAAACAATACCGGGGACAATACAATACAACAATAGTATATTAAATAATAATAATAATAATAATAATGAAATCTTGTGTACAGTGCTCAGGTGCACTACAACTCATCAAAAAGTGTATGTATAGTACATAGGGTAATGTACAAACGTCAGGAAAATGAACAGTGCATGAGTCATTATATACACATGTGTGCATGTGTATGGAAGGGGTACATCAGGTGTAGTTTTGGCGAATTTCGGGAAGCATGAAGGTTTTAAAGGATGCAGTGTCTCGGCAGCTAACAACTGACGGAGGCAGTTTGTTCCATGCTTCAGCAACTCTGAGCGTGAAAAAATGTTTCCGAAAGTCATGGGAGCTGTGCTGTTTTCTGATTTTGTAGGCATGTCCACGTGTGTTAGACACATGGAGATCAAAAAGGTACTCAGGGTTGTTGTTGGCGAGATGGTTAATAACTTTGTGGGTGTTTATCAAATCCATTGCCAGACGTCGGAGCTTCAATGAATCCATGCCCAGGGAAGCAAGGCGTTCAGAGTATGGTAGGTGTCTGATGGAGGGTATGCGCTTGGTTGCACGTCTCTGAACAGTTTCCAGGAGGTCAATGTTCTGAGCAAGATAGGGGTACAAGACTGATGATGCGAATTCCAAGTGTGGTCGTACCATAGCTGTATACAGCTTTAAATAGATGTCTGGAGAGCGGCTAACAAAGGTCTTGCTGAGTGATGCCAAGACACCCTCGGCCTTCTTGACAAACTTAGAGACATGCTTTGTCCAACGCAAATCGCTGCTGACAGTAATGCCCAGGTCACGTTCACAAGAGGATTTCTTGATATCAGTGTTGTGGAGGGAGTATGTGGACACTGGATTTTTCCGCCCAAAATGCATGGTGGTACACTTGTCCACAGCCAGCTTCAGTTGCCATCTGTGATCCATTGCTGCATTGTGTCCAGGTCTGATTGTAGGAAAAATTGTAGATTTCAGGATCAGTCCTTTTGATTTCAAGGTACAGCTTGATGTCATCTGCATATTTTAGTACCGTGGCATTCTTTAAGTTGGCATCTATGTCATTAATATATACCACAAACAAAACGAGACCAAGAACATATCCCTGTGGTACACCAGATGACATCTCATATGGTGAAGAATGGTGCCCTAGAACCGTGACTACCTCTTTTCGGCTGAGAATGAAGGATTTCAACCAGTTAAAAAGATCATCCCTCACACCCATTGCAGAGTGTTTTGTCATAAGTCTTTTGTGTGGCACAGAATTAAAGGCCTTAGCGAAGTCAAGGTAAACAACATCCACCCATGAGCCGCTGTCAGTGATCCGTATATACTTTCAGACGTTCAATCATCTGGCAGGAAGGTATATTAGTCTACAACTTCATTTATACCATAAATATGGTTTTGTCTTTGCGTGTATTTGTTCTCACCGCTCCACATAACGTCGTTTTATCTTCGCTTTTTTCCATTCATTGCCAGGGAACAGCTTCACGAACCAAAGTATCATCTTCCTGTTTTCCTTCGGTTGCAATATTTTTCGAAATATTTACTTCTGTGTTCACAGAATGATAATTTTAGTTTCAGAAGATCCCGTTAAGGGTGAAAGCAGCGATTTTTGCTTAAACTTTAATCTGTTATTTTAATATATATATATATATATATATATATATATATATATATATATATATATATATATATATATATATATATATATATATATATATATATATATATATATATATATATATATACAAAATTAAATAAATTAAGGGTTGTCATGTCTGAGAGACATGTGCCATACCCACTGCAGAATAACCTCAAAGATTCCAATGAATAGATCCGACCATTTCATATCAACTAGAAATAGATTGACATATATATATATATATATATATAAAATAAACATATGGAACAATCACAGGGGATAATTTGTAAAGTATGTAAGCACACATAGCTAGGTAGGTAACCAATTAAAGTTTAACTAGAATTTCAAATATAAATACCTTTTAAAATGATTAACCTCCTTTATACTTTACAAATTATCCCTTGTGATTGTTCCATATGTTTATTTTATATATATATATATATGTCAATCTATTTCTAGTTGATATATATATATATATCCCAAAAGTCAGCTCAAAAGTGTCACAGAGGAGACTGAGGTTGGCTGGACATGCTCACCGACATCCAGAGTTGCATTGCACTCAGTGCTCCTTTGGGAGCCCCTACATGGACACACTAGAAGAGGAAGACCAAGGTTAACATATGTTGATGCCCTAAGGACAGACACTGGTCTGTTGGAGATTCAGGATATGGCAGCGATAATGAGGGACAGAGACCTCTGGAGAGAACTCGTCCATGGATCTCGGGAATTTTACCCGCCTTAGATATATATATATATATATATACATATATATATATATATATATATATATATATATATATATATATATATATATATATATATATATATAGAAGGATTTAAATAGATACAGTTTGGTTAAAAGGAATTTATTGACACGTGTTTCAATAACAGTTACATAACCTGAAAACAGCTGCTATCTACAAAGTATTAGTTATGCAGACATTCAATATTTCAATGTTATTATCAACTGTCATTTCATCAGAATAATTTTACTGGGGACTTGTTTGGTTTTTATAGAGAATATTAGGAGGGAGGGGTGAAGTTGTTAGAAGAATAGTTGAGGGAGTGGTTTTTTGATAGCAGTGAGAATTTTTGGTGGCAGTGAGTAATTAGATTCCCATCTGTTGTTTTGACATTTTTATAGAATATATTATTGGTTATTTTTCTAAATCTATAGAAGGATTAGAGATAGTATAGATATGCATGGTTGGTTTTGTGTTTGCACTTAATTAACATTTAGACTTAAATTTTTCTTTCAAGTGTACGTATCTTTTCGCCCACGCATTCACACACAAACATATATGCACACCTCTACAAAATACATATACTCACATACACATACTTACATGCTCATACTTACATACATATACACATGCACATATATATATATACATATATATACATATATACATGTACATACATACGCATTCATGTGTATACATTTTCATACTCAACTTATCTTTATATACACACGTATAGACACACACATATATACATACATACTCCAGTCTATGTGTATATATATATATATATATATATATATATATATATATATATATATATAAACACTTTAATACATGAATACACTTACATCTAACTATAGACATCAAACATATACATATATTTACTTATTTATATACATTTTCACATATATATACATACATATGGTCGCTTTTAGACACATTCATTATAGCATATTCGCACCTATTCTCATCAGCATATCTTTCCATTATTAGTGTGTTAATTTAAGGTTATTAATATACATATATATGTTGAGAAGAGATTGTTTTTATATTTTTCTAACTAGATTGAGGTTTATATACTTGGGGGGATGTCCCTCTTTTATGTAATATTCAGCTTGTAGTGGGAAAAAAGGGTTTTAGTTCGGTGACGGCAGAATAATGTTCGTTCAATTCTGTTATTAAGCAATTTCTTCTTGTGTGTGATTATGTAATAAATCTCAAGATTACACAATTTGCAGAAATTTTGGCTCCTGGAAAAGCTTTGGGTTTTAGCTAATTTCTCCCATTTTAGGGTAAACTTTTGATCGCTATCCCTGAGCGTCCAAGCTTTTTCTGCTAAAGTTGTTACATTTCTTTGGCTCTGGTGTTTTATTGAGTAAGAATGCCTATGTAATCGAGATTTAAACGATGTTGCCGTTGAACCCAACGTACACAACTGTAACTGCACCTATCCTGACAACTGCCCCCTCGGCAATAACTGCCTGGAAAAACATATCATTTATAAGTGTACCATTAAATCCGGAGGCAACGAGTAGTATTACGTGGGATCAGCGGCAACATCGTTTAAATCTCGATTATATAGGCATTCTTACTCAATAAAACACCAGATAAAATAACCTTAAATTAACACACTAATAATGGAAAGATATGCTGATGAGAATAGGTGCGAATATGCTATAATGAATGTGTCTAAAAGCGACCATATGTATGTATATATATGTGAAAATGTATATAAATAAGTAAATATATATATATGTTTGATGTGTATAGTTAGATGTAAGTGTATTCATGTATTAAAGTGTTTATATATATATATATATATATATATATATATACACACATAGACTGGAGCATGTATGTATATATGTGTGTGTCTATACGTGTGTGTATAAAGATAGGTTGAGTATGAAAATGTATACACATGAATGCGTATGTATGTACATGTATATATGTATATATATGTATATATATATATATGTGCATGTGTATATGTATGTAAGTATGAGCATGTAAGTATGTGTATGTGAGTATATGTATTTTGTAGAGGTGTGCATATATGTTTGTGCGTGAATGCGTGGGCGAAAAGATACGTACACTTGAAAGAAAAATTTAAGTCTAAATGTTAATTAAGTGCAAACACAAAACCAACCATGCATATCTATACTATCTCTAATCCTTCTATAGATTTAGAAAAATAACCAATAATATATTCTATAAAAATGTCAAAACAACAGATGGGAATCTAATTACTCACTGCCACCAAAAATTCTCACTTCTATCAAAAAACCACTCCCTCAACTATTCTTCTAACAACTTCACCCCTCCCTCCTAATATTCTCTATAAAAACCAAACAAGTCCTCAGTAAAATTATTCTGATGAAATGACAGTTGATAATAACATTGAAATATTGAATGTCTGCATAACTAATACTTTGTAGATAGCAGCTGTTTTCAGGTTATGTAACTGCTATTGAAACACGTGTCAATAAATTCCTTTTAACCAAACTGTATCCATTTAAATCCTTCTATTTTTCTCCGGATTACTTTTGGAACTACAACTGGAACCGTCGAGCAAACTCTACGTGAGCTGTCCATCTACTGTGTGTAATATTTATATTACAACACTACGGAAAATACTGTATATATATATATATATAAATGAAAATTAGAGTTAATAACTCTTATTGAAACCCTGCAATCATTAAGCTCCAAGTATAAAATACTGAGCATTATAATAATAATATATATGTAGTAAGAAACACAGTAAACCGTGTGTCTAATATTACAAGGGTTGAAAGACTACATATATATATATATATATATGTGTGTGTGTGTATATATATATATATATATATATATATATATATATATATATATATATATATATATATATATATATATATATATATATATAACAATCGAGGTGTGGTAAGGAACCCGGTGGACCATAACGCACCAGAGTACTCAATACTTAGAGTAGTAGAGTGGGTAATAGGGGAAATGTTTAACCCCGACGGCAGAGCTCAAGCCGTTTCGATGGCTATTTCTGGAGTCCAGAATTTTATTCTAAATTTTATTCTATATTTTATATTTTATATTTTATATTTTATTTGTAATACTACTGTGCATTATATTTACTGTCTGGCCCTTACTCACTCATCCACATGCATATCTGTTCACCAACCTTTTAATTATAAGTAATTATATATTATATTATGTTAATTATTTTATATAATATATTATATTATATTGTATTTTTTATTGTAATATTGATCCTTATTACTTACCGTTAATTATATGTAACATTATGATATGTTAAACTTTATATATCATGTAAGATCTTTGTATTTTTTGTACCATCATAATTTTTGGGTATTGTACAATTTATTTTTCCTCACCTACTCTGTAACCCAATATGAATTGATTTGTTAACTTGAGTACCATTATATATTGTATATTATAAATGTTAGTATATTGTATATTATAAATGTTAGTATATTATTATTATAGTATTATTGAGACATCTATATTGTTTGTGTAAATTAACCGGAGATTATCTATTCTATTATATTATATTATATAGTATATAATTGTATTGTTTATTATTTATTATATGTGCTACTTATAATTATATCATATTATTACCTCATGTATATTGGGTAGATGTATTAGTATTATTATTATTGTTATTTTCATCCCTATCATGCATATTTTTATATTCAAACTCTTAATAGGGTTTAATTTGTGCAGTTGAAGATGGATATGTGTATTGTTGTATGTGTATGTGTGTGTACGTGTGCGTACATATATACATATGCATATTGTACCTTTTGATTTTTATTGTAATTTTAATATTGGTAAAGGTATATTATATTATATTACATTGTATTATATATAATTCCTGCTCTATATAACCACCTTTGTTTAGCTCTAGTTTTTTTGTTTTTTTTTTGCTTTGGACTATATTTGTAATATGGTTCTTAATGTTATATACATCCTTAGTAATTTTTATTATATATTTTTATTATTTTTATAATATATTTTTGCCCATAATCTTGCAATACTTTAGTGTATGTACACTCCATATTCTTCGGAGCTTCCGGCTTGTATCTGCCGATAATACTTCTTGTTGTTTTAATTGCCCTGATGAGTCCTTAATAGGACGAAACATTGTCGACTAATAAAGACTTTTGATGTATTGAAGGCTTATTTGTTTTACTTTCTTAATTTTTCGGCTCTGTTTAACTACATTGAGCTATACCTTTTACTGTCATTTCTATAATACGAAGAGGGTGTTTAACTCCAACACGCTCCAGTATTTTAACCCTTGTCACTGCTCCCGATCGGTTGAGCTTCCTCATATATACTGGTATTTTGGCCTTTATATATATATATCTGACAGTATGCTAACAAAGAGTTACCTGCCTTTATCTCTGAAGAATATTCCCACCCCCTCTAAGAATACTTACGAAAAACTATTGATAGCTAGTGTTAACTCCTTTGTAAAAAGGATTAGATGGCGTGCTTTCCACTATGATAATAATAAGAATAGGAAGGACCCCAGGAATGGAACAAATTTTAATAACTACGGCTTCAAAACTTATAAGAGCCCACCACATAATATTCTATTAGATAGTTTTGAAAGTGACTTACTCTCTCTTGTCAAAAATATTAGGTATAGGCCAAATAATAGACATAGAAATTATAATAATTTTGATAAGTTCCAGTCTAGACTTAAAAATATTGTTACGGGTTTCGGTGAGAATAAGTCCATTCTTGTCCCGGCAGATAAGACTAAGAATCTATACTCCATGGATTATAGTGCTTACCGTGACTTTATTTATAAGGAGCTACATAGAAATTATAAAAAAAACTACGCTTGAGAATTTGAACCACATCAATAGTGAGGGTCTTAGAATTGTCTCTGACCTCGGCCTCGATAAGTATACCCAGCCATATTACCCTCGAGAACCGAGATTCACTCTTAAGGATCATAAGGTTGATTTTATTAGTAACCCCTCTGTTAGACTCATCTGTCCTTCTAAGTCTGATATAGCCATTATCAGTAAAAAATCCTTGACCTTATTATACCAGATGTTAGGGATAAGGTTAAATTTAACCTATGGGGGAACACTAAGGAAGTTATAGATTGGTTCTCTGGGATTAATAGACTTGAATCTAATAAGTTTATCCAATTCGATATTGATGCCTACTACACATCAATTTCACCCATCCTCCTCAATAAAGCTTTAATGTTGGCCATGACAGTGTCCAGCCTTACACGATCACAGGTAGATATTATACTAGCAGCCCGTAAAACTATTATTAAATTTGAGGACACATTTTGGACCCGTAAAAACACGCCCAATAATTTCGACGTTACAATGGGTTCGAGTGATTCGGCCCAGGTTACTGATCTTGTTGGGTTGTTCCTCCTTAATGAACTATATGCTACCTTCCCGCACCTTATAGGCGGACTATATCGCGACGATACATTGTTTGTAATCAACTCTAGCACCAACAATGTAGAGCATAATAAGAAGAAGCTTTATAAGTTTTTTAAAAGCTATAACTTTTCGATCACGATAGATAGAAATGATAGAGCGGTTAACTTTTTAAATGTGACTTTGGACTTGGTCACTAATAGTTTTAAACCCTTCCATAAACCTAATGAAATACTTTCTTATGTTAGTCCCAATTCTAACCACCCCAAGTCTATGATAAGCTCTATAATTAAGGGTGTATCTAATAGGATTTCCACACTCTCTAAGGACGTAGGAACATTTAATGAACATGCGGAGTACTATAATAATGCCCTAGCAAATTCCGGTTACTCTAGTAAAATACATTATAATAATAGTAACCTTAGAAAGTCTCCGCTTACTTTTAATAATAATAACATAATATCACATAACATGGCCATGAATGGGAGTAGGAAACATAATAACCGTAAAAATTATATAGGTGTATCTGAACCCATCCATAAGTTAACCCACGGGACTCGTAATAGTGAATACAATACCTCTAGGAAACAAGTTGAACCCTCTGAGCGCTCACTCATTGGTGATAATTTTGCTGGATCTTATTCTAATAATGTTGCTCCTACTGATCCTATCATTGGCCCTAATCCTTTTGATGGGATGCCGGACAGCTGCAGATCTACTGGAGGTAGAAACTGTAATAGACTTAATGAAATTTTGGCTGATTCTATGAATGCGGTTTTAACTAATCCTTGTAGTAACCCTAGTCTCGATGGTGGGATATTTGATAATGGTAGAGTCGGTAAGAATAAAAATAGAAGGCGATTAAATACTTATTTTAACCCGCCATATAATCAGGAAGTATCAACTAATATCCCTAGGTCTTTCTTCTCTATCTTAGAGAAAAATTTCCCCCCTTCTCATAAATACCATAGTATTTTTAATAAAAATGTTATTAAACTTTCATTCTCTACCACCCCTAATATTAGTTCTCATTTAGCTAGCACTAACAATAGGAAAATTAGGGATGGATTCTCCTCTCTACATACTACTTGTCTGAACAGATCTGGAAATGCATTACCACCAGAACAGACCTTATCTAATAGCAATCCTACGTGTAATGCATCACCACTTGAGCCAACCAATAACACTCGGAAGTGCAATTGTAGAGTGAGTGCTAACTGCCCTTTAAACGGTAACTGCCTTTCTAAGAACATTGTCTATGCTTGCGTAGTTATAACTAATTCCTCTAATAGAACTTATATAGGCTCTACATCTAACACTTTTAAGACTAGGTTTAACTCTCATATCTCTAATTTCAAACATGTTAAGTTTAAGAATTCTACTTCTTTAGCACATTATATCTGGGATCTTAAGGGAGTTAATATACCATATAGCCTTAACTGGCGTTTAGTAGCACGCTCTAACCACCTTTCTACACATACTAAGTTTTATAATCTCTGTATCCTCGAGACACACTC
>OZ024741.1:103021594-103051594 GCA_964016885.1 Eledone cirrhosa
AACCCACAACCAACTGTCAAAAAATGTGATCGCTCTAATTGTGGAACCTGCACTCACCTCATTGAAGGCAACTCGTATACATTTCAATCAGGTCAAAATTTTGCTGTAAAAATCACTTCACTTGCTCATCAAAAAATCTACTTTATGCCATTAAATGTAAAGGATACAATGAAGATTATATAGGAAAAACTAAACTCACACTCAAAAACAGAATGACAGTTCATCGCCAACAATTACGAAACCCTACCACGAGACAGATACCACTCAGTGCATCTCTAGACACATGCGCAAGTAATGACACCCAAATTCCAAGTCTTCCCATTTTATCTTTGCGCTGACAGTACAACAGAACAAATACGAATATAAGGAAAATATGTTTATTCAAAAGTATAGACCAGCATTAAATATAGTTTAATATATATTATGTCAACACCATAACATGCTAACCATCCAAACAGACACATACATACACACACACATAACACCTATTTTAGAAAATAAAAACCAGAACTAAATAAACCTTAACATACGTTAATACTCTAACACCTTAACATGCTAATCCCCCCCCCACACACACACCTAACTCTCTCCCCCATTTGTACTAACGGAATCATTTTCCTACAGACACACACACAAAAATAATATATATATATTCTCTCCATCCTAACATGCTAACCATACTCCCACACACACATACACACACACACACACACACAACTCCGTCCCCCATTTCTACTAATAGAATCATCTTCCTACACACACACACACACACACACACCAACACATCAGCCATATTCACTGAACCAGAACAATTCTCCGCATCCCGTTTTTCTTGACCCTTATCTTTTGTTTGGCACAAAATTCTCTAAATGGCTACAAAAGAAATTCGCAAATACTGGCGCGAAATTTAATGTACTTGTTCACGTGACAGTCTATATTTCATTTATAACCAATCAAATTACATTTCAGCATATCAGTCATACTCAGAACAACTCTCTCCATCCCTTTTTCTTGACCATTAACTTTTGTTTGGTACAAAATTCTCTAAATGGCTACAAAAAAATTCCAAAATACGGGCTCGCAATTTAATGTACTTGTTCACGTGACAGTCATAATTTCATTTATAACCAATCAAATTACAATCATAAAAAAAAGCCTTCGTGACCCACTTATTTTTTTAAGTAAAAAGAAATTCAAACACAAACGGGCGCGAAAGCTGATGTGCTTATTCATGTGACTGCATCAACCAACCAAACTTCACTCATATATGAAAAAACAACCTGAGCCCTCTTTTTTTGGAAGGCAAATATAATAAGAACTTTGTAACGCGAACTGGCGCGAAATTTATTATACTTATTCACCAACCAAATTACTTCTCTAGAAACCTAGCATTTCGAGCCTTTTTTCCATATAAAACAGAAGTAACATTCAAACACCAACCAGATGTGAGAAAACCACAAACCGTCCATCTCAATTGTACTTTTGAAAAGCACAAGAACTGCGAAACCGGTAAAGGAACCAAATAAATATATATTTTTTTTAAAAGACTCCATTTGCATTTTCGATTTCATCTTTATATATATATATATATATATATATATATATATATATATATAATGTGTATATGTACATATATATACATATACACATTATTTTATCTTTTATTTTGTTTGACCTGTTTAGCTTGACTTTTTTTTGGCTTAGGTGGTTAATGCCTTCTTGACCACTTTTTCAGTTTGTATGGCGTTTTAACATATATGTTAGCTCTGGTTTTTTAACTATTGCCAGCATAACTCTGATTTTGCGTTTCGTTACGCTTTTTCTACCCGCCGAAATGCGATTCTCGTTGAATTTATATATATATATATATATATATATATATATATATATATATATATATATATATATATATATATATATATATATATATATATATATATAAAAGTATGTATACGTACATATATATATGTATACAGACGTACAGTAGTATGTATATATATATATAATACATTCACACATATATATATGTACGTATGGATTTACCGAACATTTATTATAATGCTCGGTGTGTTTGTAAACAAACATCCCGAATTAAGCCGTTTTCTCACTCTTAGTACGGCTGTTACTTAAATATAAGTATGTATACGTACATACATATATGTACACAGACGTACAGTAGTATGTATATATATATACATACATGCACACATATATATATGTACGTATGGATTCATCGAACATTTATTATAATATAAATAAACAAATAAATAAACAAATATAAACACACAGAGACACCCGGATGTAACACATGCGCAAACTAAGCACACAACACACACAAAAACAAGATGGCGTAGGACAGAACAAAGGAGAGGCACAAAAACAAAGAAACGAATCCCAGTCACTGAAGAGGTCACAGAATGTGTGACGAAAGAACTTTGACAATATATGAACAACCGTCCGGTTGTGGAACCAACCAACCAACCGGAAATTTATAAATTTATAAATTTATAAATTTAATTTATGATAAATTGGAGTGAAAACAACTGGTGCGTGTGTTTCTTATTGGCAACATGACCCCCAAAGCATAACAATATCGGTTTCAACACACGTTTTCAGATAAAGAATCTTGCTAAACAAATTCAGAAACGAAACATATATATATATATATATATATATATATATATATATATATATATATATATATATATATATATATATATATATATATAAAGGAAAGGGATGTTTCTCTTTGTTGAATAAATAAATGAACAATCAAATCTAACGATCATTTTATTAAATGCGATAATTTAATAAATTTCCTACAACGTCAATATTTTGAGGAGCGAATCCTTCCACGTCTGTTCATGTCCGCGGTCCAAAGAGAGTGAGTGAACCTGCGTCTATGACCGGATGTATATTGCCTCCGCTCTCTGAAGAGTTGTTAAGGGGAGGCAACTGCTAGTTGCCAAGCGACCATCTCAGCCACTACATTCACCTCGGAGCAGATTTTTTGTCGAAAAATCGTTAACAATGAAGCGAAGGTAGTTTACAAAATGTAGAAGCATGTATCAACAAATTAAAAAAAAAATAATAATAAATAGGTTCATGTCTGCAAGCATTAACACAGAAAAAAAAAGTACAGTAAAAGATGCAAAATGCATGAAAAGATAACACTCTTCGCAATAAAGGGGCCCCAGATGCGATAAACAAGAAAAAAAAATTTTTCTAGGCAATGAAAATGCCATATGTAGCATAGTTATAAAAATGCACTAAAAAAATGGACTGTCAGAATTGACAACAGTCGTAATGTTAGGAAAAATATAATATATTGACACTGCCGTAGGCAGTCAAGAATCAAAATGTAACAAAACAATTGGAAGAAAAAAAGAATACAATTCAGTTTATATTACTGCATAGCTTACGGGGCCAATGCACCCTTCGCCCAGAACGGGTCGTAGTTCTGTGTGTTGATGGTGGGGGGGGGGGAATAGGCCTAAGTGGCAAAGAAAAAGAAGGGGGCATTTGAGTTTCAAGTGTCATTGTGTCATTGTCCAGGTTTGCTCGTTTGAGACGATCAACGGAAACCGTTTCCCTGGAACCCCGAATGTCCAGTGTGAAATGTTTGTCTGTGCGAGTAAGCACACGATAGGGTCCAGAGTATGGCCGCTGAAGAGGGGGTATCACGGCGTCGTCTCTAACGAACACATGTGTCCACAAGGCAATATCCCTTGGGACGGCAGTTTTTACAGTCTGCTTCCTAGTGCCCATCGGTGGTAGATCCTTGAAATAAGAGTGAAGCCGGGACACGTAGGAAGCGGGGTCCTGCGAAGTCAGGTCAAAAGGGGCCAGCATTTGCCCCGGTAACGCCAGAGGAATACCATAAACTAATTCGGCAGAGGAGAACCCAAGGTCCACCTTTACCGTCGACCGAATACCCAACAACACAATAGGTAGGTACTCGCTCCAACGTGAAGAGTCCATGGAAGCCCTTAAGGAGGCTTTGAGCTGCCTGTGGAATCTTTCCACCATTCCGTTTGAGGCTGGGTGGTAAGCCGTGGTTCTTATTCGAGTAGCCCCCAGGATTTGGGTTAGCTCTCGGAAGAGGTTAGACTCAAATTGACGACCACGATTCGTTGTTATGGTGGTTGGTACACCGAAACGAGTGATCCATGAAGATACGAGAGTACGCGAAAAACGGTCAACAATCGTCAAAAGATACGAAAAACCACGACTAACCCGCCACGGGCCGACGATGTCCACATGAATGTGACGAAATCTTGCATCGGGGCAGGTGAAGGTTCCGAGAGGAGCCTTAACATGTCTATGAACTTTCGCTTGTTGGCAAGCGACACAGGAACGACACCAAGCAGCAATGTCACGTCTCATATCAGGCCAGAAAAATCATGTCGGGGTCACCAATAAAGGAAAGGGATGTTTCTCTTTGTTGAATAAATAAATGAACAATCAAATCTAACGATCATTTTATTAAATGCGATAATTTAATAAATTTCCTACAACGTCAATATTTTGAGGAGCGAATCCTTCCACGTCTGTTCATGTCCGCGGTCCAAACAGAGTGAGTGAACCTGCGTATGTGACCGGATGTATATTGCCTCCGCTCTCTGAAGAGTTGTTAAGGGGAGGCAACTGCTAGTTGCCAAGCGACCATCTCAGCCACTACATATATATATATATATATATATATATATATATATATATATATATATATATATATATATATATATATATATATATATATATATATATTTATAAGTCGTTTGGAAGCCTCGACAATGCAAATGGGTAAATCTCCGGGTAACAAGGTCCGGTTGTGGAGAGAGAGATATGTAAGTGGGTGTACGTTGAGATGCGTGGTGTGTATAAGATGTGTGAGATGTGTAGAATGAAGGGAAGAGTAAAAGAATAAAAATAATAATAACAACACAAGAGAGAGAGTTACCTTGGGAGAGATTTAATAGTCCCTATATATTTCAGATTCACATCCATCAACTGGGGTTTTTTCCGTGGTGGGGGAAAAGGTTGTCTGTCGGACAACTCGGAACGCGTCTTTCGCTGTCTGTTGATTTGAATATCAATATATATATATATATATATATATATATATATATATATATATATATATATATATATTAATGAAAAAGAACAAAGGAACTTTTATGACATTATAACAAGTTTATTGCCGACAGCCGTTTCGTCCGACCATATCGTGGGATTTTCAAGTCCCACCATATGGTCGGACAAAACGGCTGTCGGCAATAAACTTGTTATAATGTCATAAAAATTCCTTTGTTCTTTTTCATTCATATTTCTGCTCTGCTTATACGCATAGAGCTTAACTCGCTACCGTCGCATATTTGGTAGGTCAGGCGTGATCATCGCGATTTACGTACGACCTACCATACATCTTGCTTATATATATATATATATATATATATATATATATATATATATATAATATATATACATATATATATGTGTGTGTGTGTGGGTGTGTGATTGTTGAGACCTGACCATTTTTGCAGACCTCACCATTCTTTAGCAGAGCATTTTAATATTGCCACTTAATGAAAACCCTTTGTTTACTTAGAATAAATGAATCTTGAAATTTAGGAGTGCCTGTCAGTGTTTATTTGTTTGTCTATAGGTACTTAGCGTGAATTTACTTTTGCGTTTGTATCAATATCTATTTTTCTCTAAATATAGTTTTTTCAAAGAATCCCCTTTCTTTAAATCCATCAGCCAATGACCTCCACCCATCCCAAACACCACCCTCTCCTACCACCAGAAAATGTATAAATACCACCATATTACGTTGATAGTCGGCTTTCCTGATGATTTTTTTCGAATGAAACAGTTCTAGTCCTGTAGAAGCTATTTTTATATTAAATATTTATACTCTGCTATGTATTGAGTACCTTACTGTGGTTACCCCCGATTGAACCCGTGATACACACACACACACACACACACACACACACACACACACACACACACACACACACACACACACACACACACACACGTGCTAGCTGGGAGATGGCGATATATTTTGCCGTTCCTGGGACTTTAGCCCTAGGAAAGGAAAATGCTTCTCTGATGAACTTTGCTTTTCCATTAGAAATCCATTGGATTTCTAGTGTTTTACAAAGAGAAACCGATCGGTAAGGGCCATTAGAATGGGTAAATATTTAAATTATAATTTTTCATTTATTTTAAAAAATTGGTTAAATTTTACTTGTTCTGCTTATCTTAATATATATATATATATATATATATTCGTGTGTTCTTTAACTGGTTTCAGTCATTAGACTGCGACCATTCTGGGGCCCTAGTTTAAATCGTATATGTTTTACTTTGCCTTTCATCCATACGCGGTCGATAAAATAAAGTACCAGTAATACACTGTGATAATTGCTGGCCTTGTGCCAAATGTAGAAACAATTAATTTCTAGTAACTATTTATTTTTTTCAATTTAACAGGGATGGTGATTGTTCTGTCGATCTTTCTTTCGGTTTCAAAGTGCCAGCAGACGTGACATGAAAGACACCGACACAAGCATGCACACACAGACACACGCGCACACACACACACACGCACACACGCACACACGCACACACACACACACACACAGACACATACACACACACAGACACACACAGACACACACACACACACATACATACATACACGCATACACACACACACACACTCACTCACGTACTTATACACAGTGGGATGACATCAAGTAAAAGGACAAATTGGACATTGCTCATTCCCGGAGGCATGATGATGATCTTAGTGGCAAGTTACGATAAATATAGTGATCAGTTTTGGGTCTATCACCTCTTCCGCCCACCATCATCCTCGGCAACATCGCCACCAACAACTAACCCCTAGACCTCCCCCCCCCCCCGACTTCCACCTCATTCACCACCACTATCTCCATCAACATCACCACCATCACCATCGCCACTACCACAGCCACCATCATTAGCACGACTATCATTGTCATCACCAATACTACTATTACCATCATTACTATTGTCACCACTATCACCACCGCCATTTGCACCTCTAATCCACCACCATCGTCATCATCAACATTACCACCTCCGTGTGAATTGGCAGTATCGGTGGAGGGTCGGACGCCATGCATTGACGCATAGAGTTACGGCCCTTGCCATTCTGAGTTCAAATCCTGCCGAGGTTAACTTTGCCTTTCATCCTTACGGGGTCGATAAAATAAAGTACCAGTAATGTACTGGGTGATTGCTGGCCTTGTGCCAAAAGTAGAAACAATTCTCATTATCATCGTCAACCCCATTATCGTCAACACCATTATCACCAGGGGTCGATGAAATAAAGTACCAGTAATGTACTGTGTAATTGCTGGCCTTGTGCCAAAAGTAGAAACAATTATTATACAAGCAGCAACATCATCAGCAAATTATAGCAGCTGTAATATACACACAAGCGCACACATACACATACACTCAAACACGCATATACACGTAGGCACACAGGCATATACACACACAGTGAACATAAGAGAATATATATATGCATTATGCATATATATATAGATATGTGTGTGTGCGTGTGTTTGCGCGCGTGAGCACGTGTGTGTGTGTATGAAAATGATTGGGCGAACGCCGCAATACATGTGTATAGTGTAGTATTCATATATTGCATTGACTCTAACTGCGAAGTTTTGGCTAATTTTTGAAGTCCCTTTCAATAATATTACATTGTCTATAGACAGACAGACACACACACACACACACACACACACACACACACACACACACACACACACACACACACACACACACTCAATCTTACACATTCAACCCCACACAAACACCCACATATGCTTTTAAATTTATATATATACATAGGTCATGCCTGTATACTCATATGTATATATAAATATATATATATGGTTATATATTTATATATATATGTGTGTGTGTGTGCGCGCGTGTACCTGTGTGTGTGTGTATGCGTTTGCATGTGTATATACATAAAAACACATACATACATATATGTCAGATGAAGCGACCAAGCTGTATTGAATCTTGCCAACTTTTCTAAATTTTACACTTTACCTTCAATTATGCAGTCGTCATTCAGTTAATGTTTGTATATTACAAGTACTATCGCATTTTAAACACACATTCTGCTCTCTCTCTCTCTCTCTCTCTCTCTCTCTCTCTCTCTCTCTCTCTGTGTGTAAGAAAAGTCAACAAGAAATAATAACACAGGGGAATAATACAATACAATGACGACACATTAGTTTAATGTTTGACATAATCTTGATCTAACAAAAAGAGAACGTTAATGTTTTGGACGAGTGTCCTTCTTCGGAAGAGAGAATGAGAGAGGGTAAAGAGGTTGTTTAGGAGAGAAAAAATTTAGAAAGGTTGGTGAGACTAAGAAAAGTAAGTAAACGAGAAAAGGATGGGAGGGAAAGCACGTGTTGATAGTACGGCACACATACATACATACACACACATACATATATATATATATATATATATATATAGGGAGAGAGAGAGAGAGAGGGGGGGGGGTCAGGATTTATCAGTTGAAAGCAGTAAGACCATTATTCAGAAGAGTACTCGATACTTGGGACAGTAAAGTGTAAATATAGTAGGAGCCCTCCCTACAATATAGATAAATCTATATGTAAGGAACGGTGTGCTAATGTGTGGAGATGCTATAATATAGGTAATATAATTGGGTGCAGATCCTTATGGACGGAAATTTATATATATATTCATATATACACGCACATACATATATGCATTTATTTATATACATGAAAGCATGTACTATATATTTATTAGAAGATAAACATATAGCATGTGCTTTCACATACACCCTTATTATGCTTAACGCTGTAGTAGTACTACTACCAATCCACACACACTCATCTATACACGTACACATACATATATATATACATACATATATATATATATATATATATATATATATATATATATATATATATATATATATATATATATATATATATATATATATATATATATATATATCAAAGGTATATATTGAGTTAGAAACTCAAAATAGTCTCTTACAATAAAATAGCTCAAGGAAAGAGATTTTTCCGAGCCGTATATTATAATTGAATATAAAAGAGAGATAAACACAGACATATAAATATAAGTGTTCAAATCGTAAGGGACCACATTCGCTAAGTTGAATATATATATATATATATATATATATATATATATATATATATATATATATATATATATATATATATATATATATGTATGTATATATATATATATGTATATATATATATATATAGTGTAGATGGTTCAGTGAATTACTAGTGTTGGTGCCAAAGCAAGCACTCTATGCACAGGCCGGGTGTATGTAATAGATAAAACGAGGAGGTTTCGTTTAATTTAAAGAATATTTATTGTGTATCGACCTGTTACGCGTGCTTCGCAGAGGATTGGCTCAAGGTGACCCATAGGAATTATGGAGCCGACTCCAGTATCAATCTGCTCCTCAGACTGTCGATACACAATAAATATCTTTTATATCTAAACGAAACTTCCTCGTTCTTTTCTATTACACACACACACACACACACACACACACACATATATATATATATATATATATATATAGAATAAGGAAAAGCGAAGTAGTTTCAGATGTTCAAGTCCTTTAATAATAATGCTGTGATATATATTTCAGTGACGACACTGGCCACACTGTTCTGTGTGCGAGTGTCGTGTCATCATCAGACAGCTTGTTACATAATAAGGTTATGTTTCCGAGGCAATCCAAATTGGATCGACAAGGGAACGGATGAATTGCGTGTTTTGGGGTTTTTCATCCGCTCCCTTGTGAGTACCAATTCACCCCCACCGGCCTGCGCAAGCGCATGTCCGAAGGAAGTTGACCATTCTCCACCGCAGACTTCAACGAAATTTGCTTAGTCAGTTCTACCTGTCATCCAAAACAATGGCCCACCAATGCCTGTACCATAGTTTACTGCTACCCATCACGGCTGTGGCAGTCAGCCGAGAGCCAGAGGGATGGGGAGAGTGTTAGTTTTTACAGGTCATAATTCTACCCCTCACTAAGCGTTGACGGTACGACTGACCATCACCTTATTAGGGAAAATAAACTTATTCTAGGTATCATGGTTTTACGTTGGAAGTTAAGAGTGAAATATATATCACAGCATTATTATTAAAGGACTTGAACATCTGAAACTACTTCGCTTTTCCTTATTCGATATTTACTCCGTCACTCCTATGTGGAAAAAGTACGTTGAGTGCTTGAATTGAATTGCATCAATATTTACCCTAATATATATATATATATATATATATATATATATATATATATATATAGAGAGAGAGAGAGAGAGAGAGAGAGAGAGAGAGAGAGAGAGAGAGAGAGAAACAGAGAGAGAGAAAGAGGAATAGAAACAGAAGGTGATATATATATGCGTGTGTGTTTCTGTGTATGCGTGTGCATGTGTGTGTATGTGTGCGTGGACTATGTCAGCTTGTTGCATGTAGAAATAAAATAGCCATACATTACCAAACGTTCTAAAAACATAGTAGTTGAGCCACTGGTCAATATTGTAACAACTCATGCAGAAAATAATTAGATTCACACACACACACAAGCATGTACATATGTATATATAAGCATATCCTTATATATTATATATATATATATATATATATATATATATATATATGCTTGTGTGTGTGAATCTAATTATATATATATATATCTGTGTGTGTATGCATATGTATGTATATGAATGTATATATATATATATATATATATATGTACATATATATATATATGCATATATACATATTTATATATACATTTATATGCGTACATATATATATATATGGATATATACATATTTATGCATATATTATATATATACATATAATATATGTATGCACATATGCATACATATATATGTATATGTATGCATATATATATATATGCATACATACACACACACACACACACACACACACATATATATATATATATATATATATATATATATATATATATATATATTAGAAATTGAGGTTTTTTTACAAAATGAAATATAACCGAGGTGTCCTACACGAGTGAAAGTATAAAGAAAAAAAAGACGAAATCGAAAATGTAACTGGAGTCTTATTTTTTTTTTTAAATATATATATTTATTTGGTTCCTTTACCGGTTTCGCAGTTCTTCTGCTTTTCAAAAGTAGAGTTGAGATGGGGGTCTGTGGTTTTTCTCACATCTGGTTGGTCTTTGAATGTTACTTGTTTTATATGGAAAAAAGTGGCTCGAAACGCCAGGTTTTTAGAGAAGTAATTTGATTGGTTGGTCAATAAGTATAATAAATTTCGTGCTAGTTCGCGTTATATATATATATATATATATATATATATATATATATATGTGTGTGTGTGTGTGTGTGTGTGTGTGTGTGTGTGTGTGTGTGTGTGTGTGTGTACTTAGCAGTTCGACAAATGAAGATTGATAAAATGTATCATCCCAGATTTAAGAGATTTAAGTTACTGTGTTCGATACGGTAAACAAAAATTCCTTCAACATGGAGTCCCAGCATGGCCGCAGTCCAATGACTGAAACCAGTTACAAGGTAAAGAAATGGGTGTGTGTATGTGTGTATGTGTGTTTGTGTGTGTGTGTGTGTGCAGGTATGTGTTTGTGAGTACATGTGTATGTGTCTGTGTGCATGTGTGATATACATTTACGAAGCTGTCGCTTTTAATGCCTTAGTGTTCCACGGATGGAAAAAGTTTGAAAATGGCGCCTTATTATCGCAAAAAAGTTCTATAAATATTTTGGTTTTGCATACACACACACACTTACACATATATACTGTGTTACTGGTCGGCTAGTCCCACTGGAGTCAATATGTCATTCATCTCTTAGAGGTCGATAAAAAAAAAAGATACCAGCGGAGTACTGGTGTCGATATGATTGTCGAATGTTATTTAAGGTACGTCCCTTTACGGTCTGAGTTCAAATCCCGCAAAGGTTGACTTTGCCTATCATCCTTACGGGGTCAATAAAATAAAGTACCAGTAATTACTGGGTAATTGCTGGCCTTGTGCCAAAAGTAGAAACAGTTATTTAAGATGTTACTCGAATAAAAGAATACGTATATGTGTAAGGTGGGGGAGAAGTATTGCCTCAAAATAATACAGAATGGTCATGACAGAACGCTCCGGTCATAGGCACACTTGATCAGCGGTAGCCTAGGACTTGACAACAACAACGGCGACGACTGCAACAACAATAGCAACAATAACAAAAATAACCAAGGCAGTAACTACTTCGCTAGTTTAACTCCTCAATGACCGTTATATTATCCAACAGATGTTATGACAGTGGGGGAAGATTAGTGGTCCGCCGGCGAGGCTTGCCGAATGTTGAATGGGCGGATCTCTCTCTCTCTCTCTCTCTCTCTCTTTCTCTCTCTCTCTCTCTCTCTATATATATATATATATATATCTATCTATCTATCTATCTATCTATCTATCTATCTATCTATCTATATATATATATATATCTGTCTATATATATATATATATATATTTATTTATATACATAAACACACAAACACGCGCGTACACACACACACACACACACACACACACACACACACATATATATATATATATATATATATATATATACTATGAATACCATATGATGGTGATGGTTGTGGTGGTAGCGATGTTACTGCTTATAGTGATCATGATGATGGTGACCATAGTGATGATAACTGTTTTCATGTCGCTGTTGTGTCGTGATGGCGGTGGTGGTGCTGGTTATGATGATAGTTGTGTTGTTCTTGCTGGAGGTGGAGGTGGAGGTGATGGTGAGATCGGTAGTGACAATGAAGATGTTGATGGTGATGATAACGATGATGATATAGATTGCACTATTAGCAGCATCAACAGCAACAGTACTGCTTGTAGTAGTGGCAGTTGCAGATACGAGAGTAACATCAACAACAAAAGCAGCAGTAACAATATCATGAACAGTAGCGAGAACAATAACAACAGCAACAACAGTAGCAGCAGCAGCGATAATAACAGCAACTGCAGCAACTGCAGCAACTGTAGCAACAGCAGCAGCAGTGTCAGCAATACAGCAGAGGAAATGCCTGCAGCAGCATAAATGTCAGCTGCAACATCAGCAGCAGCAGCAGTAATTCAGCAGTAACAGCAGCAATCTCAGCAATAAAACAGCAGCATTGTCAGTTACACAGCAGCAACATTGTCAGCTAACAGCAGCAGCATTGTCAGTAACAACAGCAGCAGCAATGTCAGTTACAACAGCAGCAAAAGTAGCAGCAATACCAACAGCCGTAAATAACTACATAAAAGTAAACACGGCAGCAATTATAATAAAACTATAGAGCACTCCTACGCCGTTATCACCCCCACCACCACCACTAACAACAACAGCAACAACAACAGCAACAACAACAGTAACAACAACAGCAACAACAATAGCAACAATAATAGCAACACCAGCGACGACAACAATAGCAACAACAACAACAGCAACAATAACAATAGCAACGCCAACAACACCACCACTAACAACAACAACGACGACACAAATAGCAACAACAACAGCAGCAACAACAATAATAGCAATACCAACAACACCTATACCAACAACAACAACGACACAAACAACAACAATTACAACAGGATCAGTATTTACACACCTTCACATTAACAACAAAAACTTTTTATATAACACTGCCTACACAACTACAGCAAAACTTCACAACAACACTTTCATAAACAACAATAACAACTCTTTCATAACAGCACCTCCACAACAACAACAACAATAACAACACATCTTTCACAACAACAACAATAAAACAAATTCAAATGCCAATTTCATTCAAATAAAATTAGTGTAAGAGTTGAGTGATGGAGGCGATGGGGAGGTTCGTGATGGTGGTGGGGGTTGTGGTGGTACAGTGGATGATGATAATAAGAGGTGATATTACTGATGGTGGTGGTGGTGGTGGTGGTGATAGCGGTGGTGGTGGTGGTGGAGGTGGTGGTGGTGGTGGTTATGGTGGTAATGGTGGTGGTGGTGGAGGTGGTGGTGTTTGTGGTTATGGTGGTAATGGTGGTGGTGGTGGTGGTGGTGGTAGAGGTGGGGGTGGTGGTGGTGGTGGTAATGGTGGTAGTGGTGGTAATGGGGGGGGGTGATGATGGTGGTGATTGCGGTGGTGGTGGAGGTGGAGGTGGTGGTGGTGGTGGTGGTGGTGGTGGTAGAGGTGGAGGTGGTGGTGGTAATGGTGGTGGTGGTAATGGGGGTGGTGGTGGTGTGATGATGGTGGTGATTGTGGTGGTGGTGGTGGCGGCTTGCGGTGGTGGTGGTGTTAGTGGTGATGGAGGTATGAACTTTACGAAACAATACACAGAGAGAGAGAGAGAGAGGGAGAGAGAGAGAGAGAGAGAGAGAGAGAGAGAGAGAGAGAGAGAGCGAGTGAGAGAGAGAGAAAGAGATTGATTGATAAAACAACAAAGGCGGGGAGGAGTTGATGGATGAATTGTGTGTGACAACAACAACAATAGCATCCGCGGCGACAGCAGCAGCCACAGCAGCAGCAACAACAGCAACAACAACTGCAGCAATTACAATAGCAACAGCAGCAACAACAAAAGCCACTGCTAGTAGTATTACCAGCATCGCCACCACTACTACTGATTGCAATACTACTACTATTAGTAGTACTAGTGCCACTACCTCCTCTGCCACCACTAATACTACGACTTCTACTGCTACTACCGATAGTACCAACCCTTCAATACCACCACCACTCTCACCACCTCCACCATCACCACCACCAACACTACGACTACAATACTACCATCACCACCTCAATAAGTAAAAAAGCACAGTAAACATCATCATCATTAGTAGTAGTAGTAGTAGTAGTAGTAGTAGTAGTAGTAGTAGTAGTAGTAGTAGTAGTAGTAGTAGTAGTGGTGGTGCTGGTGGTGGCAGTAGTAGTAGTAGTAGTAGTAGTAGTAGTAGTAGT
This sequence comes from Eledone cirrhosa, assembly GCA_964016885.1. NCBI lineage: Eukaryota > Metazoa > Mollusca > Cephalopoda > Octopoda > Eledonidae > Eledone > Eledone cirrhosa. The sequence continues at coordinate 103,036,744 of OZ024741.1, forward strand.
AGTAGTAGTAGTAGTAGTATTCCACCTCCGCCACTGCCGCTGCCGCTTGGGGTTGGTCTTAAAAGAGAAACTGCCTGCTGAGAGAGGACTATAACATCCTACGCAAGATGGGCAAACACCTCTTGCTTATAAATACACGCATTTCTACAGCATCCAATGTATAAGCTGCAATATCTATCTATCGGCAGCTTGCTTATTGCCTCTACCAGCACGGTCACTTCTTCTTTTACAAACAACAACAAATAAAACTATAAGAATGATCTATCTATATAATTAGTTCGAGAACAAAATCTTAGTAACTTATCGATCTCATTTGTAAAAACCAGCAGCAGTATAAGAAAATAAACAGCAACTGGAACAGCATCAGAAGAAGTATTCATATTTTTACACGACTTGCCTTAGTAAAAACAACAAAAAAATCACCACCAACTGTTGCAAGAAAACGGATTTGAAATTCCTTCTATATCATTTTCAAAACCAACGAAATGCATTCGTATGAAATAATTCTTAAACTAACTCTTGCCATTTTGGCGTGTTCGATGCTTGTAGAAACTCATGAATTTAAAAGTTACACTAGTAGGGGAATGTTGGGCAACCGTGGACCTTATGAACTGCTGAGAAAAAGAAATGTTAACAGTCTCATGGAAATGGAAAGCCCGGATAATTATCTTCGGGGAATTGATAGTGAATATCCCGTAAATTTATACAAGAGAATCCGAGAATTGGTTGGCAAACGCGGAACTGAATTTGATTATCCCGAACATTTTGACAAGAGAATCCGAGAATTGGTTGGCAAACGTGGAATCGAAATTGAAGCTCCTGAGCATTTTGATAAAAGAATTCGAGAATTGGTCGGTAAACGAGGACCTGAACTCGAGTATTCCGAGCGTTTTGACAAGAGAATCCGTGAATTGGTCGGCAAACGAGGAATTGAAATTGAGAACCCTGAACAATTTGATAAAAGAATCCGAGAATTAGTTGGCAAACGGGGGAGTGAATTTGATTATTCCGATCGTCTTGACAAAAGAATCCGTGAATTGGTTGGCAAACGAGGTAATGATATGCAAAATACTGAGCAGGTTGACAAAAGGATTCGTGAATTGGTCGGCAAACGTGGATCTGAAATGGAATATCCTGAACACTTTGACAAAAGAATTCGAGAATTGGTTGGTAAACGTGGTAATGATTTGGAAAATAGCGAACAGTTTGACAAAAGGATAAGAGAGTTGGTTGGTAAACGTGGCTCTGATATGCAAAATAGCGAACACTTTGACAAAAGAATAAGAGAGCTGGTTGGTAAACGTGGAAATATGGAAAATAGTGAACATTTTGACAAGAGGATACGAGAGTTGGTTGGCAAACGTGGAACTGATATTGAAAATAACGAACACTTTGACAAAAGAATAAGAGAATTGGTTGGGAAACGTGGCTCTGATATGGGAAATACCGAACAGTTTGATAAAAGAATTCGAGAATTAGTTGGTAAACGTGGGTCTGATATGGAAAATAGCGAACACTTTGACAAGAGGATACGAGAGCTGGTTGGTAAACGCAGCGTTGCAGCAAATGTCAGGAAAAGTTCCGTTAAACGAAGCGCAGACAAATTAGTAGCTTAATTGACTGCTTGCAGCAGTGAAGGAAATATTGTCGGAAAAAAAACAAATATTGGAAATTTATTTCTTTTTAAAAAGAAAAACACGGAAAAACGACAACCCAAAAACTTTTTAAAGGTTCGATACACGATAACCGGGAGGAAAATAAAAACAAGGCGTTTAAAAAAAATTGATTTACAAAATGAAAAAAATGAAAAAATCCAACAACGTTTTGTGTATTACAGGAAAAAAAAACTTTTGAAAAAAACAACAAAAAAGATATAAAGACATGTTATGTTATTTAATTCATTTCTGGAAAAGAAAATCAAAGATATCGAACCCCCGGATGAATTGATTTAAAAAAACAACAACATATATATATATACATATATATATATATATATATATATATATATATATATATATATATATATATATATATTCAAAACAATAGCATCAGCAGAAGAAAACGAGATTCAAATATATATTTTGGACGAAACAAACAGTAACGGTAAAATGATTTTTAATACAGATAATGATTATAGTAATGATAACAATAATTAAATTAACAATAATAATCAATATGATGGTTATGATGACGATGATGACGAAATAACATTAAAACGTCGAATGGAAAAATTACATTGTCCCTCTGAAAACGCAAGAAACATTAACTTACAGAACAGAACTTATTTTTGAAAGTTCTACTGAGCGAAAAGAAATCTTTTCTTTGTACATTCCTTCTGCTCTCTCTCTCTCTCTCTCTCTCTCTCTCTCTCTCAATCCTATATATATATATATATATATATATATATATATATATATATATAAATATATATATATATATATATATACATATATATATATATATGAAAAGGATTAACATTCTCCACTACCCATAAACTATCACGGAAGTAAAAAAAATAATTGAACTCGCAATCTGGTTTACGTTTTCTTAATTCTTTACTTCATATCTCTCTCTTTCTCTCTCATTATATATATATATATATATATATTATATTTATTATATATATATATATATGTATGTATGTATGTATGTATGTATGTATGTATGTATGTATGTATGTATATAAACGTTTTATAGTGCCTTTGCTCACTATAAAAGCTTCACGGCACAGGCATTGCTTTATATCTGGAGATCTCTCTACACTTGTCACATGGTACCATGGGCCCAGCACTGTGTCAATAATTGTCACAGGTGTAGTGTTTGTACCAGAGTTTTCAAGTCGCTGGCTGGACTAAAAAGTCACACTCGTTCGGCGCATCGGTAGGGGTTCTCCTACATGGATATAAAGTAGTGGCCGTACTCGAAAACGAGTTGGCAGCCACCATATATATATGTATATATAAATAACTCTCACTCAATTGCATTTTCTTAATGCTGTAGTTGTATGTCATGCTTAGCAATTTACTATTTGGTATTTACTAATCAACCTGTGGATGAATGTATGCATATATACACACATATTTATATATATATGTATATATATGTATGTATGTATGTATATCTCTATCTATATATGTTTATGTATGTGGTTATTGTTATTTTATAAGCATAAAATTAAATACTACATTTATATATGCCGCGAAATACACCCACCACGCACACACGTGTGTTTGTGTGTGCGCGCGTAGAGGTGTATTTTGCGGCATATATAAATTTATTATTAATTTTATACTTATAAAATATTCATAACTATATATATACATATATATATATATATATATATATATATACTCGCCCGCGTGCACTTTTACTTTCGAAATAGTTACAAAAGTTTTAAGTTATTCAGTGGGATTGATACCATAAGCTCTGTATATGTGTGTGTGTGCACGTGTGAGTGTATGAATAAGCCTAATGCATAAACACATGCATGTGTACTGTAATTATATATATTTTTTAACGTTGAAATGTGCATGGTTTTGAAATATGTACATATATATCTACCTCTCCATCTATATATCTATCATATATGTGTCTATATATCAATCTATCTATTTGCCTGCCTGTCTATCTCTCTGTCTGTCATTCTCTCTCTCACTCTCTCTCACTCTCTCACTCTCTCTCTCTCTCTCTCTCTCTCTCTCTCTCTCTCTACGTGTGTGTGTGATGTAATATATGAACATATCAATCATGCGGTTGTATTGATAACGATAATAATAATAGTTATGATAATAATGATTATTATTCTTTCTGTTATTTGCCACACAGTCATTGAATGGTGAAAAATAATATATCTTTTTCGCCCCCTTATTCCTGGGAGGGTCCTGAGGGCAGTCTCCTCAAACATGCCTTCCAACGGGTCCTATGGGGAGAATAATATATGATATTTGTAATTTCTGTTGTTGATGTGACATATTCCTTATTTATTTTTGTCTATGAGACTCTGCCAGATTTAGTGGTTTGGGCTTATGAAATGTTCAGCCATTTACAAGTTAATTTCACGAACAAACTGGAACACTCGTCGTCGCAATGGACGGAGACGCTCACTAACACAAACGTGATTGCGTCTTGTATATTACGTTCATTTTATAGGGTTTATTAATTATGTGGTTAATTTGTGTACTTGCTCTTGACTTAGATAATATTATTTTTTCTTAACTTGCTCAGCAGTCTTTAGAGCGTCGCATTAAAATGCCTCAGTATTTGTTCCAGTTCACTGCGCGCTGATTTCAAAACCTATCGAGATTAACTTTCCTTTTTATCCTTCCAAGATCGATAAATAAAGCACCTGTCAAGGAGTTGTGGATTGGTAAAATTGCTAAAATATACGGCAAGGGATATTTTGCGTTATCTCATGCGTCTCAGTGCGTTCTAAGTTCAAATTCCGCTTTTTTCTGCCAGGTGTTTCACCCGGCACATATCAACAGGGGAAAGATCAAAGTAAACATTCCTTACCTAGCCCGATCTAATGATTAGCTCCATTCTTTTCCATTTTGAAATTACTTGACGCAAAACATCTTAGGCAAATTATTTGTCGCGACTGCATTACCAAATATTGTTAGTACTTCTATGGAAATGTCTTATTTATGCTATTGTTATTATTATTGATATTGTATAATCCCAGCTCGGCTCTAATCATGTAAGAACCTCTGATGATCAAAAGCATTCCAGCCATGCCCATCGTGTCTTCCGCTCACATACTATGAACATATTATTCTCATCTACATCTCGTTTTAAGACTGCAGTATGCAATTTGAGCGAGATTTGGTTTACTATTTCTAGTAATTCTGGTGACCACCTAAATGCCCTTTCGGTTGGAGAGGGTGCAGCGGGGTGAATGTAGTACCTATATTACCCTGTGAAGTAGTAGAGCGGGATCAAGGTCTTATGGGTCTTGTGGGCTGTGACAAAAATGTTTTATATACGGGTGGATTTGCTATACAGAACACTTTTTTTTTTTGTATTATCGGGGGAGATATAAACTTACCGGCCGGGATGGGAAGAGAGCTCAGGTTCCGTAGAGACGGTATTTATTGTTGTTTCACCCCAGGGCAACTCTAATCGAGTCAGAAAAATTAACAAATATATTCCATCTTTTAAGGTTATCAAGCACTATATCATCTCGTGTACTTACCTTTTTTTAAAGATGGTTGGCTATGACTGGAGGTAAATTTTGGCTACTGTTTCTTACAGGTCAATCTGCCCTGAAGAATCTCATTGGCTCGGATGCGATGGTTGTCGTAGGGTAAATGGAGGGTGTTGATTGTGTGTGAAGGATTCATCAAAGTGCATATGAAGTTCAAGAAATTTAAAAATCAAACATTAAAACAAATGCCGAGATAGGGTGGAGAAAGTGATAACGAGTTCGATATTCAGTTTATCTCAACAAAATAAACTGACTTTTTTTTAACAATGATTTGTTAAATTTGAGATCTGGTAGAATAGTTGATTATTTGAGGGAGTTCTTATTTTATCAAACCTTCTACCCCATAAATGTAAGCGAGAGAGGTTTGTCCTAATGAGTTTTGAACTCGGAAACATAAAAAGAAGGCTACAGACCCTTTTTCCAGTCGTTTTACCGTTTCTGTTATCCACTGACCCCCAGAGGTTTATAGAACATGGAATGTCCAAAAGTTTTTATTGATTTTTTTTTGGTGTTGCTGTTGTTATTTAACTTTAGCTTTGATGGAGCAGATTTATAATGAAAATTTTTCCCACCCATGACCATCCTGTGATCATCACATCTTTTTCGTGTCTTGTATCTAAGGCGTTCTTTCCTTTCATAAATTATTGAATGTCAATATCTAGAAAGACTGCTGCTATTGTTGTTGTTTAGCCCTGATTCAGTTGATATAACAGTCTATGGTCAAAGATGTTCCACCCAAGACCACCTTTCATTGTGTATGTCTTGGACAATAGTGTCCAATGTGTCTTTTCATTTATTTATAAGACAGTGAAGAGTGCTTTGAAGCAAATTTAACTATTATATCTAACATGTAAAATGCCGGCGTAAGGTATGTGTTGTGGAAACATTTTTTTTTCTAGAAGCCGGTACTGAGAAAAATAACGAATCTTTATTTTTGTAAATTCACACGTGGCAATGTAATTTGTGTAAAATTAGTATTTTAATGTTAAGGCTTAAACTATTTTGTTGCCATATTTCTAATGGAAAAACACTGCTAATGATTTTCAAATAATTTTGAAAATAAACATGAATTTGGATGGATTTAGTAATATAACTAACTTGCTCGTTATTAAGGTGGTATTTGGAACATGACATCATACATGTTCTTACATGGTAGAACTTTTTCATTGCCATATATCTAAAGAAAGATACTGCTTTTGCTTTTCAAAATGTTTGAATATAATCAGGAATTTGAAGGTATATTGTAATATAACTAACTTCCTTGAGTTGGTGTTTCGAGCATAACTTAAATGTCCTCATATAAAATCATGATAAAACGATTTTAGATTAATATAAAACTTTATCCTAATTCTAGCGAAAGCCATTATCGACGATTTTGAAATTATTTTGAAAATAATCAGCAATATGGAAGCAGTTAGTAATATATTATTAAGCTAGTGTTTGGAACATAACTTAACAGATTCTTACATAAAATTATTCAACAGTTTTGTATCTTATAACCTGGGATGGGAGGCTTCAGGCAATTTGGTATTAAAAGGTTTAAACCGTAATTTTCATACGGGATTTTAACATCCTCGTGGCGGACAGACCTTGTTGTTTTGATGTAGTCTTAATATGTGTTTATTACTTTATTCCTTTCTTTTACTGATTTCAGTCATTAATTTGATGTCATGCTCGGGTATCGCTTTGAAAGAATTTATTAGATCATATTGGGGCCCCCAGCATTTATTTTATCATTTTTTTTAGCCGGCTAAACGCCATTTTACGCAACATGAACAGACGTTTATGACGGGCTTCCGTACAGTTTCCGCCTAGAAAATTTCGCCTTCATGGCATTGGTCATCTGAGACTGTAATCGGAGACCATTGCCCAAGCGGCCACGTCGTGGCACTGGATCCGAAACCACGTGATTATCCTATTTAGCTAATTAGTTAATTAGCAACATAATCAATGATTATTTCTTTTCGTCACTTAATTTTCTCTGAATATATATTTTTGTTTGTTTGAACATGGATATATTTGAACATTTGAAAATATGTTTGCTTTTTTGAAAAGCCGCCACAAATATATCGATGAATACGTTAATATATGGTTCGATTCCCGCTGGCGGTTCTGTCCACTTTTTTTTTACTCCAGGGGTTTTTTACCCGCCTTATTCAAATATACTATAGTTAACTAGCGTTGTGCCGGCTTCCAAAAGTTTTAAAAAATCAAACATACTTTCAAATTTTTCCGATGCTTCATAAAAGTTTCAAAGTTGTCATTTATATATTTATTCTATTATAGTTATTGCTTTTGTTGCTTTTATTAATTCATGGATTAACGATGGTGCTGCTATTGTCGTTGATGTTGATAATGATAGCGATAATGATGGTGGTGATTACGTGATGGTTTTGATATATATACATCTAATGGTTATAGTTAACAACTGAAGTGCACCAGGCGAGGAAAAGAATATATATATATATATATATATATATATACACGCACAAACACACATTTGTAAACGTATATATATTATATTCGAAACTAGTTTGGCACTCATCAGAAGATATGTATATCAACTAACAAGGAAATAAGTAGTGTTCTGAAGTGGACGTACTAATTTGCATATTACTGGCGCTCATATTGGTACTTACTTAAGATATACATTAAGTTGTGCGCTAAGAAGCGGAAGAATACGATAATAATGTTTGTATAAAAACATAAAGATAAGACTCTACTAACATGAACGCTAAATACGTACATTTGACATACTTAAATGTCGATATACTAAAATGCGTAAATTTTTTATACACATTTAAGTGGACTTGGCTATCTCAATACTCTATATATACAGATATAAATTCATCGCACACTGTGCGCACAATTTAATATATATATTAGTATTATTATAATCGTTATTCGTAACGCTTTTGTTCTGGCAGATGTTATACCGACACTAAACCAAAAGAGCGAATCATAGCCAATGGTCAAAGATCCTTTGGGTCATTTCTTTTCCTTCAACTTTCCAATACCCTTCTTAGAATTCTTGCTGTTCCCAGCAAAGCTGTTTTCTGCAACAATCCTGTCCTGATAGTGATTCTTAGCTTCTCAAGCCATGTATCCAACATTCTACTAACTACTTCAAGTGCACCAACCACGATCGGTACCACTTCTAAAGGTCTGCTTCTCCATAATTTCCTGATTTCCCTCTTCAGTTCCTGGTATTTCTTCACTTTCTCACTTTCTTTCTCATTCACCCTGTGGTCCCACGATGAAGCAATATCCACAATGCATGCCGTGTTATTCTTCTCTTCTAAGATAACAATGTCAGGCTTTCTAGCCACGATAAAATGGTCGCACTGGGTGATCATGTCCCACAAGATCTTATACTGCTCATTTTCAGCCATTCTTCCGGTTGGTGTTCATACCATTTCTCACATCTGCTCATGTCATACTTATGACAAAGATACCAATGAACCAGCTTGGCAATATTGTCGTGCTTTCTCTTGTACTCTTTCTGAGCAAGCATCTTACATTCACAAATAATGTGGTTTATTGCCTCACCTTTCTCACCACACAACCTGCAAAGTGGAGAATTCACTGACTTGTCAATATTAAACTTGATATAGTTCTTTCTCAGTACCTGTTCATGGGTTGCAAAAATAAGGACCTCAGTTTCAAATTTTAAGTCACTTATTATTTTTATTATTATTTTCTTTTCTTTCCCTTCAGTAATGTTTCCGTTATATGCCGAGTGTCTGACAGCTAGGGCAAATAAACTCACTGAATACATTGGTAATCCAGTTAACACACCAAAATGATTATAATTTTCAGAGAGATAGTGCTCTTCTCAATACGTGTGCAGTACCAGTAAAAACAATTTTTGCACTTCTTGCAGAGAGGGTAAACCAGGGATCATTCTCAAATACTATTCTGTTCCTTTCTTTATCATTCCCAGTGCTCCCACAATCACTGGTATTGTAACGGCCTTGGGGTACCACATTTCTTACAATTTCAATGAGCAGATATTTATATTTTCTAAACTTGTCAAATTCTTTTGCCACGATATTGCGATCACATGGGATGCACATATCAAACAATAAACAGACCTTGCTATGTTGGTCTTTTACAATGATATCTGGTCTATTAGCTTTTATGGTCCGGTCAGTATGTACATGAAAGTCCTAAGAATTGTTACTTTTTCTCCTTCAGTTACAGCCTCAGGGTGATGATTGTACCACTTGTCAGCAGTTTTGATTTTATAATGCCGACTTATTAACCAGTGTAGATATTGGCTAACTCTGTCATGTCTATATGTGTACTCTACTGGTGCTAAAACTTTACATCCAGATATTAAGTGGTCTTCTTTTTCAGCCTCATCATTGCAGAATCGGCACTTTAGATTTATTCCATTTCTCATCACATTGGCCCGGTAATCCCTTGTCAGTAAGCAGATATGATGAAGCCTTCGCTCTCTTCTTCGTCTTCTTATTATTATTATTATTAGTAGTAGTAGTAGTAGTAGTACGAGTAGTAGTAGTAGTAGTAGTAGTAGTAGTAGTAGTAGTAGTAGTAGTAGTAGCACAGATAAAAAGTTTAAGCAATTTCTGCTTCTACCCTTATACGGGATCTTCTGAAACCTATCGTGTTCTCTCGGGATATATATATACCCACCCCCACTCTCAAGCGTGAAACTAATATTAACATTTGTACTGCCTCTTCGCTTCCACGTTGTTTTTTGTTTACTGTCGCAACTATAATATATATATACATATATATATATATTAGGTTATGCAAGAAATGTTTAGGATTATCCTGAATGCAGTAATGGTTAATTACTACACTAGATAGAGTCGACGTACAGTGAGAGGTTACTCAACGAGTTACAAAAGAACAGTTAAAGAAACTTGGTTTCCGATTTTTCTATATTCCGGAGTGTAGATAAAGAATGATTAATAAAACAGGTAGACATCATAAAAAGGTAATTTATTCCAAGTGTTTACAAATGCTTTCTTAGTAGTTACACAGCCTAGTCATTCTATATGCAAATTGTATTTATTAATTTGCAGATACTCAATTTTCAAATGATGTTCGTACCACCAATTCTTCAGAACTAATATGGTGGATCTTAGTTTCTTAATATTTCTTAAAGGGAGTAATTGGGGGAAGATATATATATATATATATATATATATATATATATATATATATATATATATATTTATTAAAATAACAGATTAAAGTTTAAGCAAAGAATCGCTGCTTTCACCCTTAATAAATATTTGCTCTACGGTTCTTATATACTTGATATATATTTTCCTTATCGAGCCCTCTTTGGATTTTAGTCTTCAATTTTACTATTATTACTATTATATATATATATATATATATATATATATATACCATTTATGTTATGTTGTTTACCAGCGGGTAGAACTGGTGATTCCGGTTGGTAGACGATGATGCAATAAATCAAAGCCCTCGAAACTATGCAAATCATCCATTGTAGATATGGTATCTTGTAGCTGGTGCAGGAAAAACATAAAAAACAGGGATTATTTGCCGTTACAATAACACTGAATTGGCAATCAATCCCCGAACCAAGTCTATCCTCTATTCTCTGTTTGTGTTCGCCGTATTCTTGTTATATAATTAGTTTTGCAATCAACAACTGATGAAATCGCCTAAGCCTTGCATCATGATCGGATGATGAAACTGGGCCATTGAAATATTTATAGTGTTTTAGCAGAAAGTTTCTGGTATTTTTAATATATATCATCAAACTCATTTTTGCATCCCCGAAATACAATGATATATACAATGAAATACACAATGAAATAAATAGTGATGTTATAAAGTTATACCTTTCGTTATTACTACATATATATATATATATATATATATATATATATATATATGTGTGTGTGTGTGTGTGTGTGTGTGTGTGTGTGTGTGTGTGTGTAAAAGGTAAACAGAAATAACAACACAATCGGTACAGTATGTGGAAGGGATATATTAGGTTAACGCTTGATATAGCAGGAAGAGGGTCTTAACGTTTCGGACGCTAGTCCTTCATCAGAAGAAAGAATGAGAAATAAGATAGATTGAGGGGACGGGCGGGATGGAATAAAATACTAATGAAAAATAAGGATTAAAATCTTTTAAATACATTATTTTGTTTGGCAAGCAGTAGAGTTTGTTTCACCGTGCGGGCGCCAGACAAACCACTTTTTTTCTATTCACAGAAAATCAACTTTTTGAAATCCTTTCTCCACTGAAAAAAAATGTTGCTGCTATTGTCGACTTTTAGACGTATCAATACACACAGAGACTGCATTGGTATCAATTACTATCGGATATCCTTGGACGGGTATCAAAAGAGCCCCTACCTCCTGACACCCCACGAGAAAAATAAAGTGACTTGCGTCTATCTCAAGATGTTTGATAATGAAATGGAAAACGTTTGTTATTAAATGGAAAACGTTTGTTATTAAATTTGAGATGTGTTGCTCACCAATATATGTCAGTCGTTGAAACAATCAGCATACCACTGAATGTCAAAGCTTTATCGTTATACGAACGCTCCAACTTAATAATGTAAGCAATATCTCAATTATTTCTGTATAACTATACGTTTTTTGTTATTTTCTCTCCAGATAATATCATTATTCGCTTTCAGTAATTATATTGTTATTGCTCTGTGTGCCTTGGTGGAATATATTTGTGGTGTTATTATTTTTATTCTATTGACAGTACCCTATGTAATATGTATGCCCTACCTAGTACTGTTCTAGGTGTTGGTTACGTATTTGTCTGCATAGCACCTAGTATTTTAGGAATCGTTGCGATTTTCACTATGTACATTTATATTATTCCCAGTTTGCGATCTTAATATTCGGATAATTTCTCCATTTCTTTGAGAGATAAATTATCCTCTAGTGGGACTGATACGTCGAGTATGAAACATGTCTTTTCTTTGTAGTCTTTGATGACAATACCCGGTCGATTATACTTGATCACCATGTCTGTATGAATTGTATTCTAAAGTATTGTTGAATTGCCATTTCCTGAAACCTTTTATGGGGTATGTTTATATCACATTTCTTATTGGAATGTCCTAATACTGGCATAATTCCCAGTGGATGAAAGCGCCAATGTTGTGAAGTCTTGTGAAGACAATGCGGTTATTTGCTTCTATTCAACTCCCACATATTTAGCAGTTATGTAATATACTTTACTTCGTTACATGCTTTGGTAAAGCATATAGAAAGGCAATGATATTGTGTCGTTTTGAGTAGTGTTTTTCTCAACCATCGCAGTGATTTTTCTTTGTCTCGTTCTATCCTGCCCGGTCTTTGTCGAGGAGAGGTTTTGTCCTGTGCTGTTATCAACAATCGTTCAATCTTAGCCTTCTAAACTAGTGCTGTACATTTTCTGTTTCTAGACACATCAGTTTCTTCTTCTTCTTCTTTTCTCTTCTTCTTCTTCTTTTTCTTCTTCTTCTTCTTCTTCTTCTTCTTTTTATTTTTATTTTTATTTTTCTTCTTCTTCATCTACTTATTCCTGGAGGGGTTGTTGAGCAGACATACCTTCTAAAAGCAGCCGTCTTCAAATGATCAGGCTGGATCCCCAAGCGAGAACAACCGAGATTATGTATGTTATCCAACCACCTTGCTCATGGCCAAGCTCTTGGTCTCCTGTCGGATTGCTTTGTCTAGTGATTCTTTCCTTAGACATTCTAACCACATGTCTGTATCTCAGCAGCTGTGATCCCTTGATGCGGAGAAGCTGGGGTTCTAACTGGAGCGACTCCCTGGTCTCCGAGCTACTCACTCTACTGATTAACATTACCCCGAAGACCGTTCAGAGGGACCTCATTTCGGCTGCTTGATTTACCATATCACCTAGATTTATTCCACGACTTTCTCCTCGGATTCCAGATTTATTAGGATTATGATTTGTCACTCAATGTCCTAAGTTCCAATTCTTATGATGTTCATGAAATGCGCCGTGCACTGGAGATGATGTTGTTGTTGATGCTGTTGTTTATCCCCAGATCAGCCATGATCAGGCAGATTATTGATTCAATGTATTCCAAGCATTCCCATCTATACCCTTAGGTTAAGTAGAACTAAATAATCCATAAGCTCTTTTTCTATAAATGCTAATGATATTTGAGGGAAATTTCGCTGCAATATCTAGCAGTTCGAGTGACTATGTAGAGGGTCCCTTTGTGTTCTTTCCTTCCATACTTGTTAAGCACTGCAGTCGATGAAATCTGGTAATTGATGCACCACCAACATACACACACATACACACACACACACTCATATATATATATATATATATATATATAATCTTTTGGTCTTTTACTCTTTTACCTGTTCCAGCCATCCGGCTGAGGCACCGCCCTTGTTGCTATACATTCTATTCCGGCCTGTGTTGGCAGGCCATTGGTGTAAGAGCGCATTCGTTGCTGCTGCCCCTAGTTACCTTCGTCCGTGCTGTGGGTTCATCCGAGATCCGAGATAGCAGGGTGTCGAGATGTCCATACCAACCAGATCTCTTATATCCCTTGGCAGCTTGTAGAAGAGTTGAGGGCCTTTGAATTCCAGGCCATATCTGCTCCTTATTCTAGATGTGAAAGACGGGATCTTTCGCACCATATATATATATGTATATATATATGAGGATCCGCTAAGGTAAAACAATTGTTCTTGGTATGGTGAACTAACTGTTGTGTAACCACTTCTACCTAACTCGTCCCATGGATTGAGTGCTCTACCACAACGGATATTACCTTCCAGTGTTCTACCACTATATATATATATATATATATATAAATTCTCTTAGAGTTGTCTGGAATGTATTCACTTACCACACGCTGATGAACCTGAGTGTTTCATTCCATACACTAATCTTTTGGCGAAACAAATCTCTTTGAGTTTGTAAGGGTGTATGATATATAGTTATAAAGGTGGTTAAATTTATTCTGATTTAATTTTAATTATTATGCGCCTACTTCGAATTTCGTAGTTTATAGATTCCACAAACTGGTGGTTTTCCCTGTACATTGATAAACACACACTCTCTCTCGTGTGTTATATTTTCTACATATTATATTTGAAGTGCCCAGGATTCTTTTTCCTTTGAGCTCATAATTTACAGGGACTAACTCTACTTTATGACTCCGTTAATTTATTTTAATATATATGTATATATCAAAATAAATTAACGGAGTCATAAACTAGCGATAGTCCCTGTAATTTTTGAGCTCAAACGAAAAAGAAACCTGGGCACTTCAAATATAATATGTAGAAAATATATATATATATTAGAATTGGTGCTCTGAAATAGCGATATATATATGAATGTATATATAGTGTATTTTTCAATACACTGTATGCTTAATTAAAAGCATTTCGAAGACCATACGCTATTGTTTTAGAGTAGTGACAGTCTCACTTACTTTAAATGTTCAGCAAACAGGGGAGAAAAAGCTGACAGAGCTCTGTTTCGTACTGATTGGTACTTATCAAAGCCAAGTACTGCACCTGTTTGCTGAAAATCATGAATGTTTGATTCTTATAGAATTCTAGTAATAATCAGGAACTGGTTATACAGAGCGGTTGCCGGTCAAGCAGAAATTGAAAATTAGAATTG
>OZ024741.1:103059094-103061594 GCA_964016885.1 Eledone cirrhosa
TATATATATATATATATATATATATATATTTATATATATATATATATATATATATATTTATATATATATATTTATATATATATATATTTATATATATATATTTATATATATATATATTTATATATATATATTTATATATATATATTTATATATATATATTTATATATATATATTTATATATATATATTTATATATATATATTTATATATATATATTTATATATATATATATATATATATATATTTATATATATATATATTTATATATATATATTTATATATACAATATTAAATAAATGGAAAACTATATTTATAAAACCATATTTATTTCATTATATATATTTCGGGGATATCATATTAACAATATGCTATGCCTTCATCGAGTGCTTTTATATCAGTTATAAATATTTACTAGTTGTAACCCAACAATTTTAAATATAACTTTACATGTATATTTATATATATATATTTATATATATATATTTATATATTTATATATATATATTTATATATATATATTTATATATATATATTTATATATATATATATTTATATATATATATATATATATATATTTATATATGTATATTTATGAAAATATGGGTGAGAAGAATACTGCTGGTTGCACATGGATAACATGTTATAAAATGAGTCCCTCATCAGTGATTTACCAAACGATCATGGGTATTTCATCGCATTAAAAATCATATACCTCACGTTGGAGCGATAATAACTAAAATAAGTTATTAGGACAATAGAAATAAATATATTTAAATAAATATATTTACATATATACATATATATATATATTTATATAAATATATTTATATATATATATATATAAGCAAGATGTATGGTAGGTCGTATGTGAATCGCGATAGTTTTTAGGGAAACTTTATATCTTTATTTTTTTATTTTATTAGTCTCTTAATCTCTTCTAGTTTGTTAAGTTTATTGGGCTTTGTAAGCTTTATGCACTTATTGAGGTATTTTTTTAAGGTGCTTCTACGAGATCTCAAGTCTTTTACTTTTAATGCGTAAATTATAAATTATCTAATTTTTAACCTTCAATCCCTGACTCTCAGGCCATTTTCAAACTCTCTTAACTCTCCATAACGCATCCCTTTTACAATTCCGACAACTAATATAAAAGAGCCCCCTTAGAATATAGACCCCAAATATACAAGCGGAGCTGCTGATGTATACCACAATTTCAAACTGCTAGTCTTAAGTGATACGTTGATGTAAATAATGAACTTACAATCACATGTTATATGCCTTGAAAAATCCCACCATATGGTCGGACGAAACGGCTGTCGGCAATAAACTTGTTATAATATCATAATAGTTCCTTTGTTCTTTTTCATTAATATATATATATATATATATTTATATAAATATATTTATATATATATATATATATATTTATATATATATATATATATATATTTATATATAGATATTTATATATATATATATTTATATTAATGTATATATATATATATATATATATATATATATATATATGCAAAATTTCTATTTAAATTGTTGGGATACAACAAGCAAATATTTTTATAACAAGTATTTGGAGTAAATATACGATATTAATAAATGGAAACTATATTTATAAATCATATTTATTTCATTATACATATTTCAAGGATACCATTTTAAATTATGGTATGCCATCATCAGACAAAATACAATATATACCAGTTTTATAAATAAACATTGACGTACCCTTTCAAAATGCGACCGTTACTTTTGGAAAATATCAGGATAGTGGTTTGTTTATTTTAGTAAGTCGTTGTGTTAAGGAGAAGGAAAAAGACGGAGAGAGAGAGAAACCGAGAGAGATAAAAGTGGAGAAAAGAAAGGGAGAGATAAATAAAGAAAAAAAGAAAACAGAGAAAAACAACAGAGAGATATCAAACCAACAGACACAGAGAAAAAATCAAGAGAGAGAAATATAGGGATAGAGAGAGGCGGAGAGAACGAAAACTTTAAGTCATGTCATATTAAGTTGAGTTAACGATTGAGATGAAATGAATAAATAAAATTAGAAATATTAATATTCATGAATGGAATATACATATATAATATGAGAATTTAATCATTGTTTAGTTATGATTAGATATTTAGTTTAAAAATTGAGATCAATATATTAAAAATTGGAATTTAAACATTACGAAATATATATATTGCTAGAGAAATTACCTATCATATATCACGTACATATACGCAAAAATACATAAATATATATATATACACACACACTCAGAAAATACAGACTATATCTACTTCCGCATATAATATATACATACAAAGCATACATTTTTTTTTTTTTTTTTTTTTTATTACTGCTATATATTACTTGTGTTATTAAATAACATTTTTTAGTATATATATATATAAATATATAGGATTAACTTTCATGCATTTATGGATGTTAAATTATGCATATCTGCAATCAAATTGCATGGGTACACATGTACATGTAC
>OZ024741.1:103086594-103089094 GCA_964016885.1 Eledone cirrhosa
GGAACTAAAAGGACGAAAAAACGGGTCAGTACTATACGAACATGCTAGACAACAACATGACGGTAACATAGACAACATAGAAATTAGAATAATATCTAAACATAGGAATGACCCAGCAGATAGGCAAATCAGAGAGGCCAGTGAAATAGAAATTAGAAGACCAAAGCTAAACAGAAAGAATGAGTGGAACAACAACAACACCCAAACAAACAACACTGACCTAAGAGAAGTATAAATAAATAAGTAAATTAAATAAAATAAATAAAATAAGATAAATAAATACATACACAAGCACATAAACACACACTAGTCACCCAGCAGACACAACACTATACACACTAGTCACACATCACACATAACACTATACACACACGCAAACGCATGCGCAAAGAAGACAAAATAAAATAAGATAAACAAACAAGCAAATAAATAAATAAATATATAGACAGACTGAACACAAAAAAAAAATGGCGTCGACATACAACACAACAGGAGGAACAATGAATATAACACCACTGACGATGTTGCAGATGTGCAACGAAAGATTTATGTAAATTATGTAAACTATATATATATGTGTTTGTCTATATTGTATCTGTATTATTTTTGACCGCCGGTCAGTCAATGGCAACATTGAGGACCGAGTAAGTTAGATCGCAGATATATATATATAAAAGACAGCGAGAAGCGAAAACCAACCAAACAGTGAGTGTGTTCTGTTATTAATTCTGGCAATATTACGCAAATATGACCCTCCCCAAATATAACTATATATATATATATATATATATATATATATATATATATATATATATATATATATATATGTATGTATATATATATATATATATATGTATGTATATATATATATATATATATATATATATATATGTATGTATATATATATATATATATATGTATGTATATATATATATATATATATATATATATATGTATGTATATATATATATATATATATATATATATATGTATGTATATATATATATATATATATGTATGTATATATATATATATATATATATATATATATATATAGAAAGATTTGAATGGATACAGTTTAGTTGAAAGGAATTTATTGACACGTGTTTCTATAACAGTTACATAACCTAAAACAGCTATCTACAAACTTTTAGTTATGCAGACATTCAATATTTCAATGTTATTATTTACTGTCATTTCATCAGAATAATATTACTGAGGACCTATTTAGTTTTTATAGAGAATATTAGGAGGGAGGGGTGAAGTTGTTAGAAGAATAGTTGAAGGAGTGGTTTTTCGATAGCAGTGAGAATTCTTGGTGGCAGTGAGTAATTAGATTCCCATCTGTTGTTTTGACATTTTTTATAGAATATATTATTGGTTATTTTTCTAAATCTATAGAAGGATTAGAGATAGTAAAGATATGCGTGGTTGGTTTTGTGTTTGCACTTAACATTCAGACTTAAATTTTTCTTTCAAGTGTACGTATTCTTTCACCCACGCATTCACACACAAATATATTTGCACACCTCTTCAAAATACATATACTCACAATTCACATATTCATACTTACATATATATACACATGCATACACATATATATACACACATGTATTCATGTACATACATACGCGCTCATGTGTATACATTTTCATACTCAACTTATCTTTATATATACACACGTATAGACACACACATATATACATACACACTCTAGTCCATGTGTACACACATACATATACATACACATCCATATACACATACATACATACATATATATATATATATATATATACATATATATATATATACATATATATATATATATATATACATACATATACATATATACACATATATACATATACACACACACATATATATATATATAAGCACTTTAATACATGAATACACTTACATCTAACTATACACATCAAACATATATATATATTTACTTATTTATATACATTTTCACATATATATACATACTTATGGACGTTTTTAGACACATTCATTATCGCATATTTGTACCTATTCTCATCAGCATATCTTTTCATTATTAGTATGGTAATTTAAGGTTATTAATATATGTTGAGAAGAGATTGTTTTTATATTTTTCTAACTAGATTAAGGTTTATATAGTTGGGGGATGTCCCTCTTTTATGTAATATTCTGCTTGTAGTGGGAAAAAAGGGTTTTAGTTCTGTGACGGCAGAATAATGTTCGTTCAATTCTGTTATTCAGCAGTTTCTTCTTGTGTGTGATTATGTAATAAATCTCAAGATTACACAATTTGCAGAAATTTTGGCTCCTGGAAAAGCTTTGGGTTTTAGCTAATTTTTCCCATTTTAGGGTAAACTTTTGATTGCTATCCCTGAGCGTCCAAGCTTTTTCTGCTAAAGTTGTTACATTTCTTTGGCTCTGGTGTTTTATTGAGTAAGAATGCCTATACAATCGAGATTTAAACGATGTTGCCGTTGATCCCACGTAATACCACTCG
>OZ024741.1:103091594-103126594 GCA_964016885.1 Eledone cirrhosa
GAGGGCAGGCCGGGCAGCCAACAAGCAAACGGTAAAGATGAGAAATCACCTTCCGAAAGAGAAACAAGCTGAAAGGGACCAGTGGACAACTGTCCAAAGGAAGAACAGAAAGCACCGAGACACTGGGTTCAAGAAAACCCAAGTAATGTGAAAGTTCTTCAGGAACGGGACCTGCTAGCATGGAGAGACAGAGATCGGCTGCAGATTCGCTCACCCCAGGTCCCAAGCGAACTATGCCCATCCTACTCGCGCAACATGCCCCAGCCAAACCCAAAACAAGCCGCTCCAGAAGTATGCTGATGGCACGCACATACCGACGAGATACAGATGGCAGCAGTAGAGCAGAAAAATGTTTTAGTGATGGCAGAGAAGATTGTGGGACACCTGACCTAGCTGCATCGTTTTCAGAGCCAGGGTCTCCCACACCAGCACTCGAGACCACCACAATTAAGGGACTCAGAGTGGCCGCCGCTGACACCAGGCCAGGTGTCATACCAACAGCCATTGCTGGAACCCCAAAAGTCACACCAGTGCTGCTGCTGAATGTGAGAGACCTGGTGAAACTCACTAACATGAGTAAAATTTCCTACCTGGGAGACTTAGCCATAAGCAATCAAGCATTATGCATAGCACTAACCGAAACGCACCTGACAAGCAGTATAGCAGATGCAGAAATACATATACCGACATATACTGTATTTCGTTCGGACAGGAAGGAGAGAACTCATGGTGGGATTGCTCTGTATATCTGTGAAGATGTCACACCAATTGTACTGTTGACACATTCAAACTCAGTCTGTGACACACTGATAGTACTTATGAAACAACTAAAGACAGTAATATGTGTCGCATGTCGGCCGCCCGATACCCCCAGTCATGAGGGTAAATTTGAGGATAGCCTCAGTAGGATAGAAGAGGTCCTAGACAACCTGGAGCAGGGTCTCAACATTCTACTGCTGGGAGACTTCAACCTGCAAAAGGTCAAATGGCCTGAGGGCCACCTCCTCCCTGGAATGACGTCAATAGAACAGAGACAGACGGAATTCCTGCTGGCCCTCACACACAGGCTGTTCATGGAACAATCAGTACTCCTCCCAACAAAAGGCGAAAATGTCCTGGACCTCTGTTTTACAAACAACGGAGTGCTCATCCACAATGTAAAGGTGACACCAACAATTTTCTCGGATCATAACTTAGTAGAACTAATGATATGTGGTCTGAGGGAACCAACAGGGATACAACGATCAAGAAGCACCGGGACGTTATCCAGCCTTAACTTCTAGAAGGCTAACTGGAAAAAGATCAAGAGAGAAATCCGGAAGCAAATATGGAGCGAAAACATCACCACACAAGATACCAACACACAATTTCAACACTTCATGACAACGATACACACTATATGCAAAAGGTTTTTCCCGGAGAAAAAGGCAAACAGACATAAAAATCTTATTCCCAGAGATAGGAAAATCCTTATGAGACATAGAACCAAGCTCTCAAACCGGTTGAATGCACAAGAAAACAAAAACAAGAAGGAATCCTATTTGAAACGTGCAGTACTTGACACCGAGATTGCACTCAAACTTTCCCATGAAAATGAGAGGGCAAAGAAAGAAAGCAGGGCCATAGAAAATATTAAAACAAACCCTAAGGCCTTCTTTAAATTTGCAAAAGAAACTGCCTCGGTACACTGCAAGATTGGGCCACTCTTCCATACAGACGGTTCATTAACCGAGAATCCCCAAGAGATATGTGAAATACTGAACGAACAGTACAAAAGTGTGTTCACATGTCCACTGAGGCACATGCAAATAACAAAGCCAGAGGAGTTCTTTGATGCCACAACACTACATGAAGAAATGGCGACCATCAACCACATAGACATAACGGAGGAGGATGTGATATACGCCATAGATGAAATTAGAACAGACTCAGCTGCTGGACCTGATCGATTCCCATGTAAGCGGGCTTTAGTAACTCCACTGAAGACGCTCTTCAGGTGCTCCTTGGCTAGTGGTATACTACCGAGGGAGCTGAAAGAAGGCACAATATGCCCTATCCATAAAGGAGGTAGTAGAGCGGAGACCAAAAACTATAGGCCAGTCTCCCTGACGTCGAATATCAGTAAGGTCATGGAGCGAGTCGTCAGAAAGAAACTGATCAGTTTCCTCGGGGAAAATGACCGCCTGACTAGCACGCGGCATGGCTTCCGCCCAGGAAGAAGCTGCCTTACACAGCTGCTACATCACTACGACTGGGTACTGAAACAACTGCTAGACAGCTCACATGTGGACGTAATATATCTTGACTTTGCGAAGGCCTTTGACAAGGTCGACCACGGAATGATATGTCACAAAATACACGTACTCGGCATAAATGGAAAAGTAGGTGAGTGGTTGCATGACTTCTTAAAGGACAGAAGCCAGACAGTCGCAGCAAACGGGGCCCTCTCAAGGAAACATCAATAACAAGTGGGCTGCCTTAATGGACAGTCCTGGGACCACTACTGTTTTTGGAGGCTCTCTCATACATGCCCTCTGTATTACATACACCAATATCCCTCACTAGCTATGCTGATGAAACTAAGGTAGCATAGGCAATCAAAAACCCGGCTGACGCTGCCCTTTTACAACAAGATCTAGATGCCATATTCAAATGGGCGGAAGAAAACAACATGCAGTTTAATGCTGACAAATTCCAAGCCCTACAATACAAACCTGCAAACATTAATACAGTACAACACAGTTACGCAGGACCAGGAGGAGCCGATATCCCCGTGTCAAAATCGATACGAGACCTGGGTATGGACATGAGCGATGATGTATCTTTTTCCTCACACATCATGAAAGTGGCGACAATGTGCAGAAGACTCGCTGGCTGGATCTTGAGGAGTTTCCGGACAAGAGACCGAGACACCATGTTGACACTATGGAGGACATTTGTCCTAAGCCGCCTGGACTCTTGCTCCCAGTTGTGGTCACCCCATTGTGTCAAACTAACCACGGAGCTTCTACACCAAGAGGATTGCCACGATGAAGGAGATAATCTACTGGGAGAGGCTAAAAGAACTGAACCTCTACTCCTTGGAACGAAGACGGGAGAGATACGCAGTGATCTACATGTGGAAAATCCTGGAGGGACTAGCACCAAACTTTGGCATTGGGAGCTGGACCAACCGTTGAACAGGACGTCACTGTGTGGTGCCGTCTTCCACATCTAGAATAAGGAGCAGATATTGCAATAGCCTGGGGTTCAAGGGCCCTCAACTCTTAGACAAGCTGCCGAGGGATCTGAGAGATCTGCATGGTGTGCAGGTGGATGTCTTCAAGAAACATATCGACACCTTGCTATCCAGGATCCCGGATGAGCCCAGAGCAGGGCACGATGGAAAACTAAGGGCAGCAGCAACGAACTCCCTCTTACACCAGTGGCCAACCAATACAGGCTGGAGATAAAATGTGTAGCAACAAGGGCGGTGCCCCAGCATGGCCTCAGCCGGATGGCTGGAACAGGTAAAAGAGTATATATATATATATATATATATATATATATATATATATATATATATATATATATATATATATATATATATATATAAAGAATTAGTATATTTACTAACATATATACAGATGCATACCTATGCCAGCAAATATATAGGTATTGTCTTAGTAACTTTGTGGTTCAATGCATGGGGATGCAGACAATAATATGAGAGACGTAAAATAAGAAAATTATAAAAATTAACTTACTTACTAAAAGGCTTCTCCGTACGTTTCTTCGGAAACTACGTTTAATCCCTTTCAGAAACTAATTAGTTGGAGTGAAATTTTAGTAAGTAAGTTAATTTTTATAATTTTCTCATTTTACGTCTCTCATATATATATATATATATATATATATATATATATATATATATATATATATATATATATATATATATATATATATATATATATATTTATATATATATATATATATATATATATATATATATATATATATATATATTTATATATATATATATATATATATATATATATATTTATGTATATATATATATATATATATATATTTATGTATATATATATATATATATATATATATATTTATGTATATATATATATATATATATATATTTATGTATATATATATATATATATATATATATTTATGTATATATATATATATATATATATTTATGTATATATATATATATATGTATATATATGTATATATATATATATATATTTATGTATATATATATATATATATATATATATATATATATATGTATATATATATATATATATATATATATGTATATATATGTATATATATGTATATATATATGTATATATATATATATATAATATTATAAAGTAAGCTAATGTTCTATATTCAGAGCTTAAATACTGAGTTCGTGTTATTTTCCAAACACCAGCTTAATGGTAAAGTTACTAAATCCCACCAAATTTTAGATTATTTTTATGATTATCTGAAAACCATGCTGTCATGTGTTATTCCCACTGCATTGGTTTCTGCTGTTACTGTGCAACAGGTGTTAGCAGAAGGGAGAGACCACCCATTGTTACAGGTGAAAGAAAATAATAAAATGATAATAAGTTTAAACATAATAGGATTTAGTTATATAACTACCTTTGTCTTCATTAAGCTTGTGTCTAGAAAATACCATAATGGAGGTTCTTATATAAGACTAGGAAGCCCGTCCGGCTGGCGACCGGCTATGTATACTGCCCCCACCACTCCACTGCAAAGACACCACACACCCTCCCGTGTCACATTGTCCTTCCGACCTCGTAGCAAAGAAGAGGAGCTACGTAGAAATGAGTTTAAAAAGAGTTAAGCTGTGTTGTTAATATACATACATACATACATACA
The DNA here is from genome assembly GCA_964016885.1 of Eledone cirrhosa. NCBI lineage: Eukaryota > Metazoa > Mollusca > Cephalopoda > Octopoda > Eledonidae > Eledone > Eledone cirrhosa. The sequence continues at coordinate 103,096,491 of OZ024741.1, forward strand.
TACATACATACATGGTGGCTGCCAACTCGTTTTCGAGTACGGCCACTACTTTATATCCATGTAGGAGAACCCCTACCAATGCGCTGAACGAATGTGACTTTTTAGTTCAGCCAGCGACTTGAAAACTCTGGTACAAACACTACACTTGTGACAATTATTGACACATAGTGCTGGGCCCATGGTACCATGTGACGACAAGTGCAGAGAGATCTCCAGATATAAAGCAATGCCTGTGCTGTGAAGCTTTTATAGTGAGCAAAGGCACTGCACAAAGCCAGTCCCACTCTCTTAACCAAGATGATATTTACCAAAAAGAAGAACAATTCAACATCATTGGATACCATCAGGGTTGCAGGTGTTATATCAGAGTTTTCCTTCTCCTAGAATTCTGCCTTGACAAAGGCTAAGGGGTCATCTCTCCCGGTGATTTTGGATGGCTATTGACTCTTAAGAGCCCCTTTGCCTTTTGACAGGTTTTGTTTTTAGTCCTGCAGGATGTCCAAAGCCACCCTCCTCACCAAGAAACCTTGGTGGGGTTGCCAGTTTAGTCGCCAACGACCCAACCATGAGACAGGTTGTACTGGGATACATGTTACCAGTAGCACCAACTGGTGACCTGACACACATACATACATGGTGGCCGCCAACTCGTTTTCGAGTATGGCCACTACTTTATATCCATGTAGGAGAACCCCTACAGATGGGCTGAACGAGTGTGACTTTTTAGTCCAGCCAGCGACTTGAAAACTCTGGTACAAACACTACACTTGTGACAATTATTGACACATAGTACTGGGCCCATGGTACCATGTGACGACAAGTGCAGAGAGATCTCCAGATTTAAAGCAATGCCTGTGCTGTGAAGCTTTTATAGTGAGCAAAGGCACTGCACAAAGCCAGTCCCACTCTCTTAACCAAGATGATATTTACCAAAAAGAAGAACAATTCAACATCATTGGATACCATCAGGGTTGCAGGTGTTATATCAGAGCTTTCCTTCTCCTAGAATTCTGCCTTGACAAAGGCTAAGGGGTCATCTCTCCCGGTGATTTTGGATGGCTATTGACTCTTAAGAGCCCCTTTGCCTTTTGACAGGTTTTGTTTTTAGTCCTGCAGGATGTCCAAAGCCACCCTCCTCACCAAGAAACCTTGGTGGGGTTGCCAGTTTAGTCGCCAACGACCCGACCATGAGACAGGTTGTACTGGGATACATGTTACCAGTAGCACCAACTGGTGACCTGACACAACATACATACATACATACATACATACATACATACATACATACATACATACATACATACATACATACATACATACATACATGATGGCTGCCCCCTCGTTATCGAGTATGGCCATTGCACGAGGAGAAAAAAAAAAATAAATAAATAAAAAAAAATAATAAAAAAATAAAATAAAATAAAATAAAAAATAAAAATAAAAATTAATAAATAAATAAAAAATAAAATTAAAATAAAAAAAGAAATATATATATATATATATACATATATATATATATATACATACATATACATACATACACACATATATATACACACACATATACATTAATAACAATAATAATAATAACAACAATAATAATAACGACAACAACAATAATAATATACATATACATATATATATACACATACATAAACATATCTATACACACACACACGATAACAACTAACAGCGCTGCGATCGAATGTAGCTTTTTAGCCCAGCCAATGATCTAAAATGTCTTGCACAGAGTCGGCAACCAAAACATTCACTGAAAATAGTCGGCTGTGGTTGGAGTTCGTGTACTTTTGCATGTCGCTTGAGCCCTCCTGCTGATTTACATTCTCTACCACATGTTTGGCAAGCATGATGAGTAGCATCTCCAACAGCAGCCTGGTAGTCAACCACTGGTCTTACTTTATGACTGCGAAGATGACTTTCGAGTCCAGCTTTGCTTAGGCAGAGTCTCGCACAGACGCTGCATGTCAGCACCATAGGAGGACCCTCGCCGTTTGGAAGTGCAACAGCAATGCCCTTCCTCACATCCCGCTTTACTTTCTCGTATGCGATTCGAGATGCCTCAAAGGCAACTTTTCCCCCATATACAGTCTTTCTCCATTTATTACGATCAGCAGCAATATTTTCCCATGTATCAGCAGAGATGTTAGCGTCTTTCAGAGAGGCTTTCAAGGAATCCTTATACCTCTTTTTTGGCTTATGTGGCGGTCGTTTTCCTTTAACCAACTCTCCATAAAAGAGTTGTTTTGGTATTCTAGAATCCTTCATCCTGGCAAGGTGACCACTCCAACGGAGTCGTTGCTTAAGCACAAGAGCTTCTATACTGTCACACATAGAGCTTTCCAAAATCTCGACATCACTGATGTGGTCCCTCCAGTGAACGCCATGGATCCGTCTGAGACACATCTGATGGAAACGCTCCAATTGCTTAAGGTGGTGTCGATATGTAACCCAAGTCTCGCAGGCATAAAGAAGACAAGAGAGCACACATGCCCTGTACACTTTTACCTTTGTCCTCCTGCATATGTCTCGCCGACCCCAGAGTCGCCTTTCTAGCTTTCCGAAAGCATCAATTGCTTTCCTAATCCTAAGTGAGATTTCACTGTCAAGGTTGCTGTATCGATTGACAGTGCTTCCCAGGTACACAAACTGATCTACCACTCCAAGTCGTTTACCATACACATAGATATTTGGTTCAGTGTACTGCTTACCAGGGGCAGGTTGGTACATGACGACGGTTTTCTTGAGAATGACAGTCAATCCTAGGACAGTACAAGCGTCAGAAAATGCATTCAAAATGTGCTGCATATCACTCTCTGTGTGCGCTACAAGATCTCAATCATCTGCATACAAGAGGTCTCTTATGATTGATGTAAATACTTTTGTCTTTGCAGCAAAGCGCCTGATGTTAAATATGCTGCCTGAGGTTCGATATCGGATGTAAACACCATGCTCGCAATTCCTGAATGCAATACAGAAAACCATTGCAAAGTATATGGCAAACAGGGTCGGTGCTGGAATATCCCCCTGTTTCACTCCATTATTTACTGAGATAGGCTCCGACATGTTACCTCCGACATTAACCCAAGCCTTCATGTCGTCATGGAAAGACCTAACTAAAGCAAGGAACTTATCAGGGCAACCAAGTTTCTGGAGAACCTTCCATAATGCATCTCTGTCAACAGTATCGAAAGCTTTTGTCAGATCGACAAAAACCTGATACAGATCCAAGCCTTGTTCCACGCACTTCTCCTGGAGCTGTCTAGCTGAGAAGATCATATCAGTAGTGCCGCGTCCAGCACGAAAACCAAATTGACTTTCAGGAAGAACACAATCTGCAATGTGTGTCAGCAGTCGGTCCAGAAGCACCCTACATAAAACTTTCCCTACGACAGAAAGCAATGATATAACTCTGTAGTTCCCACAATCATTCCTGTTACCCTTTCCCTTGTACAAGACCACCATTACTGCATCTCTCCGGTCCTCAGGTACGGATTCATTAGCCCATATCCTGCCAAACAAAGAGTGAAGATGTTGCAGGAGTCTCTCACCACCGTATTGTAGGAGCTCAGCATGTATGCCATCCATACCTGGAGATCTTCCACTGTTCAGCTTCGAAATAGCCACTGCAACCTCCACAAGCGTTGGAGGTTCTGCGAGAGCTACTTTCACAGGACTTTCTGGAATGAGATTGAGGAAATCTTCACTGACGACAGACGGCTGATTCAAAAGATCATCAAAGTGCTCTCGCCACCTTCGTAGAATTCCTTGTGAGTCACGAAGAAGTTATTTGCCATCCTTGCTGCGAAGCGGTGTCACCAGAGAAGAAGACGGTCCATAAACCTCACGCAAGAGACTGTACAACAGCTTTGTGTTATTGGAATCTGATGCAGTTTGTATCTCACCAGCCTTCTCACTCCACCACTGATCCTTCATCTGAGAAAGACTCCGCCTAACATGTGATTTTACATCCTTGAGTTCCTCATGCAACGTATTCCTCTCCTGTGGTTTTGCCGTCAAGTAGCGTGACAGAGCATGCCTCTTATCAGCCAACAAGTCTTCTATATGTACATCATTCTCATTAAACCAGTCCTGATGTTTTCTCTGCACCAATCCCAGAACACGCCTGCCTACATCATAAACCGACTTTTTAAGGGTCGGCCAATCCTCACTAAGATCTGCAGCCTGCATCTCTTCTTCCAATGTCCTCTTCACATTTTTATCCTTAAGACGAGCAGCATTCAATCTTTTGGGCAGGGCAACACCAGGAGCCCGGATTTTACGTTTAGTGATTAGTTTCACTTTTGCGCGTACCAGGCGGTGGTCCGTCCAGCACTCAGCTCCACGAAGAGCACGAACACACTGCACATCCTGTCTGTCACGCATCCTGACTAAGACGTAGTCCAAAAGATGCCATTCCTTAGATGCAGGATGCATCCATGTGGTCTTGAATTTGTTCTTTTGTTGGAACATGGTGTTGGTAACACACAGATCCAGCTCCTCACACATCTGCAGCAGGAGCATACCATTGCTGTTACACTTTCCCACCCCATGCCTTCCGATTACATTCCATGTGTTAAAATCTCTACCCACTCTAGCATTAAAGTCACCAAGCACGATGACTTTGTCTGCCTGTGGGATATTTCTTAAAACACCTTTCAAGGCATGGTAAAAGGACACTTTTTCTTCATCGACAGAATTCATAGTTGGAGCATACACACTCACCAGAGTCGCATATCTTCCTCTGTCCAGCGGAATTCTCATGGACATAAGACGCTCACTAATCCCTACTGGCAATTCTTCTAATTTATTCACAAGTACCGTCTTAACAGCAAATCCTACCCCAGCCTCTCTTCTGGTTCCTTCATCTCTTCCTTTCCAGAAGAATGTATATTCTCCACAAAATTCTGTAAGATGACCATCCCCAGCTAACCTCGTCTCAGATAAAGCCACGATGTCAAGATGTAACGTCGAAGCTCCTTTGCAACAAGAGCGGTCCTTCGTTCAGGACGCTCCAAGGAATCCCTGTCAAGCAGCGTCCGTACGTTCCAGGAGCCAAGACTAAATGCCTTGTTTGGCTCTATTACAATGGCACGATGACGAGCGGGCCCAGGCTGTGATAACCTGGGGCCCCTACCCTTATTGCCAATTATCTTTTTTGTTCCAGAACCTAATCGAAATTACATTATAAATTGATAATATACAAAATGGCATGAGAAAATGTATAGGGAGCTAAGAAAAAATAACTTTTGTGTAAAATGTGGGATTGTGCAACACCCTAATATATATATATATATATATATATATATATATATATATATATATATAAGATTATCCTAGATGCAGCAATGGTTAATTACTACACTGGATAGAGTTGACGTACGGTGAGAAGTTACTCAACGAGTTATGGAAGAATTGTTGAAGAAACTTAGTTCCTGATCCTTCTGTATTCCGGAGTGTACATAGCTCTACACGAAATCAAGGAATACGTAACCGGGGACTAAAATACAAGCGCACACACGCGGTACCACCAGACATACTAATAATAGAAAATCATCACCAAATAAATCACGTTGTAGAAAGTATATCTGGTATAATCCTATTTTTAATGCCTCGATTAGTACAAAACTATCTCTTTCATTCTTTAAGTTAATCAACAAGCATTTCCCTAGTTCCCATAAATACAGTAACATTCTGAACTCTAAAACTATTAGACTATCATACTCCACGGCACCAAACCTTGAAGCATACATAAAAAAACTTAACTTAAAGCAATTAAACAACACTACAAAACAAAATATTTTGATTTCAGATGGGCAGAACGTAATATTTGCCTCCCAACCACTAAATGGGAGACGGGTATTACACAACCCACCTGTACTGCTATCACAACCTATCCATGGTATACCCGCAACCCACAACAAAAACTGTAACTGCCATCTACCTGAAAAATGTCCATTGAAGAATGAATGCCTAAAGTCCAACATTGTTTACCAATGCACGGTTGAATCAAACGACCAGAAATGGTATTACATCGGGTCTACCACCACCTCGTTTAAATCTCGCTGGTACCGTCATCGATTCTCAATCAAACATCCTGATCACCGTTTTGTGACCACGCTCGCCAACAAGACTTGGCAACTCCGTGAACGCAACCAACAGTTCACCTTAAAATGGGATATACTTTCCAGCGCAAGTGCATATCGGAGTGGATTGAAGCACTGTAGGTTATGTAACCTTGAACTCTTTTACATCTTAAAATCCAAAAATAAACTACTTAACGATAGAATCGAACGATCATTATACTGCAACCACAAACTAAAAGCTAAATTCTCTCACTATAAAATAACTTAACATTCGAACACGTAACTATAACATTGTTTTCTAGCTAACCACCTTCTCTTCCCCCACACTACAAGACAATACCCTGCTTATCACTATAAATGGTAACTTAGTGCGATTCGCAGATTACTACTACGAACCCAAAGTTCACCCACCCCATAGCTTTCGTCTGTCCCCCCTCTATCTCTCCCTCTATATCCATTCCACTCTCTCTCTCTCTCTCTCTCTCGCCTTTGACCTACCTCCCTCCTTCTCCACATCTATGAACCTGCCCTCTGGGGCAATAAATAATTCCAACCTTGACTATCAACGCATCGCTTAAGGTGGTCGCTCTAAGAGTAACCAGTATAATAAAACCTCTACCATAACATTTTGATTAAGATATATACAAACCATTCTCTCCTATTTCTCCAACCCCTGCATATCTTTCTCTCTCTCTTCCTCTCCCCTACTTTTCTCTCTTCCTTTTCTACTGTATCTTCTCCAATAACCTCACTTAAGGGTATTTACATTGTACATTTTAACCATTCTGCTCTGATGATACAGTGGTCACAGCATTTGATAATTGAGTTTTGCAAATAGTTGTAAATTTGCACATAGCATAACTAGGCTGTAGTACCACCGTGGAAACATTTGTAAGCACACGGAATAAATTACCTTATTATGATGTCTACCTGTTATTATTCATTCTTTTATATATATATATATATATATATATATATATATATATATATATATATATATATATATATATATATATATATATATATATATATATATATAAAGAAAAAGAGATGAAATCGAAAATGCAACTGTAGTCTTATTTTTTTTTTTTTTTAAATATATATATTTATTTGGTTCCTTTACCGGTCTCGCAGTTCTTCTGTTTTTCAAAAGGTGAGTTGAGATGGAGGGTCTGTGAGAAAAACCACAGACCCTCCATCTCAACTCACCTTTTGAAAAGCAGAAGAACTGCAAAACCGGTAAAGGAACCAAATAAATATATATATTTAAAAAAAAAAATAAATAAATAAATAAATAAAAATAAGACTCCAGTTGCATTTTCGATTTCATCTCTTTTTCTTTATACTTTCACTCGTGTAGGACACCGGTTATTTTTCATTTTGTAAAAAAAAACTCACTTTCTAATATATATATATATATATATATATATTAGAAAGTATGTATGTGTGTGTGTGTGTGCGCGTATGTGTGTGTGTGTGTGTGTGTGTGTGTGTGTGTCAAGGCTCTGATACCATCAACACCATAAACAGAGAGGTGTCTAAGAACTGACTTACTGCTTGATGAGATCATAGCCATTCAATGGCTATCATCGAAATATATATAGCAGTAAATAAAGGATTATGAGTTCATGCAATTGACTTATGTTTCGTCACTATATATATATATAAACAAATTTTCAGTTGACTTATAATCCCCCCTACTTTCTACCTTACCCTTTACACATACACACCCACCACCTTTATCATTTACTCAGTTCACTCTTTAACCAGATACTCTTATCTAGATCTCATCGCAAACCTTTTACAACATTTTTCCCTTACGTATTCTTAATAATTGTGTTTATTATTTCAATTTTACTCTTCTTTTGTCCTTACTTACCCACTAGGTTTTATGTTCTCACATAGGGCTGTGTGCGGGCGCATTTGCAGACAGGCTCATGTGTACATACATTTATAGTATTTTGATTATTTATTTATACGTGTGTGTATGTATGTGTGTATGTGTGCGTGTATGTATATGTATGTGTATGTATGTGTATATATATGTTTATATATATATATATATTTGTGTATATATATATATATGTATGTATGTGTGTATATATGTATATATATATATATGTGTATATATATGTATGTATATATATGTATGTATATATCTATCTATATATATCTATCTATCTATCTATATATATATATATATATATAAATAAATAAATGCGTGTGTATGTATTTGTATGTGTGTGTGTGTATATAATTATATATGTGTGTATGTGTTTGTATGTATATATTTATGTGTGTGAGTTTTTTTATGTTTATATTATATCTAATTATGGTTCTATGTATGTTTTTACGTATATAGTTGTGTGTATGCGGTTGTATATATGCTTTTGTTTTTGTCCATATAGTCTTACGTATGGTTTTGTATGCGTGTGTTGATTTCTCATTACGTGCGATTGCGCTCACGCATGTCTATACGTTTGTACGTGGGGTTTGTACCAATGGTCTTTTTTGTAGGGTTTATGTGTGTGTTAGTATATTTGTTGTATGCATGTTTTTATATACGTTTGTATGCGTGTGTATGTGTATGTGTATATGTATTTTTGCACGCATGTGTATGTGGATGTGCACGTATGTTTATTTTATATTTTATATTTTATATTTTTATATTTTTGTTATGTATATATATATAAGTATATATATATATATATATATATATATATATGTGTGTGTGTGTGTGTGTGTGTATGTGTATGTGTGTATATGTATATACACATATATTTGTGTATGTGTTTTTATACGTGTGTATGAGTATTTTTGCATTTGTGTGTGTGTGCGTATGTGTGTATATATATATATATATATATATATATATATATATATATATGTGTGTGTATATATATACTTTATATATATATATTTATGTATATGCACACCTCGTGTATTTGTTAATTTTTTATTGTTTTATTCCCCCCCTCCTCTCACTTATCGTTGTCAACACGTATCCTTCGTTTTTATTTTTTATTTTTGACTCTATATATTTTGTTCTTATTCATTTATCTATTCTTATTACTTCATGTATATGTATGTGTATGTATTTTGTCCATGTATGTAGCTTCATATACGTTTATGTGATAATATATACGTCTACGTACTTTTTAAGTATATGCGCGTGGTTGAGTGTGTGTGTATGTTTATATATTTATTGTTTTATATATATATATGTATTATTTTTCTTCTTTTTCTTCTTTTTCTTCTTTTTCTTCTTTTTCTTCTTTTTCTTCTTTTTCTTCTTTTTCTTCTTTTTCTTCTTTTTCTTCTTTTTCTTCTTTTTCTTTTTCTTCTTTTTCTTCTTTTTCTTCTTTTTTTCTTTTTCTTCTTTTTCTTCTTTTTCTTCTTTTTTTTTTCTTCGCCCGTTGTTTTCTCAGCCTCACTTTCATATTTCTTATATTTTGTTTTCAAATCCATATTTACTAAAAAAAAACAAAAACACTGTTTTATTCATTCTGACGACTGAAAACAGATATATCTGCTTTCAAGAAACCACTGGTAAATGAAATAATTATCTTATGTTGTTTATTACATAACTAATAGGCTCTGTAGCCTACATAGAGCACTCTTTTTTCCTGTACCTTTCCGACGGTATTCATTTATATATATATATATATATATATATATATATATATATATATAAAGTTAAATAAAAGTCAAATGATTAAAATTTAGCTTCGTTTATTACTGCTATATATATTTCAGTGACAGCCTTCTTTGGCTGTGACTTCTTCGGGCAGTTTGAATTAGTATGGTATAGACAAGTACATATGTTGTTTCGGTGTATAATATTGCCAATACTCTGATATGCCCAGTTCCTTGTTGGGTTGTTAATTCACTGAGGAACTGGAGTCATATGACTGTCACTGAAATATATATACCAGTAATAAACGAAGCTAAATTTTAATCATTTGACTTTTATTTAACTTTATTTTACACTACTCCGGAGTAACCAAACCAACCTGCGCACTTCGTCGAGTGCTCCAGCCTGCATACTGAGGTGTTGGTATACAACCAACATAAACTCAAAATATATATATATATATATATATATATATATATATATATATATATATATATATATATATATATATATATAGTTTTGCGAAGTTTTTGATATGAAATCGTGTGTCGAAACAAATATTGTTATACTTGGGGAGGGTCATATTTGTGTAATAATATTGCCAGAATTAATAACAGAACACACTCACTGTTTGGTTGGTTTTCGCTTCTGTATCTTTTATATCAGTTAATTTAATTTATTCGGTCCATTGACTGATCACCGGTCAAAAATACAGATATAATATAGACACAAACACATATATATAGTCTAACAAAGTTCTTTCGTTGCACATCTGCAACATCGTCAGTGGTGCTATTATTTTACCTCCTGTTGTATTGTATGTCTACGCCATCTTTATTTAATCCGTTTATTTATTTATTTATTTATTTATCTATTTATACTTCTCTTGGGTCAGTATTGTTTGCTTGGGTGTTGTGTTATTCCATTAATTTTTTCTGTTTAGCTTTGGCCTTCTAAGTTCTATTTCGCTTGCCTCTCTGATTTGCCTATCTGCTGGGTCATTTCTATGTTTAGATATTATTCTAATTTCTATGTTGTCTATGTTACCCTCGTGTTGTTGTCTGGCGTGTTCGTATAGTACTGAACCGTTTTTTCGTCCTTTTAGTTACCCCCAGTGTTGGTCATCCTTTCACCTATGCTACGAGTTGTCTCGGCTATATATGTTGTTGTCATGTTTCTGCAAGTGCCCTCTGTACATCTTATGCTATAGACTACGTTTCTAGTTTTACAGTTTATCCGGGGGTTTACTTTTCATATAATACATTTCCTATTAGTACAGTGGGTTTCCTTAAAAGGGTAGGTTTTGCTGATCAGGGATTTTATGGTGGTTCCTGGCTTTTCTACCACCTTAATCTTTAAGTGGATCTTTCTCAGGGCCTTTCTACACTGGTTAGCTAATTTCCTTCCAGGGGTAGCGTCCACGAACATGACACTCTGGTATCTCAGGTTGTCGTACCATGAGGTGGCTTTCCCTATCTTATGTCTAGTCCTATCTAAGCTATTCCATGATTTTCTCCTGTATAATGGGCAAATTCCTTTCATGTCCAGTTCTCCGTGGCTCCTTCGTATACTCTGACTCTGTCTCTTTGGTTGTAGCCAGAGAACTGCATGCGGTTGATGAATTATTGAATGTGTCTTTCTAGTTCTGTTGGGTCGCACATGCGGGACACGTTGTTCATCACTCGTACCAAGTCTGCGATCAGAATATTAAACTTAGCACTACTGGACATTGCTGAGTTTTTGAGTATCAGATATTTGGAGGCCATGGGTTTAGCGTAGTGTGAGTGGAAATTTTGGGCTCTCTCCTCTATAGTGTTAATCCAGAATTCCGTGTCTAATACAGGTAGTCTATTGTTAGGGTGTTTGGAAGGGTAGTCGATAGTTACAGTTATACTCTGGTGTATGGAAGTAGCTATCTGCTGGATGTTTTCCATTGCGCTACGTTCTAAATCAAACTTGTTAGTACTCTCTTGTGGGGATGTCCATATTACTATATTGATGTCGTCTACATAACGAGAGTACATGATGAGGTCTATGGAGCTCTCATCAAGGAGATCTTTGAGTCTCCTTTCCCACCATACCACAAAAAGATTGGCAACGTTACCAGCTATGCTGACGCCAATGGCTGCTCCCTCATTTTGGGTGTAGATCTTCTCGTTGAATTTGAATATGTGGCCCTTTAGGGTAGTTTTAATACTAGCCCATATTGCATGTGCGACCATTTTCCTTACCTGATCGTTGTTTTGGGGGGTCCGTATGGCGTTGGTTCACCCAATCCACCTTCCCATGGGAGTCTTTTTAGCCATTGAGGTTATGGTGGGGGGTCTCCCTCTTATGGGTCTACTGGGGCAGAAACGTCTAAGGTCATGGCTGTCTAGGTAATCAGTGTCATAGGTAAGTCTACGTAGGAGGCCCAGTTAGTCTGTGTCGACGTCGCAGAACTCCACCTCACTCTCAATGATCATCTCCACACATTTTTTCACAGCAAAATCAATGTTAATGGATGGGTACAGTGATACAATATCCATACTGCCTATTATGCTGTTGGATAGGTTCCTGTTTTTGTTGCACTCACTGATTCTGCTGAGGAGGTCCTCTGTACTGTCACATACATCTTGGGCATCTTGATTATGGGGCGTATAACCATTGAGAGGAAGTAAGAGATCCTGTAGTTTCTAGCTATATTGGCTCCGCATACAGGTCTTGTTGGTGGTCCTGTTGTCGGGTCGTCGACTGTCTTATGGTCTTTGCGGAGCCCATACAAGGGTGGTATGCCATTGATAGACGCCTGGAAGTTGTTGGCAGTGCGTCTGCTTGGCTTTAGGATGTCGATCCACATCATCATGTGAGCGTTGAGGATTTTTTCTCTCCCCTCATATATTTGCTGTGCAATTTTTCGCTCATGTTGGTGATGTGGGGTTGCATAGCCTTCATGTAGTTCGGCATGCTGTCTATTGACATCCTACCAGACTTATCCGTGGGTAGACATACTACCTCACCATCCTTTGTGCGCTGCTTGAGGCTAACCAAGCTTTCTACAGGTTTCCTCCCAAGTTGTTGGACCTCTGATCTGCTTTGTCTCTTAGTATACCGGTCAACTATTTGTCTAATCTTATTTCTAGCTATGGTGAACTGTGCTTCTGTCTCGTCATCTATTTGTTGTGGTATGCAAACCCTTTTATTAAAGGGTAACCTCGTAGGATAGATATTACCCATCTTATATGTTTTGTCAGCTGAAGAATAGTTTCTCTAAGGGTTGTCATTATATCTATCGTCATAGCTGTGTGTGTTGCTATTATTGTTATTATGGTGGTTGTTGTTCCTATCATTAACATTATCATTATAAATGGCGGTGGATTGGCAGTATCGGTAGAAGGTCGGACGCCTTTGCCATTCTGAGTTCAAATCCCGCCGAGGTTAACTTTGCCTTTCATCCTTACGGGGTCGATAAAATAAAGTACCAGTAATGCACTGTGTAATTGCTGGCCTTGTGCCAAAAGTAGAAACAATTATTGTTATGATTGCTAGATGTATTGTTGCTGTGATTGTTAGATGTATTGTTGTTGTTTTCTCCACTGTTATTGTTGTTGTTACTGTCATTTCCACCATTGTGGTTGTTAATTTTATTATGTTTCTTGTTTTTGTTGTTGTTGTGTCTATCATTAATGTTGCTACACGTATTATTTCCATTATTACTACTGTGGTTGTTGTTGTTGTTACTCGTATTATTACCATTATTACTATTGTGGTCGCTGCTGCTGTGTCTGTCGTTAATGTTTCTATTATTATTATTGTGGTTGTTGTTGTTCTGCCTATCGTTAATATTATTACCATTATTATTATTACTATTTCTCACTCTCCTGCTATTGTTATGACTATTACTATTATAGTTGTTATTTCTATACTCAGAGTTATTGTTTATATTACTACTATCGTTATTATTATTGTTTTTGTTGTTGTTGTCCATATAGTTGTTGTTAAACAGCTAAACAGAAAAAATGAATGGAATAACAACACCCAAACAAACAATACTGACCTAAGAGAAGTATAAATAAATAAATAAATAAATACATACACAAGCACAATAACAACAAACACATATAAACACACTAGTAAACTAAGATAGAATACAATAACCAAAACACAGTCACCCAAACATGAACACACATCAAACACTATACACACACGCAAGACCACTAAAGATCCTATTCAGAAGTTCTTTGACTAGCGGTAAACTACACAGAGAGCTAAAAGAAGGCACAATATGCTCTCTCCATAAAGGAGGAAGCAGAGCGGAGGCCAAAACCTACAGGCCAGTCTCCCTGACGTCACATATCAGTAAGGGGCATGGAACAAATCATCAGAAAGAAACTGATCACGTTCCTCGAGGAAAGTGATCGCCTAACTAGTAAGTAGCATGGCTTTCGCCCGGGAAGAAGCTGCCTTACGCAGCTGTTACAACACTATGACTGGGTACTGAAACAACTGCTGGACAGCTCACATGATATATCTTGACTTTGATGGACGTGATATATCTTGACTTTGCGAAGGTCTTTGACAAGCTCGACCACGGAATGATATGTCACAAACTACACGGACTCGGCATAAATGGAAAAATAGGTGAGTGGTTGCATGACTTCTTAAAGGACATAAGCTAGACAGTCGCAGCAAACGGGGCCCTCTCAAAGGAAACATCAATAACAAGTAGGGTGCCCCAAGGGACAGTCCTGAGACCACTACTGTTTTTGGTGTATCTTTTTCTTCACACATCATGAGGGTGGCGACAATGTGCAGACGACTCGCTGGCTTGATGTTGAGGACTTTCTGGACAAGAGACCAAGAGACCATGTTGATACTATGGAGGACATTTGTCCTAAGCCGACTGGACTACTACTCCCAACTGTGGTCACCCATAGTATCAAATTAACCATAGAGCTTGAGGCAATTCAACGAAGCTACACCAAGAGGATTTCCACGATGATGAGATGGGCTACTGGCAGTGGATAAAAAAACTGAAACTCTACTGTTTGGAACGAAGACTGGAGAGATACGCAATGATATACATATGGAAAATCCTGGAGGAACTAGCACCAAACTTTGGCATTGAGAGCTGGACCAACCCAGGAAAAGGAAGTCACTGTCTGGTGTCTTTCACATCTTCACATCTTCAGCCGGATGGCTGGAACAGGTAAAAAAGGTAAGAGTAAAAAATGTATATGGAATATATATATGTGTGTGTGCGCGTGTGCGTGTGTGTTATATATATATGTAATATATATGTGTGTAATATATGTATATATGTAATATATATATATGTGTAATATAAATTTATATGTGTATATATATATATGTGTGTATGTGTGTGTCTGTTAGTTATGTGCATCACAACGTTTACAGACGGTGCGCCGTTTGAAGCACTCGATGCTGTTACGAGGTCCGTTTCGTTTGGGTTGTATTCCATTCCAGTGTTACGGACGTAGCGTGCAGAGTGTAAATAGATTTACAAGAGTGGAAGTCAGTGTTACAGCATATGTAGAAACTTCATTTACGTTTAGATGTGCCTTTGCATATATAAGCTCGCATATCTGATGAGGTGTCGAAACAGAGTCAGGCTCCGTCACCATCATTCACGGCAGAGAGTAGAGATTAATCAATACAGAAGCTTTAATATTCGTTTTTTAAGGCTATATACTCTGGTATTTCACCTGTTGATCATAGGCTCATCAGACAAGAACTAACATTTAATAGCAGATACGGTATAAGGTAAGACTCGGGGGAAGTGGGTGATTGAGGAGGGGGAATTAAGATAGTGACAGGGTGTTAGTGGCAGTGGAGGGAGGAGAGAGCTGTGTGAAGGAGATGATAATGGACATTGCCATAAACAAAATATGTATATATATGCATGAATGTATATGTGTGTATGCGCGTTTGTATTTGAGTACATACAACAACGATCCAACAAAAATTAAACAACATAGCAACATCAAAATCAAATTAACTGCAAAGAAATCCACCAAAGGTAACAATAGAATGAGTCACTACAGTCACAGGAGCCATTAAAAACAGCCAATAAATACTCTCTACCCTCTCCCAATTATACCCATCCGTCTGAAAAAGAAGTGACAAATTTGTTAATGCCACACTTGTTAGCCTCTGCCTTGATTCGATTATTCATATCGCAACTTTAACAATCTTATCTACCCAAAACTCGACATGATTATGTAAACCTCATAGTGAGGACGGATACCTTAATAATTGTTTCTAGTTTAGGCACAAGGCCAGCAATTACACAGTACATTACTGGTACTTTATGTTATCGACCCCGTAAGGATGAAAGGCAAAGTTAACCTCGGCGGGATTTGAACTCAGACTGTAAAGGGACGTAACTATGCTAGAAAGCATGGCGTCCAACTCTCTACCGATACTGCCAATTCACCTTAATAATGTAACCTACCAAGAGTTCAGCATGAATACTTTAGGTTTGTGGAGAAGCCATCCAGACCCGGTGATTTACACCACGCACAACCATTCAGAGCCTTCCGTTCTTTAGCTGATGTTATCGCCTTTTCTCACCCATCTGCTGAATCTTGGCCGGCAACCAAAGTAACCATCGAAGTTCCTGTCTTTAGTCCACCGTTTCCACACAAAAATCTGGAAAAAACTGGTTAAATGCTACACATAATTGATTAGAATCGAATTGCACATGCTCATCGTGATCTGTGAAACCCATCCATTGAAAATTGAATTAGGTTTCGCCGTAACTTTATTAAATAAAATAGTTTAATTAAATGACATGCCTATAGCAACAAAAGCACAGTTTTCGAACCAGTTTCTTGTAATAGTCTTCTTGTGAAGTCTATAACAAGAAACTGTATACATAGGCTGAGGGGCGGAGGTGTAATTACGTATTTTATGGTGTTCAATTGATAATCCTTTTCGAAGTAGGCTCCTTGTACCTCAACACACTAAACTCAGCGATAATTCCACTGTTCGAAGCCCGTCTAGGATCCTTCTTCCGGACTAACTTTCAGCTCCGCTGTTGCATTCCACATGATGTCCTGTCTGCTGTCAAAGCGGAGGTTTTCAGTGACATCTTTTAGTTTATTTTTGTGTGTGGGGGGGGGGGGGTAATACGACGACAGAAGGACCTATGACTGTAGAGTAAAGAGCCTGGCTAATGAACAAAAATGCCGTTCTTTGCCATGAAACTTTACATCATCTGCAATGAATGAGCCGGTGCGTTGTCATGATGGAGCAGCCAGTTTTGCGAGGCTCATAGATCTTGTCTCTTACATCGAACTGCATCTCGAAATTGACGGAGGATAGTATTACTTTGTAACTGTTTGTTCTTCTGGTGCGTATTCCTGGGGCATATTGCCTCGGTGATTAAAGAAATCATTCAGCATCACCTTGACTTTGCTCCGTATATGACATGCTACTAAAGCTGTCGAATGCTTTCGCTGTGATGACTGAGCTTTGCTTTCTGGGTCGTACCCGAAAATCTACATTTCATTTGCAGTTATCACGGTAGTCAAGAACTCAGGATCTTTGTTGAAATGAAATATACACAGCACCTCACACTTTTTCGCTAGATCTTGCGTGTGTGTGTGTATATATATATATATATATATATGCATGCGCGTGTGTGTGTGTGTGTATCTGTGTATACAAAACAGGCAAGCGCTGAACCTCACCCACACAGACACAGGCATATACAGTTCACCTTAAACTGCCCGGTAATGACAGCTCTTTGTATTCTTTTAAATTGTCTCGAATTCTGTCAGCCAAAGCTATTGCTTTGACACACCCTAGATTTCATCCTTAGTGCGATACACACGTCCACCCACCGTCCACGCCTTCTCTTTATATTCTTCGACATACTACCACGTAATATTTTGAACTATATGAGCACCACAAAAAAACAACTTTTTTTTTTCCCACCTCTGGAGTACAGCTATTCACAACTCAATTTCTGAAAACCAACAACAGAAAATTTTGTATACAGGCTTAGTACACATACACATACACAGACAAACACAGGCACACACACATATACATACCTCCATCCAATCCATCCATCCATCCATACATACATACATACATACATACATACATACATACATACATACATACATACAATGATTCAGGAAAAAACAACAAAGAATCGCAGAAACATGACTGTCGTGTGGCTGGACTATCAAACAGCATTTGATAGTGTACCTCATGGGTGGATTGTTAAGGCTTTACAGTTAGCTAAAGTCCCACAACCATTGGTAGCTGCTGTTGAACGCCTGACCAAGAACTGGTACACCAGTTTGATCCTTAGAGGTGAGAAGGAGCAGGTTAAGACTGATAAGATACATTACTAGAAGGGCATCTTTCAGGGTGATAGCTTGTCAGTGCTACTCTTCGTTCTCTCACTGAATCCACTATCTTACCTACTCAGGAAACAAGGTGGACAAAGAAGTGGGCCCAGAAGTATCTCCCATCTTTTCTTTGTTGATGACCTGAAGTTGTATGGGCCAAATATCAATGACATCAAGAAACAATTGGACCTCATTACACAATTTTCAACCGACATCAAAATGAAATTTGGTGAGTCCAAGTGTGCATATTTGGCAGTAAAACGTGGAGGAGCTGTGCCCTCCTCTAGAAATCTAGAGATGAACGGCCTGACAATACAACCTCTGCAGTCAGGTGACAACTACAGATATCTTGGACAGGATGAGAATGTCAGATATGATGGACCCATAAATAAGGAGAGAACCAGAACTGAATACCTCAGAATAGTAAAGAAAATATGGTCATCAGAACTGTCAGCATACAACAAATACATTGCCCACAATACTTATGCTGTGCCAATTCTAACGCCAACATTTGGCCTACTGAACTGGTCATTGCAAGAACTAAGTGAGATGGATGTTAGAACTCGAAAACTTCTCAGTGTTACTGGGAACTTTAACATCAATGGTGATGTGGATAGGCTATACTTCTCACGCAAGGAAGGTGGCCGGGGTCTAAAATCAATATTAACAACATATGAGACCCGGATAGTAACACTGAAGCAACACCTTCAACAGAGGAAAAAGGTTGGCAACCATCTTGCCCAGGTTTATGACCATGAAAAAAGAAATATCATTAGAATAGCGACTGATCTGGAGGAGAGATATGGAATAAAGCCTGATATAAATCTCTCACCCAGAGAAATCGGAAGATCCTATTCAATGTTCAAACAAGATAAAAAAATTGAACAATTTACAGAAAAAGTTGTGCATGGATACTTGAGGCGTAAAACACAGACCATAGAGGGGATAAACCACTCAAAAAGCCTGGCATGGAGTTCCGACAAGTTTATGACATCACACCTTGAGGGATATCTCTATGCAATACAGGAACAAGAACTCCCTACCAAATATCTGCTGCACAAAAGAGGAGGGCCAGCAGCTGACAATAAATGTAGGCTATGTAAAACAAAGATCGAGGATGTAAGCCACATTGTTGCCAGCTGCGAAAGAATGTCATCTCGCTACTACCTCCCCATGAGACACGATGGGATAGCTAGAACCATCTGGAACGCACTTCGGAAAACAAAATTAACAACAAACGAGGAAGAATATATTGAGACAGATGGCACTAAGGAATACTGGTGGAACCTGAAAATAAAAACTGCCACCAAATTAAAGCACAACCGGCCTGATATTGTAGTTTGGGACCACACATTGAAAACGTGTTCTGTTGTGGAGATCAGCTGCCCACTTGATGTAAACGTTGTCAGAAAAATACAGGAGAAGGAGGACATCTACGGACCATTGATGAGGAGTTTACAAATCCAGTATCCAAGATACACCTTTAGCTTCATACCCATCATTATTGGTGCTACGGGTTATATACCAACCCGCTTGGACCAAAGTATGACTGAACTTGGATTTGCGGACAAAAAGCGCAGCTCCCTAATTCAGAGTCTACAAATGGCTGCGATAGCTGGCACCTTCATAATTTGCAAAACATTCTTGCGATTCAAGGGATGACAATTTCTTTTCTTTTACAACCTTGCCACCAGGAAGGTGGCCGGTCAAAAAAATATACTCGAAATTAAGAGAAAGAGAAAACATACATACATACATACATACACACACACACACATACATACATACATACATACATACATACATACATACATACATACATACATACATACATACATACATACATACATACATACACAACATCAACAAAAAAATTAAGGAAGTATCGAAGACAAATAACAAAGAAGGTAATCAAACTTTATTCAGTTGTAGCTACAGAAGAAACCGAAATTATAAATCGCATTTCTCTTGGAGTTGCGAACTTAATAATGATTTATTTAATTGTTATAAAATGATCAAAAACAATCCCTCCATTGGCTATATGAATAGAATGAAGCTACACTGGGACGAAATGCACCCAGAGCTAAATTATTTTACAGCGAAACAATTACGCCAACAAACGACGTTTGTTGAACGTAAAAATAAGATAAATATTATTAATTCTAAGTCCCCCACAACAAACATGTTATCAACAACACGTGCTACAGGTCGCCATGCTACTAGACTTCCTAGCAGCCAGGTCGAACAGCGCCTTGAAACAACTATGCCTGTAAGAAACTTGACACCACCTGTACCATCTAAGTCTACCTCGAATGCTGGGGAAAACACTATCGATAATAATAATAATCGAAGAAATAATAATAATAATCGAATAAATGTGACACCACGTATACCATCCGAGTCTACCTCGACTGTTGTGGAAAATACTATCGATAATGATAATCAAAAGTATAAACAATTGAAAATTTCCCTCAACGAAATCTTCCAGAGAGAAATTAACTCATGTATAAATATCCTTCTTGCTGAACGTGTTAAAATGACAATGGTGAATAAAAAACCAAATAATGAAATACTACGTGTTATTGACGAAATAGGGGATGAATATTTACGACGGATAAAAACCCCCAACATTTTGGCAAATCAACGCCTGTTTATATGCCTTAGCAATGACAGTGAAGCATTATCTTGGTGATAGCAGAGATATTAACAAGAACAAAACACCACCAAAAATACCATCATATATAAATAACTAAAATAGAAAAAAAGAGTGCTGACCTACGAAAAAACATAGGACATATGACAATGCTCCTTACATGCAAACAAACACAAAAAAACCTCACTCCTCACCAACAAAGAGTGAAAAATAAAATAGAGACGATGTTTGGTAACAGTAGAACCAGAACTCTCCAATATAAGCTGATCACCCTCAAACAAGAATTGAGAGCTGTTAGCGAAAAACGCCGATACCTGAAGAAGGTAGATGAGAGAAAAATGCTTAATAAAAGATTCAGAGGAAACCAAACATCAGTCTATAGAGATATGAAGAGCAAAATAATAAGTGTCACTGAGGCCCCATCCCAGAAAGACATAGATTCCTTTTGAAGCAAAATATGGGGTGAAAAGAAGAATTTCAACCAAGATGCAGTGTGGCTAAGAGAAATCCGAAAGAACTATTGCTCCTACACTACAACAAAAACATACGAAATAAGTGAGGGTACCCTTGAGACTGTGATAGGAAAACTCCAAGATAAGAAAACACCAGGAAGAGACATGATTGTCGGCTACTGGTACAAAAAACTAATATTCTTAATGTTCTTAAAGGAGATACACTTATACCAGAATGGTTGACATTAGCACAAACGTTACTGGTCCCCAAGAACAAAGACACCCACTTGGCAAAAAACTACCGACCCATTGCATACCAAAACCTGATGTATAAGATGTATACAGCCTGCCTGAACCTATTCCTCCAAGATCACTGTGAAAATAATAACATCATCACAGATGAACAAGCAGCTGGAAAGAAAAGGGTTTGGGGATGTTCTGAACAACTCCTAATCAACAAAACTACGATGTCGGGGGTGCGACAACTTAGGAGTAATATGACTACAGTCTGGCTGGACTTGAGAAAAGCTTTCGATTCTGTTCCCCACTCTTGGATGATAGAGGCCCTCCAACTTGCTAAAATCCCAGACATTATGGAAAAAAACCATAGATGGGCTGTCTTCTTCTTGGGCTACTATCCTAAGGTTAAAGACAGAGAGGGAGGACTCTATTTTCACTGATAAAATAAAATATTGCAGGGGCATATTTCAGGGGGACAGTCTCTCTGTGATATTGTTCATCTTGTCATTAAACCCCTTGTCCTTTCTGCTCAAGAAATGTGGGGGATACATCATTGGCTCACAGGAGGACAGAAATATGAACCTAACCCATAACTTCTTTGTGGACGATCTGAAACTCTATGCCAAGAACATGGATGGGATGAAGAAAAATCTTGACCTGGTTACAACGTTCTCAAAGGATATAGGAATGGAGTTTGGCCAAGATAAATGCTCATACATGACTGTAAAGCGGGGGAAAACAACAACCCAATCTAGCAACATTGTCATCAATGGTCTAACTGTTTCACCGATATCTGATAAGGACTGCTACAGATACCTGGGGATAGATGAGAACATATCCTATAATGGTATCTGTAATAAATACTACACCCAATTAAGAAAGATCTGGTCATCAGAACTCTCTGCGCAAAACAAAACAGTGGCTCACAATGTGTTTGCTGTGCCTGTCCTAACACCAACGTTTGGAATACTCAATTGGACGATAAACGAAATCCGAGCAGTTGATGTTGGAACTCGAAAAATACTGAACAACACCGGAAACTTCCACATCAGCAGTGACATAGACCGCCTTTACTTGAAACGTAAGCAGGAAGGCAGAGGCCTAACATCAGTCCAGACAACATTTGAATGTCGCATCATATCTCTCCGACAACATCTACGAACCGTGAGGCGTAGGAGCCCGCTTCTCGAGCAAGTCTATCTGCATGAAACAGATAAGATCATGAGAGTTGGGAAGGAACTCCTTGAGAGATATTCCCTGTGTGATAATCAAAAACTCACACCCAGGGATGTCGCTCAGCAGTATCGCAGAGAATCCATGGATGAAAAACTGCATGCCTATCAGCAAAAAATCATGTATGGATATGTTGCCAGGAAGCTCCAGAGTGAGAGTAATATAGATAAGGAAAGTAGTCTATCTTGGACCAACAACCGCTATATTGGCTCCCACTTTGAAGGATACGCTTTTGCAATCCAGGAACAGGAGATTAGCACGAAATACCTGATTCACAAAAGAGATAGGGATGCAGGCAAAACACCTAGATGTGATAACAAGTGCAGACTCTGCAGAACTAACATCGAGGATATCACCCATGTCATCAGCAGCTGTCCAAAGATGTCATCGCGGTACTATCTACCAATGAGGCATGATGTAGTGGCCAAAACACTGTACAATGCAGTTCGTAAAAAAGATAGCCCCGATAATAAACACATTAAAAGCTACAACAATGTGGAAGACATCCATGTACATAATATGAAAGAGTACTGGTGGAATGTTCCAGTAAAAACCCCAATAAAATGCAGGCATAACAGACCAGATATTATGATAGGGGACAGGGAGAAGAAAACATGCATAGTAGTGGAAATTAGCTGCCCAGCAGATGCCAATATAATATCAAAGATTAGTGAAAAGGAGAATATTTATGCAGAAGTGATGAGAAATCTGCAGATACTCCACCCTGATTACACCTTCAGATTTATGCCTGTGATTATTGGGGCACTGGGATATGTTAGGAACAGCCTCAATACAAATCTTGAGAAGCTAGGCTTCACATGAACAGAAAGAACACAACTAGTTAGGAAACTACAAGTACAATCCATTAATGGAACAGTAAAAATATCTAAAACATTCCAAAAATGTTGCATCTAATAACTGCATATACACATGTACAGATACAAAGCATATACACATGCACACATACAACTCAAAACATACACATCCACACATACAATAACATCCATATCTACACATGCATGCATACATACATATCTACTTAGTTGATGTTGTGTAAATTCCAATGAGAGAGTCTTGTGTCTATGTTAGAAACCGACTCTCTCTCTCTCTATTGGTAAAACTTTGTGAAATTATAAAACCAGAAGAACATACATACATACATACATACATACAAAAGAATCCCACGTGTGTATTCAGTCGGCCATCTTGGAGAGTAGCCATATATATATATATATATATATATATATATATATATATATATATATATATATATATATATATATATATTTATATATATATATATATATACATAAATGTGTATACGTACATATATATATGTGTACAGACGCACAGTAGTATGTATATTTATACATACATACCCATATATATATATGTACGTATGGGTTTACCGAACATTTATTATAATGTTCGGTTTGTTTGTAAACAAACAAACAGCCCGAATTACGCCGTACAGTGCTTGGCAACCATCGTCGCCCTTTTGTTCAACACTGACACATTAACGATGTACTAGTTTCAAGCATATTAGCTATCGTCAGCATCGTATACCTTTCTGTCAGATGATTGAACGTCTGAAAGTATATACTTTCCTTATACATATTAACGGCTGAGCAGCCTAATTTACATATCGAGTGAGTTAGTCAGCCGTCAGTGTTGAACAAAAGGGCGACGATGGTTGCCGAGCACTGTACGGCGTAATTCGGACTGTTTGTTTACAAACAAATCGAACATTATAATAAATGTTCGGTAAACCCATACGTATATATATATATATGTGTGTGTGCATGTATGTATATATATACATACTACTGTGCGTCTGTACACATATATGTATGTACGTATACATACTTATATTTAGGTATCAGCCGTACTAAGAGTGAGAAATGAAATTTCGTTTCATTCTTTTCCATATATATATATATATATATATATATATGCCTACTGTTCAAGATGGCCGACTGAATACACAGAGTAGCTATATATATATATTAGTAAAATGGAAAAGAAAATGCTGACAAATTTTTCCCAGTGAAAAATAGTTTAATTAGGAATAAGTATAAATTAGTAATAAGTATTGGTTAGTATTCAGTTTTAGTTTTAAGTTTTTACCGGTTGCGCATTTCTAATGCTTTTCAAAAATAATTTTGAGATAGAGCGCTCGTAATGTTTGCTCTAATCAGATTAGTATTGACGTACATGGATTACCAAAGATGTGGGTTCGACTCCCATGTACGTCAATACTGATCTTTTTCCATTTCTCCGAGGGTTCTTAACCCCACTATCAGGCTAAATAATTTCTTTAATTTCTTTAGTCAAAATACGGCGATAGCTTACATTTCTTATAATATATATATATATATATATATATATATCAATGCTATCAATAAATGGAAACTGTATTTATAAAACCACATCTATTCTATTATATATATTTCAAGGGTACCAAAACTTTGGCACGCCCTCATCAGATGAAATACAAAGTTTGTCTTATAAATATTGACATATTCAGGAATGAAACCTTAACGGTTCATGTTTTACCTGGATAGTAAAAGGAAAAGGGGAAGATAGAAAAAAACAAATATTTCAAAAATTAGAATTGGTGCTCTGAAATAGCCATATATATATGAATGTATATATAGTGTATTTTGCAATACACTTTATGCTTAATTAAAAGCATTTTGAAGACCGTATGCTATTGTTTTAGAGTAGTGACAGACTCACTTACTTTAATTTCAGCAAACAGGGGGAGAGAACATACGGTCTTCAAAATGCTTTTAATTAAGCATAAAGTGTATTGCAAAATACACTATATATACATTCAAATATTTCAAATTATTTAGATGAATATGCAAATGAGGTTGAGGCGTAGGGCTGAAAAAAAAGTTATTTTTAGACGCTAGGTAGCTTTATATAATTATTAGGATATATATAATGTATAGGAAGAAGAAAGAGAAAGAAAGAAAAGCTTGTATTTATATTACTATAATGTACGCGAATTTAAAAATATTGAAACGTTAAGAATTAAAAGTTTGTTGGAGTGGTGGAATATGATTCCAGAATTTAAAAAATATTTAGCTAAATTATGAGTTATATTATATATATAATCAGTTAGATTATATGAAGAATTATGGTTGTAAGTACATTTTATCTTATTATATTACAACAGGTTGTAAGTATATAAATATCTATATAGATTAATAAGTGTATAAATATAAATATTATTGGTGATTATATAGATATAAAACACACGTATTAATTTGTTTACTTACGAAGGAAGTTGATTTTACATTTTAAATATATTCAAGAAAAAGAGGTAGTTCAAATTATAAGAGAACAATTTGTAGATTCAAATATTTTCACCAAACATTGAAAATCTATAATATTCGTTACACTTGACTACATCTTATACATCTTTAAAATGATTCTGTTGTTTAGTGAGGTTTTTAAAAAAAATGTTAAATGATCTTTTTCTTCTTAAATTTAATATTTTTAACAATTGATATTCTTTTCCTAACGATACTCTTAGTCTATTTTTTAGATGTATATATATTTTTTTTTTTTAGATTGACACTTTTTAATTGATATTCTGAAAATATCCTCTTTGCGATAGTTCTTCTAAATGCACTCTTGACTTATCTAATAATACATTTTTCCTCTCCTTAATCTTCAAACTTTTCACACCTCTTTCGACTTAGATAATACATATATAATTGAAATTCTCATCCTTAAAAACATGTAATCTGATCGTAGGAGAAACATATGTAATATGTTAATAAATTGTGTTTTGATGCATCACTGATTCCTCGTTAACTATGATAATATACTCTGCCCTGCGCGAGCATCGAGTGCTCAAACGGCATAACGCCTGCGGACGCATTTATTGCAACCATACAACAACTATATATATATATATATATATATATATATATATATATATATATATATATATATATATATACATACGTATACACACACTAAGAATCCATACAAACTCATTCAGACACGCACGCACTGATATATCCGCACGCGCATACATAAACACACACACAAACAATTAATAAATAAAGACAACACAACGCGCACTCGCGAAATGTACTTCATCTCCACACATAACATTATCAATGTTATCCCGCTCCGCAACCACGTCGGCATCTACACCCCATGCAGGTCTACTTGCCTGCCAGTTCATTCATCCTGATAAATAATTGTTTCTACTTTAGACCCAAGGCCAGCAATTTTGGGGGAGGGGAAAGTCGATTAAATCGACCCCAGTGCGTTTCTGGTATTTTATTTTATAGAGCCCGTAAGGATGAATGATAAAGATAACCTCGGGGGTATTCAGAACGTGAAGAGCCGTAACTCTATGTAGTGAAACATGTTTTCCGACGTTCTACCAATGCTGCCAATCAATCCTGATGAATAATAAGACTGTGTAATTGTATCGATGTGTTTGTCTTTTTTTATCTTAAACTATATACATATATACCAAATTCCACTAGTTATTGACCAACCCATGTCTCTAGTACATACATAACCCTTAAAGTACCATACACACACCGAGATTGAACTTGGAGCCACGTGATTGTGAAGCAAACTGTTTTAATTGCAAGACTATATCTGCAGCCATATACGTAAATTAATGTTTTGCCTGTCTCAAAAGCGACAAATTAGCAAAAGCATTGGTGCCTTGGGCTAAATACCTAGGCATTTGTTCCAGCTCACTGCGCTCTGATTTCAAATCCTGTCAAAATCATTTTTCCGTTCATCCATGGGGCGGTGTAGTAATGGATAGTTAAAGAGTTTGACATGATGCTTTGCAGTATCTAATCTAGTCCTGCGCCTTCTAAGTTCAAATCTTGCCTTTCATCTCTCAGGGGTTGCGAACTTGCAGATAGTATCAACAATGAAAACATTGTTTCCTTGGTCTGAATTGACGATCGATATGCTTCTCTCCTTTCCATGTTTCAATTGAGAAAACCCAAGCAGTAAAATATTTTTTGTTTTTATTGAGAGCGACTGAATCAGATAATTGTATCTCTTGAGTATAAAGAAGAGTTCATGAGCATTTGTCTTGATGTTCTTTATCTAATTCTACCATAAACCTGTCATCAGGCCATCATTGTTCTATATATTATTAATATTATAAACAGTCGCATCACAAAATCTTGGTTTGTCTTACAGTACATTCCTCTTGACATTAAATAAGTTTCGTTTCTCTCTCTCTCTCTCTCTCTCTCTCTCTCTCTCTCTCTCTCTCTCTCTCTCTCTCTCTCTCTCTCTCTCTCTCTCTCTCTCTCTCTCTCTCTCTCTCTCTCTCTCTCTCTCTCTCTCTCTCTCTCTCTCTCTTTATATATATATCGGAACAAACAAAAACCCGATTCCTGTGGGGGCTTATTCCTGGTTATATTTAATAGTGGAGGACTGTGTGAGAGATCAATATAAAGAGATAGGTATCTAGCGTAGCAACGAACCAATGGATAATCAATGTGACATTTGTATTGATATAATCAACAAATGACGCTAATATAAATGTATATGTATATGTATATGTATGTATTGATGAATAGATAGAAGCATATATATATATATATATATGTGCGTATATACTGTATGTATATGTGTGTGTGTGTGTATGTGTTATGTATTTCCGTAGAAAAGGTAAAGGAAAGAAGAGTGCTCTATGTATAGTACATGGTTATTTAATTATATAATAAACACAATATAATTATTCCATTACCCAAGGTTTCACGAAATTAGACAATTCTAACGGAAATGCCCTGTTCGTTCATCAGATGAAATATCGATGTTATGGATATAAGATTTGAAATTAAATAGTAATTATATTGTGTTGTTTATTATAATACAATATATATATATATATATGAAAGACGTAATATATATATATATATGAAAGACGTAATATATATATATATATATGAAAGACGTAAAATAAGAAAATTATAATAATTAACTTACTTAAGTTTCACTCCAACTAATTAGTTTCTGAAAGGGGATATACATAGTGTTCAAAACCATTGAGA
This sequence comes from Eledone cirrhosa, assembly GCA_964016885.1. Taxonomy (NCBI): domain Eukaryota; kingdom Metazoa; phylum Mollusca; class Cephalopoda; order Octopoda; family Eledonidae; genus Eledone; species Eledone cirrhosa. The sequence goes on from OZ024741.1 coordinate 103,125,232, forward strand.
ATTCCTTTCTTCATCAGGGAGTCAATTCTCGGCTAAGATCCCTGACGATAGGTGGACACAGGGATCTCAAACAAAAATAATTCAGTGAATGGAAGCGCGGACTAAATTTCAAGACACTGAATATTTCACTACCTTCCCTGTCAGAAACTAATTAGTTGGAGTGAAACTTAAGTAAGTTAATTATTATAATTTTCTTATTTTACGTCTTTCATATAATTGTTCTACATTTTTGTATTGAACCACAAAGTTACTAAGACAAAACCTTTCTCTTGCTAGCATAAGTATACTTCTGTATAAATATGTTGGTAGATATACTAATTCTTTATAATTATCTCCAAATTATTTGTTGAGCAAAAATCTGCCTGAATTACTGCTATAATTCATAGTAATATTTTGGCTACTGTCTTTTTAACACTCCACTCCTCACTGATTAACCTCAATGTCACGTGATTGATTCTTTTGAATTTGCCACTGACCGGGAACGTAGTGAAATTTTCAGTGTTTTGAAATTTAGTCCGCGCTTGCTTCTTTTCCATTCACTGAATTATTTTTGTTTGAGATCCCTGTGTCCGCCTATCGCCAGGGATCTTAGCCGAGAATTGACTCTCTGATGAAGAAAGGAATTCTCCATGGTTTTGAACACTATGTATATCCCCTTTCAGAAACTAATTAGTTGGAGTGAAACTTAAGTAAGTTAATTATTATAATTTTCTTATTTTACGTCTTTCATACATATATATATACATATATATATATATCATATTCACACATATATATTTTCCTCCGCTGTGACCCGTCTGTTTCTTTCTTACTGCTTCCTCTTTTCTCTGTATCTCTCACTTCCCTTTACCCCCTCTAACAGTCACTCTCTCTGTTACCCTCTTCCTCACCTTTCACTCACTCTCTGCTACTCCCTTTCCTACTTCCTCCCGTTTGACCTGTGCGAAATTCTTTCCTCACGCACACTTTGACCAGGCCGGTTGTTATTTATTCTCTCTCGTCTACGATTTCACAGAACTTATGTTCACCAATTTCAGGGACTTGACTCCTTCTTCCTCCCGTTTGACCTGTGCGAAATTCTTTCCTTGCTCACATTTCGACCAGGCTTGATGGTCTTTATTCTCTCTCGTCCACGATTTCACAGAACTTATATTCTTCCTCACTTTTCGTTGCATTACCATCTTTGATTGTTTACAGTCTCGCTCGTTTCCCTTATTTACGTGTCCCAACGACTTTCTTTAGCCGTTGCTCGCACCAACCGGAGGTATATGATCTTTAAAGCGATGAAATACCAATGAAGGTTGGAAGATCACTGATGAAGGACTAAATTTATTCATATATATATATATATATATGATACCCA
>OZ024741.1:103131594-103134094 GCA_964016885.1 Eledone cirrhosa
CCAGGGCCTCGTCTTTCCGGAAACACATAGCCAAATGCGGAAACAAAGTCGGAATGCCCATTGTCACAATTCTAGCGACAGAAAGAAATTCCGGCACGTTACGTATCAAGGAAGCACTTTGGATCAAACACCTAGGGCCACAACTAAACAACCCATCCGAGAGAAGCGAAATGAGGTGGTTGGTTTAAGTTAACAAACGATGCAGCAACACAAGCACACACACACACACATAAGCGAGACAGCAACACACGCACACACACACAGTAGCATTCCACCATACGAACAGTACACTGCCAATACAGAGGAACAAGGCAACAACACACGCACACACACTCAAGCGAGACAGCAACACACGCACACACACACACACACACAGTAACATTCACCAAACATGCAGAGAATGGACTGACAGCTAGCGCCACCCCACTCCCACAATTGAAAGAACTACTTCGGCCGCTGACCTCTGCCTGACCGACCCCATTTCACGCGCACGCGCGCTCTGTTGAATACCTCAGATATTCAAAACAACGAACAGCGGAGGACACGTTTCGCACCTTTCCGACAGACAACCTCCCCCCCCCCCTCCCCCGGAAAAAAACCCAGTTGATGGATGTTATTCCGAAATATATAGGGACAGTTAAATCTCTCCCAAAGTAACTCTTTCTCGTGTTGTTATTGTCATTTTTATCCTTTACGCTCTTTCCTTCATTCCTCTACACGTTACAGTCTTATACACGCCACGCATCTCAACGTACACCCACTTACATCTCTCTCTCCACCACCGGATCTTGTTACCCGGAGATTTACCCATCTGCATTGTCGAGGCTTCCAAACGACTTAAAGAAATTTACCTTATTATTCCACAATGCTTCAAGCAAACTTCAATACTCTCATATATATATGTGTGTCTATATATATATATATATATATATGTGTGTGTGTATATATATATGTGTGTGTGTGTCTGTATGTGTGTATGTATGTATATGTATGACGGTTGTCTGCACAATACAAATCTTGACCACTTCAATGTACATGGAGCTTTTCTGGCATGAGAATCCGTGTGGCTTTTTAGACCAGACATACTTTTAAATGTCGTCCACTTTTAATTGCACCTCAGATTCGGAATAACTTCAACTGCCTGAATTGTCTGATCTTGATGAACCTTGCAATATCTCTTTAGACCTCCTTTAGATTTGCATATTTTGTAACATATGTGGTATTGATAAGTGTAAACTTGTTAGTATGTTCTAAGCTCAGTAGGAAGTCTCCTGTTGTGTCCTGCCATGTGAGATTGAAGTCCAGCCTCTGACAGGCACATTTTGCCACAAACTGCACAAGTAGAAAAAGTACCATTAATTTCGTATTCACTTACTGGTTGTGTTTTCCTTATATTTCTCTTAATATTTACTTGCATTAATCTATTTTGCTCAAACGTTTTCACACCGTCCCAGATTTTTGAGCGCCAGGTAGAGTGATCCACTGCAAGTCTTTCCGGGTTTTTGGGATTGATTCCTACATTCTCCAAGTTCTCCGTCAATGCATCCTTGAGTCTTCTTTGGCTTGTTCCGTTTCCTTTTTCCCCGAGCAAGTTCCCCATAAAATAGTTGCTTGGGATACGTTCGTCAGTCATGCGGTTTTTCAGAATTATTGCCTGGATGGAACAAATACCTGATGCAGCTAAAACATCAGAGTCAGGAGTGAATTAATTCCATTTTATTTTTAGAATATGACGTAAGCACTTTTGGTGGAATCGTTCCAAAAGTCTGATGTGATATTTATATCATGTCCAAGTTTCAGACTTGTACAGAAGGGAGGATAACACCGAAGACTCTAGATTACCAAAAGATGTTGTTGCCTTTCTAATCCTTAGAGATATTTCTGAATCCAATGTTCCATATTTACTTATTGTGCTTCCAAGTTATATGAATGATTCAACAACCTTAAGAAGTTTACCCCACATATATATTTTCGGTTGATGCACAACTTGACCAGGGGCAGGTTGATATAAAACTACAGTTTTCATTAGGTTTATGTTAAACCAAATGTATCACATGCCGAATCAAATGCAGAGATCGACAGTTGCAAACCATGCTCAGTATGACTGACAAAGTCACAGTCATTAGAATACAGACGATATCTTATTAGTGAGGTGAACACTTTAGTCTTAAATTTCATTCGTGCTAAATTGAAGACATGTCCTGTTGTACGATATCTTACTTACACCCCTTCATTGTATATATATATATATATATATATATATATATATATATATATGTGTGTGTGTGTGTGTGTGTGTGTGTGTGTGTGTTTTTTTTGCGAGGTTTTTTATATGAAATCGTGTGTCGAAACAAATATTGTTATACTTGGGGAGGGTCATATTGTTGTAATACTATTGCCAGAAATAATAACAGAACACACTCACTGTTTGGTAGGTTTTCTTTTTCGTTTCTGTATCTTTTATATCTCCATAGTTAATTCATTTGACCATCAATGTTTA
>OZ024741.1:103139094-103166594 GCA_964016885.1 Eledone cirrhosa
ATTACATACACTCACAATCTAATCACCCTAAATCTATCCTTAAAAACCTAGCATATAATATCTCACTCAGAATTTCTAACCTTTCGTCTAACCAGGATGTATTTGATAAACTAACCATAATACTAAAATAAACCACAGCAAACCACCATCTCATTCACATACAACAAGTCGTGAAAATTCCACACCTAATTTGACTATCTGCTCTGATACAGCATTCACGAAAGGTTGTAACTGTAGAAACAAAGCAAATTGCCCATTAAAAGAAAATTGCCTTATTAATAACATAGTATATAAATGTAAAATTAACACTAAGCACTCAACTTATTCATATATAGGAGCTACTTCTAACCAATTTAAAGTAAGATTTAATACCCACAAACACAGTTTTAAAAATGCCGCATTAGCTAATACAACATCCTTAGCTGAAATAATTAATAATTATAGAAAAAGGAATATAGATTATAACCTGACCTGGAGTGTGCTCAAAAGGGCCACACCTTATCAAAATAATAGATATGAATGTAGATTATGTTCCCAGGAACATTTTGAAATAATGAAATCTAAGGATATCCTATTAAATAAGCGACAGGAATTAATTATATCATGTAATCATAAATTGAGAAGAATTTTTAAATATTATAAACCTAATTAATGTACCCTTTACAAATTATTATAATAACACTTTTTTTAAATTAGTTAACCTATAATTAATATTCTACTACTAATGAACTGCATCATTTTATTTCCCTTTTACAGCTATCTTTTCCTAAAATTTATACCAATAAGTATACATATAAACTATTTTAATTTCAGGTTATGAATCTATATTCCTTATAATCTATATAAATTTGTTATTTCTTACTAATAAATTTACCCCCCCCCCCCCCACCTCCAATAATTATTATTATTATTTTTTTATTTTCCCTTCGTTTTTAACAGCATTCTTCAATTACATCTAACTCTTATTTATCATATCTATATGAATTAATATAAATTTATCAATATAAACATACCTATCAATTTAATTAATTTATTTTCTTTTTATAGATGTAAATTCCTTATGTTTTAAATAAGATTGATATTTTTCACTAACACATTTATCGTAAAATTTTATTCTCCTTAGATATTTACATTAGCATTATTCTTTTATAACTTCAAATTTTCGTGTACCTTTTACCGACTTGACCTATTTTCATCCCCAAAATAATCTTTTCATTCATTATACTCTTTCCATTCAAAACTGAAATCTATCTTCCTCTACCTCTAAATTAAAGTTCCATTACTACTATTCTACCATCTTGACCACTTACTACCTTTCTATTGGTCAATTCAAAACCTGTTCCCAAACAGACCTATTATATTAAATCTTTGTTGTGGGCTGGGTGCTTTTTTTCCCGTGGCATCTCCATGACCACTTTGCAGTGGGAGGGTATGGGGACATATTGTCTATATGCTTCAGCTTTGGCTTGTACCCGTGGGAGGTCGTGTACTTTGTATTACTGCGTGACGCCAGAGGTCACGGTCGTGTGCCATCGCCTTTGTGAGGTGTAATTGGGTAAGGTCGGCTTTTATCACCTCATCCCAGGTCTCCGTGGGTCTCCCCACTCAGCGGTTTCCATTGACTTCTAGTTCTCTGCACCTTTTTATGCAGCTGTCATCCTTCATACGCATCACATGTCCATACCAACGCAACCGCCTCTCCTGCACACAGCATTTGATTCCTCTTATGCTCAGTCTCTCTCTCAATTCATTTATGCTTTGCCGTTCGCGTATATTACTATTACACATCCATTGAAGCCTGCAGGCTTCCTTTCTTTCTAATCTACTTAAGTCTTCCACCTTCACCGCCCAGGTCTCACTACCATGTAACATTGCTGTTCGTATACACGCATCATACAGTCTGCCTTTCATTTTGAGGGAAAAGCCTTTTGTAACTAGCAGTGGCAGTAGCTCCCTGAACTTCTTCCATCCCGTTCTTACCCTAGTTATTGTACTTTCTGAACACCCACCTCCGCTGCTAATTCGGTCACCTAGGTAGCAGAAGCTGTCTACTGTTTCTACAGAGCCCTCCCAGAGATTGGTGGTACTTGTTTCCTGTGGCTGTTTGCTGCTTGCTGTCCCAGCACAGCTGCTGCATGTGAAGCCTACATTCTTAATTAAGCTTCCTGAGATCCCGCTACATCTCTTGTGTACCCATTGTTTGCATTTGGGGCAGAGAATGGAGTTCCTACCTACACCTTTCCTACATACTGAGCAAGGCCATTTCCCTGAGGGGATCTGCGTTCTGTTTTCTCATCTACTTACAAGGACCTTAGTCTTTGTCATGTTGACTTTGAGACCCTTTCTTTCTAGTCCCTGCTTCCAAGTTTGGAATTTCTTTTCTAGTTCTACCATAGATTCAGCTATAAGTGTGAGGTCATCAGCATACAGGAGTTCCCATGGGCATCCGGTCTTAAACTCCTCCGTTATTGCCTGCAGGACTATGATGAACAGGAGAGGGCTAAAAACAGAGCCCTGGTGGACACCAACCTGTACGCTAAATTCCTCGCTATACTCATTGCTAATCCTAACTTTGCTGACTGCTCCCCTATACATGGCTTGTACAGCTTTCACAAGCCATTCATCTACTCCTAGTTTTCTAAGAGCCCACCAGATTATAGCACGTGGAACTCTTTCAAAGGCTTTCTCGAGATCGACGAATGCCAGGTAGAGTGGCTGATTTTTAGCTAGGTACTTTTCCTCTAACTGCCTCACAAGGAAGAGGGCATCAGTGGGCCTTTTCCTGGTACAAACCCAAATTGCATCTCATCTAGTTTCACCAGCTCCCTAATCAACTGTGCTATAACTCTTTCTGTTACTTTCATGACCTGGTCCATCAGCTTTATACCTCTATGGTTTCCTCTATCTAGTGCAGCACCTTTACCTTTGTAGCAGTTGACAATGATGCTACTGAACCAATCCTTTGGTATGACACCTTCTAGTATTACCTGGTTAACAATACGTGTGGTTATAGTGTGACCTACCGACCCAGATGCCTTCAACATCTCGGCAGCTATACCTGATGGACCGGTTGCCTTCCCCATCTTTATATCTTCGATTGCCTTACTTACTACGCTGCTGCTGACTTGTACTGCTGGCCCCTCTATAGTGTCTACTTGGGGTAGGGTCTCTTCTTCCCATGCATTCTCCTCATTTTGTAATCTATCATAATGGCTCTTCTGCGAATTTTTCTTCTCAGCACTTGTGAGGGCAAGCTTTATCATTCCGGATACACTTCTCTTCAATGACATCACAATTCTTTCTGACACACTGCCTCGCAATCTTGAACACCTCCTGTTTCTGGTCCTCACGTTGCAAAACATGCTTGAATTTTCTATCCTCTGCTTCCCTCCTAGCTAAGTATACTTGTCGCCTAGCTTCCCTCTTGGTCTCTATGTAATGTACCCTGCTTCCCCCGTTCTTCCATTCTTTCCATGCCTATCTTTTGGCCTTAACTGCCTCATCTACCTTATTGTTCCACCACCAAGTCACTCTCCTCCTGCATGCGGTCTTACTCCAGCCACAGATCTCATCCGTCGCCTCTAGTAAGTTATTTTTTTAGGAAGTCCCAGTGCTCTTCTACATTCAATGTCTCTATCTGTTCTTCTTTACTGTCGTAGGCGTTGAGTAAAATATCTTTAAATCTGTTACTGGCTGAGGGGTCTTTCAGCTTCCAGATCTTTCTTCTCCAGGTTGGCCTCTGTTTCCAGGTTCGTCTAGTTCTGACCGTGAAGTCGCTGACGACTAAGCTATGTTGGGAGGTACATTCCTCACGGGGGAAGGGTATGTATATATAAATGTATGTATATATATAGACGTATGGATATATATATATAGATGTATGTATGTATATATATATATATATATATATATGTATGTATATATATATATATATAATGTATATATATATATATATATAATGTATCCTAGTACAACCTGTCCAATGGCTGGGTCGTTAGCGACTAAATTGGCAACCCCACCAAGGTTTCTTGGTGAGGAGGGTGACTTTGGACATCCTGCAGGACTAAAAACAAAACCTGTCAAAGGGCAAAGGATCTCTTAAGAGTCAATGGCCATCCAAAATCACCGGGAGAGATGACCCCTTAGCCTTTGTCAAGGCAGAATTCTAGGAGAAGGAAAACTCTGATATAACACCTGCAACCCTGATGGTATCCAATGATGTTGACTTGTTCTTCTTTTTGGTAAATATCATCTTGGTTAAGAGAGTGGGACTGGCTTTGTGCAGTGCCTTTGCTCACTATAAAAGCTTCACGGCACAGGCATTGCTTTATATCTGGAGATCTCTCTGCACTTGTCGTCACATGGTACCATGGGCCCAGCACTATGTGTCAATAATTGTCACAAGTGTAGTGTTTGTACCAGATTTTTAAGTCGCTGGCTGGACTAAAAAGTCACACTTGTTCAGCGCATCGGTAGGGGTTCTCCTACATGGATATAAAGTAGTGGCCGTACTCGAAAACGAGTTGGCAGCCGCCATATAATGTATATATATATATGTATGTATGTATATATGTATATATATATATGTCAGGTCACCAGTTGGTGCTACTGGTAACATGTATCCCAGTACAACCTGTCTCATGGTCGGGTCGTTGGCGACTAAACTGGCAACCCCACCAAGGTTTCTTGGTGAGGAGGGTGACTTTGGACATCCTGCAGGACTAAAAACAAAACCTGTCAGAGGGCAAAGGAGCTCTTAAGAGTCAATGGCCATCCAAAATCACCGGGAGAGATGACCCCTTAGCCTTTGTCAAGGCAGAATTCTAGGAGAAGAAAAACTCTGATATAACACCTGCAATCCTGATGGTATCCAATGATGTTGACTTGTTCTTCTTTTTGGTAAATATCATCTTGGTTAAGAGAGTGGGACTGGCTTTGTGCAGTGCCTTTGCTCACTATAAAAGCTTCACGGCACAGGCATTGCTTTATATCTGGAGATCTCTCTGCACTTGTCCTCACATGGGCCCAGCACTATGTGTCAATAATTGTCCTACCATGGGCCCAGCACTATGTGTCAATAATTGTCACAAGTGTAGTGTTTGTACCAGAGGTTTCAAGTCGCTGGCTGGACTAAAAAGTCACACTCGTTCAGCGCTTCGGTAGGGGTTATCCTACATGGATATAAAGTAGTGGCCGTACTCGAAAACGAGTTGGCAGCCACCATATATATATATATATATATATATATATATATATATATATATATATATATATATATATATATATATATATATATATATATATATATATATATAACTGCCGCGAAGGGGCTGCTTTCGGTTATTTGTCGGAGATTTCTTCATAGGAGCCATTATTCTTATAGCTTGGTCTAATTGATTTTTATATGGTTAATTATACTAATTGGGAGAGGAAACGGTATATATTTTATCTGGCGATTCTATAGACATGTTTTATGATATATAGCTCTGATTATTTAATTTATTAATTCTTCATTGGGCCACAAAGTGACCCGTTGCAAAACACATATATTTATGGCTTTATATATATATATATGTAAACCTTTATATGTAATAATCTCCCGTTAGGTTGAGATACAATTTTGGCTGTATTGGGCTGCGCTTTCTAGCAAAAAGCCTACCAGCCGTAAGCAACTAATCACATCCTTTCTAACTTGACCGCTGCCACGTCACGATTCTTAGCCATGTTTTACTGTATTCTTGGCGCGATCACTTTGGAAAATTAATTGTCTAAATTTGAGCTAACTTCCTGAAGAATCCGGAGCTCTAGATTTCCAATGTTATCGGATGTCTTAAAATGCGGATGAAACCATGGTAGATGTAATTAAATATGTACACTTTCTTCTAGTTTATTTTACACCTAATTCTGTTTAGTTGACTGTATATCTGGTCGATTTATAAATGCTGTCGAAATATTCGATAAATGATCCGTCGTAACCGCCGCGAAGGGGCTGCTTTCGGTTATTTGTCGGAGATTTCTTCATAGGAGCCTTTGTTCTTATAGCTTGGTCTAATTGATTTTTTATATGGTTAATTATACTAATTGGGAGAGGAAACGGTATATATTTTATCTGGCGATTCTATAGACATGTTTTATGATATATATATATATATATATATATATATATATATATATATATGATAATGCATAAAAATGCTGAAACCGGTAATAGACAATTATTAAATATATAAATAGATAAATAAATGCCATTGTTAAATAATAAATAAATCAAGTGATACCTTAACACTTCACACAAAGTAAAACATTTCGTTTTAATCATTTTCTAACCCAGAAAAAAGAGAGAAAGAAATAAAAAAGGAAAAAAATATATTTTTCTTCATAATAATCCTCTCTTTCTCCCTGTTTTCATATATATATATATATATATATATATATATATAGTGGTGGAACACTGGAAGGTAATATCAATAGTGGTAGAGCACTCAGTCCAAGGTACGAGTTAGGTAGATGTGGTTACACAACAGTTAGTTCACCATACTGAGAACAATTGTTTCACCTTCGCGGATCTTCATATTTATATTTGTATATATATAAATATATATATATATACATATATATATATATAAATATATATATATATATATATATATGAATGTGTCTAAAAACGTCCATAAGTATGTATATATATGTGAAAATGTATATAAATAAGTAAATATATATATATGTTTGATGTGTATAGTTAGATGTAAGTGTATTCATGTATTAAAGTGCTTATATATATATATATATATATATATATATATATATATATATATATATATATATATGTGTGTGTGTGTGTGTATGTATATGTGTGTATATGGATGTGTATGTATGTGTATGTGTGTACACATGGACTAGAGTATGTATGTATATATGTATGTGTCTATACGTGTGTATATAAAGATAAGTTGAGTATGAAAATGTATACACATGAGCGCGTATGTATGTACATGAATACATGTGTGTATATATATGTGTATGCATGTGTATATATATGTAAGTATGAATATGTGAATTGTGAGTATATGTATTTTGTAGAGGTGTGCAAATATATTTATGTGTGAATGCGTGGGTGAAAGGATACGTACACTTGAAAGAAAAATTTAAGTCTGAATGTTAATTAAGTGCAAACACAAAACCAACCACGCATATCTTTACTATCTCTAATCCTTCTATAGATTTAGAAAAATAACCAATAATATATTCTATAAAAAATGTCAAAACAACAGATGGGAATCTAATTACTCACTGCCACCAAGAATTCTCACTGCTATCGAAAAACCACTCCTTCAACTATTCTTCTAACAACTTCACCCCTCCCTCCTAATATTCTCTATAAAAGCTAAATAGGTCCTCAGTAATATTATTCTGATGAAATGACAGTAAATAATAACATTGAAATATTGAATGTCTGCATAACTAAAAGTTTGTAGATAGCAGCTGTTTTAGGTTATGTAACTGTTATAGAAACACGTGTCAATAAATTCCTTTCAACTAAACTGTATCCATTCAAATCTTTCTATATATATATATATATATATATATATATATATATATATATATATATATATATATATATATATATATATATATATATAAAGTGAAGTTGAACGTTGTATGTTTGGTGTCCCGAACCTGCACGCTACACCGTTCATCCGATTTTCTTGAAACTTGACACATATATAAAACTCGACCGGTTGATTGGAATAGGCTACTTGAATCGGACCCCAAAATTCGATATTTTCAAACATCGTCCGATTTCAATGAAACTCAACGTACGTATGTATTTTGATCCGGGGATGAACGTGGACTACATTCAATTTTCGGAAAATCGATTATTCGATCACCAGAGGCAAACATCGATATTTACGAAATTTGTCCGATTCCAATGAAATTTGATGTAGGTATGTATTTTGATGCGTGGATCAACGTGGGGTATTTGAAATTTTGAAGAATTCGATAATCGGACCCCAGAGGCAAAAATCTGAACACTTAATTCGTAAGTGTTCAGACTTCCGTATGCTTTTATTTGTTATTGATACAACACCGACTACAATCATCTAACTTCACTTTGTAGGCTAGACGCGAATCAAAAGGAAAATAATCCTCTGATATACAACCCCACCAAATTCTTTGGTCTACCTAGATTTCAATGGCTATATCCTTTGCTTTTGTACGGTTGTACATTTGACAATATCGCAAAACATTATTCCACTTGATTCTTACCGTTCAGCTATGAATTGGGCAGTGCCTTAAAATCCCGGTTTATTTGCGTGCAAATTTTTGGTATCTTATGAATGAAGAATCGAAAACCCTTTTTCTCATAACCTGATACATGCGTTACACATGCTCCATGGATGTTTGCGGACTATTTTTTCAAAATACCAATATCACAGATTGGAGCACAAAAAGAAACGTTTTTCTTCATTTATTTCTGTTTAAATCCAGCGCCTTATAACCCCGAGTGTAACCGGGTACACCAGCTAGAAAGACAAATGGAAACAGTTTCCTCGGTCCGATTTGACGAAAGTCGATTTAGTTCCACAACAAATTAACAAACCATACTTGCTGTTGCAAAGGGCAATAACCCTAGACACAATTTTGATCAACTTTTTTTCACCTATAGCCAATTTACCGGCACAGGGTTTTAGCTACTCAAATCTACTGCAGAGGTCACGCATTCATGTAAAAAATCAATAAAACTGAAGCGGGAGTTCGACTTTGCGCAGAAAACAAGGCAAAGTTGCACATGGGAAAACTTTTTACAGGAACGTTCGATTTTCTTGAAAACTGTCGCAAAAGACGCGCCATTATGTCGCGGTTCAGATAAAGTCCCTCTTATTTCTTCCTCTGCACATGTGAGCGTGAAAATTGTAAAGAAAAAGAAAAAACTGAAAAAATCGAGTTTTTCACCCTGCTTTAAAAATCAACTGAAAATTCAATTTCAAGTGAGTTTGACTTCCGTCAGTCGTGCAAAGAACAATTTCAACGATACACTGTGAACCTACAATTGATCCATTATTTATGCTCAATTACACACCTGCGTCTACTAACCTCTGTTTTATTTTTGAGGTTCGAAGGTTTTTGCACCTGTGATGCGCGGGATGTAACTTTCACACATTTTAACAACAGAGCAAAGGTCGACTTACACCCGGGCAACGCCGGGTACTTCTGCTAGTATATATATATATATATACATACATGTATATATATATATATATTTATATATGTATGTATATATATATATATATATATATATATATATATATATATAGTAATAATAATAAATTTGAAGACTAAAATCTAAAGAGGGCTCGATAAGGATAAATAAAGATCCCGTTAAGGGTGAAAGCACCGATTCTTTGCTTAAACTTTAATCTGTTATTTTAATAAATATATATATATATATATATATATATATATATATATATATATATATATATATATATATATATTAAAATAACAGATTAAAGTTTAAGCAAAGAATCGCTGCTTAACGGGATCTTCTGAAACTAACAAAGTCAATCTGTAAACGCAGAACTGGATATTTCAAAAAACGTTGCAACCGGAGGAAGACAGGAAGACGATACTTTGGTTCGTGGAAACGTTCGCTGGCAAAGAACGGGAAAAAACGAATATAATACGTCATTAATAGGAGCGGTGAAAAACAATTACGCGCAAAGACAGAACCACGTTTATGGTATAAAAGAGGTCGTAGACTAATGTTCTCTTAGGTGGTTCATAGAGACGTTCTCTGGCAATGAACGAAAAAAACGAAGATAATACGTCATATGTGGAGCGTGGAGAACAATAGCACGCAAAGACAAAACCACGTAAATGGTATAGCAGAAGTCGTAGACTAAAATTCTAACTAGGAGACCGAATGACCTCCGCTACAGAGTTAAGAGCAAAGTAAATAAATACAATACAGAAGTAATAGAAATAAATAAATACATACACGCAAACAAATACGTACATACACAAGCATATGCAGAACACTTACCATCGGTATACAAAACCACGCACATATAAATATGTGTGTGTGTATGCGTGTATACAAATAAATAAATAATTATATAAACGTATATAAATAAATACGTATATAACAAGCGCACACACATACCTTCTCCTTAGAGCTATCAATTTCGCTAAAACACTCACAGTGTTTAAGGATTTCGAAGTTGATGTCATCCTCAATGCCCGAAAGTCGGTGATTAATTTCGACGACTCTATTTGGATTAAAAAATCCAATAGTACCCCATTCGACGTGAGTATGGGCGCCAGTGATTCTGCGGAGGTTACTGATCTTATCGGCCTTTTCCTTCTTTTCTCTATCAAGGACGAATTCCCCAACGCGGGCGGTAGTTTGTACCGTGACGATGGTCTTTTGACCATGACTAAATGCGGACCGCGTGCTTGCGACAGGTTCAGAAAATAACTCACAGCCTTCTTTAAAGGCTTCAACCTCTCTATACAGGTTGAGGCCAATCTCTCGGTCGTTAATTACCTCGACGTTACCCTCAATTTAATGAATGGGTTGTATTACCCGTATAGAAAGCCGAATGATACGCTTAATTACATAAGTAAGCATTCCAACCATCCTGCCAGCATAACCAAGAACCTGGTAAGAAACGTTTCGTTGAGGCTTTCCCGTCTTTCCACCAACGAGCGTATTTCAACGACCATTCCACTTATTACAATGAAGCTCTTGCTCGAAGTGGATTTGTCGATAAGGTAGCATATACAGAGTACGAAAATAGACCTAGAAGAAATAGATCCCGTCGCATTTGTTGGTATAATCCACCATATAATATGGAGGTGGCCACACCATTAGCTAAGATCTTTCTTTCCCTTATTACGAAGCATTTTCCCCCTACACATAAGTATAGTAAAATTTTTAATAGAAATACTATTAAAATTTCTTACTCTACGACTCCTAACTTTGCACATAACATCACAGCTTCTAATTTAGCTAAACTACCTAGCCGGTAGAGGGGGGGGGGGGGGGGTCACAGGTTGTTTTTTTCATAAATGAGTGTTTGAATTTCTTTTTACTTGAAAAGTAAGGCTTTTTGGGGGTTGGTTATAAATGAAATTATGGCTGTCACGTGAACAAATTTTGATTAAATTTTCGTGCCCTTATTTGGAAATCCATTCTGTAGCCTTTTTAGAGAATTTTATGATAAGTGAAAGATAATGGATGGGAGAATTGTTCTGGTTCAGTGAATATGGTTAGTTCGCTGGGGTGTCACCAACCAAAAAAAAGCCTTCGTGAGCCCCTTTTTTCAAGTAAAAAGAAATTCAAACACTCATATATGAAAAAACAACCTGTGACAACCCCCCCCCCCTCTTATTTGAAGAACTATTGTAACGCGAACTGGCGCGAAATTTATTATAATTATTGACAAACCAATCAAATTACTTCTCGAAAAACCTGGCATTTCGAGCCACTTTTTCCATATAAAACAAGTAACATTCAGAGACCAACCAGATGTGAGAAAAACCACAGACCCTCCATCTCAACTCACCTTTTGAAAAGCAGAAGAACTGCGTAACCAGTAAAGGAACCAAATAAATATATATATTTTTTTTTTAAATAAGACTCCAGTTGCATTTTCGATTTCGTCTTTTTTTTCTTTATACTTCCACTCGTGTAGGACACCTCGGTTATTTTTCATTTTGTAAAAAAAACCTCACTTTCTAATATATATATATATATATATATATATGTGTGTGTGTGTGTGTGTGTGTGTGTGTGTGTGTGTGTGTGTGTGTGTGTGTGTGTGTGTGTGTGTGTGTGTGTCAAGGCTCTGATACCATCAACACCATAAACACAGAGGTGTCTAAGAACTGACTTACTGCTTGATGAGATCATAGCCATTCAATGGCTATCATCGAAATATATATAGCAGTAAATAAAGGATTATGAGTTCATGCAATTGACTTATGTTTCGTCACTATATATATATATATATATATATATATATATATATATATATATAAAGTCTGTCTTAAGCCAGAAGGCTCATTTTGCCGGTGCGTACCACGGCGTGAAACAACTGAGAGTACAAGACTCCTCCCTGGACAGGACGCCAGTCCATCGCAGGATTAAATCCCCAGCCAATGTTGGTACTCATTTTCAGCTGAGTATACTGGAGGAACGTGAAATGAAGTATTTTGCTCAAGAACACAACACTCAATCCAGGAATCGAATCCACGACATCATGATCGTAAATCCAACACCCTTACCACTAGGCCACGTGTCTCTACTATATATGTGTGTGTGTGTGTCTTTGTAAAGTACGAAGCTCTGAGTAAATGAGTCTGTATATAAGGGTGTGTGGGAGGTGTTAGTAATTTAGCACATACACATTACGGACCTTCGGACGGTGTAATGTCCGATAACTTAACAGGGAACTAGATTTGATCAACTTGTAACTTTCGAGTGAAACAATCTATTTTTTTTTTTTTTTTTTTAATTCTAGGATACTCCGTAGCCTCTATACTAGGAAGTCAATAAGCATTGAATTGATAATATTAAAACGCCTAAATAATATTAAAACGCCTAAAGCTAAATTTGTAATATTGGAACGATACCAACTTGCACCGAAATACTCGATTTTGTGGTTTATTTAATTTAATAATTATATGCAAAGATATATTTACCGTCATTAAAGAATAGTATATGTATCTATATATCTATCTATATATATATATATATATATATATATATATATATATATATATATATATATATATATATATATATAAACCCTAAACAATTTTGTATGTGTCTAATTGAATATTATATATATATATAGTCTTTAAGGTTTTAATTGAAACTTGGAAATTGAGAAGATTCATAGCAAAAATATATAAAAGAATAAAGAAAACCCACGTAAGTGGGTAACTCCTTGAAATTAACTTTAATTATTTCAATTAGATTTTGCAGCTGTCGGCTTCGAAAACCGATTTCTTTAAGTACGCCTTCTTGGACACTGCGTTCCATTAGCATAATTACCTGCTGATAATGCTTAGTTAATTGGAAATAACGAATAACGTGGAAATTAAAAGACATCCAGTAACGTATTGAGCTAAACAGATTTTGTTATAGACTTTTGTTGTCTTAGAGGCGGTTAATTAGCAGAGTTGTTAGGGTGTGGGATTAACCCTTCCGTTACCATATTTCTAATGAATAACAGTCTATGATTTCAAGAATTTGAAGAAATTGATGGCTGGAATATAACAAAGGTTGTTACATAATATTATGGTGGAAGGTTTTTAGACAAATATAAATGCTTTGAAATAAAAATGTTGTATTGTAGATCTATGGGCGGTTTCGGGCAGCTTAGTGTTATAGGTGTTAAATGTTTCGGTATTTGTCCCGGCTCACTGCGCTTTGAATTAAAATCCTGATGGGGCAAACTTTACTTTTCATCCATTACGGGATCGATAAACAAAATACCAGTGCAGAGTGGGTAGTGAATTATTGGAATTGTTAAAGAAACGGAGAAAAGTAATTGTTTTAAAGGGTGGTTAGAAACGTTGATAGAATAGTTTGCGGCATTTGATCTAGTTCTCAGTTTTCACCCTTTTGAATTTTATGAATAAAGTATCAGTCCTGTACTATAGTTGATTCTCTATCTCTCTCTCTCTCTCTCTCTCACACACACACACACACACACACACACACACACACACACACACACACACACACACACACACACACACACACACACACACACACACACACACACACACACACACTCTCTCTCTCTCTCTCTCAAAGTATCCGCCACGTTTAAATGACCAAAACACGCCGTATATTACGATGGCACCCCTACAACTCCATTAAAAGTTTATAAAAATTAGAGGTTCATAAAAACGGAATTATACTTAGATGCGGCAAAAAAAAAGGCTTAAAGAATTTATTGGTTTCTGTAATTACATTTTTTACAGTTTTTGTCAAGTAGAGAAAGCCCTATATTTTTTACTTTTATTTTTCCAGGGTCCCTCCAAATCATGACGGTATCTAAAGGGGGACAAAGTTATGTAAAATCTACAAATAGAAAAAAATAATAATAATATTGCCTAGAAAAGTGTAAGGGTTTTAAATAGATATAACAAGATACAAACAATTATAAGTTTGTAAGGTTGCATGAATAATTAGAATTATAAGATTAAGGAATTTTCAAAAACAATGAAGATTACTAGAAATTACAGACACTGTGCTAAATTTATATAAATAAGGCAGTTATTCATTTACTTCTAGTAGCCAGTATTTATGAAAGTACATTATTGGAAGAACAAGGGGCTGTGAAGCTATTTCGTGCGGGGCTGTTTCACCTATGTAAGTTGTGTTCCTATTCCTACACTATCCTACATCTTATGATATATACTACGTTCCTAGTTTTGCAGTTAATTTGTGGCTTATTTGTTTCCTATCAGTGAAGGTTTTTTTTGTTTTTTTTGTTTTTTCAAAAGAATATGCTTTTAAGGGAATACATTGTCTTTCAACTATCTTAATATTTAATTTTAGTTTGTCTAGAGTCTTCTAAATCTGTAAGCTGGTACGCCTCTGGGGGTTGTATTGACGAAACATTTTGAAGACCATTCGCTATAAATTTCAAACTAGTGATATGTCACTTACTTATTCTCGACAATTGCCGAGAATAAGTAAGTGACAAAGTCACTACTTTGAAATTCATAGCAAATGGTCTTCAAAATGTTTTTAATTAAACATACAGTATATTATCCAATATACTATACATACATTCATATATACATCGCTATTTCAGAGCACCGATACTAATATATATATATATATATATATATATATATATATATATATATATATATATATATATATATATAGGAACCAGTGAGACCCCGACGGCTGAGCTCAAGCCGTTTCGACGTCGAAACGGCTTGAGCTCAGCCGTCGGGTCTTACTGGTTCCTATTACCCACTCTACTACTTTAAGTATTGAGTACTTTGGTGCGTTATGGTCCACCTGGTTCCTTACCACATTTCCTTCGTTATATATATATATATATATATATATATATATATATATATATATATATATATATAAATTCAAATAATTTTAAAAACCATACACTGCTTTAAAAAATTAAAGGTGCCAGGATAACGATAGAATCTTACGATAGAATCTTACCTTAGCAGTATCAGGGGAGTATCCCTGTGAAGGTCCTAAAAAATTGGTCGGAGATGAGTTTTTGTTCCTAACAACTTCCTTGATAATGGGTTTTTAAACCCGAAAATATTTGGGATAGTTAAATATAGGTGGCATTTCTACTGGTTGAATATATGCCTGTGTGTAGAGTCTGAGAGATGTGTGTATGTTTGTATGTATGTGTGGGTTTGTTGTGCATGGGTGTATGTATATATGTATATATATGTGTGTATATGTATATATATATATATGTATATATATGTGTGTATATATATATATATGTATATATATGTGTGTATATGTATGTATATATATATATATATATATATATATATATATATATATATAAGTAGGTTTATAATTATCGATTTTCATTATATTTTTGTAGTTGTCACGGTGGCCTAGTTGGAGGAATCATAGATGCTAGTGATCCTCGACTGAAGTTCAATCCTGGTAGGTAGTAGGGTTCCCGGTAAACCTTTTCAGTTTACTTTTTCTATTGGTTGTGAAATAAAAACTGTTACATGTACCTTTTGACCAGCATTGAACCCAAGGATAGGATCTCCACCGTCTCTAGTACCTACCGCTGGGCCACAGAGTCAGCTACGAAAATCTTATGAAAATTCATACTTATAAACCTACTTTCAAAATTTTCAAAACAAAGTGTTGTGATGTAGTTCAAGTCTTTCTTAATGTGATTGCTCCCAGTTAGGTCGACTTCTAAATCATTTCGGTGTTCCATAAACTACATCCTCGTTTTGTTTCACATATATCTAGACTATATTTTAACCTGTAATCCATGTTTCATTTCTGTTGCACCTCATCTCTCTCTCTCTCTCTCTCTCTCTCTCTCTCTCTCTCTCTCTCTCTCTTTCTCTCGCTCTCGCTCTCTCTCTCTCTCTCTCTCTCTCTCTCTCTCTCTCTCTCTCTCTCTCTCTCTCTCTCCCTCTGTGTGTGTGTGTGTGATTTTTTAATCTACTATGATTTGGGCTTACTTTATTCATATATATATGTTTTTGCATGTCAGATTCAAACTTACAATGATTGGCATTATATTTTGCCTCCGCCACTCGGGCCCAGCTGACAGCTTTCGCTCCTTCGTTTCCTAGAGCACGTGTTGTGCTTCTGACCACGCAGCCTTCGTGTTTCGCATCGAAGAACTGGTTCAGTGCCGTTCTCGACGCTAACACTCTAGCCGCGTTGCCACTTCTAAGTGCCTCCTCTACCTTGGCTACTAGTTCTCTTTCTATTCTGTTTTTCTCTAAGGCTAACTCTCTGCTATACCCTATCGATTATATTCTAATTGCTTTCTTGAGAGAGTACCACCATCTATTGTTGACGATGGCTCCCGTTAACTGTTGCTTGACTAGTCTACTTATCCGTTCACTGTAAGCTTTACGTGCCGGCAACGACACGTTCAGCTTCCAGTATCCGGGACTCTGTCTATGTATTCTATCACGGTTGACTAAGCAGACGACTAACTTGTGATCTGAATAGGCAACCATGTGCATTCGTGGACAGCTTAACATCTCCTTGTCCCTTTCTCTAATGAAGAACCTATCTAAATACGATCTAGATGTCCCGCTGCGGTTTGCACACGTCAACTGTGGTGCAGTCGGGAAATCCAGTCGATATCTATCGGCCCAGTTGATATTGGCCGATTAAAGTTTTGAGGCTGTTGCACCCCGCTCTACTGGGACATGCTCCCACATAGTCCCATGGTGCATCTAGGATACCATTCCAGTCCCCCACTAAAGGTAAGGAGCGAGACGTCCCCAGAAAAGACTCTAGACGCTTAAAGAAGTCTGGCCGTGATTGCGATTGCCCGGTCGGGGCATAAACGGCCACCAGTCTGACGGCTCCACATTCGATACTGTTCACGTCTAGGACTACCAGTCTACCCTCCGGGTCCAAGTGTACTTTCTGTACTCCGACGTCCAGGTTCTTCCGAAACAGACAGCCACTCCACCTCCACCTCCTGACTGACAGAGAGATGCGTAGATCTCAAACTCGTCGAAGATGGGGATTAGTTACTGCCTGTTGTGGATCCTGGACTCGGTGATGGCTATCACATCCATACTGTGTGACCTAAGGTCGTTTAAAAGTTGGCCCTGTTTCCAGGGCATCCCTAGGCCACGCACATTCACGGTTCCAACTCGTAAACTAGCCATGTTGGTGAAGAAAAGTTGGAGAAAAAGGACGAAAGGTGCACTTACCTTTTCGTTTCCTGGAGATCGGGTTGTTCAATCTCCATTTGGGTGCTGGATGGGGTGTTGGGTGTGGTGGGAAAACATTTTAACAGGACGCGGTTGATGGGTTTGTGGCAGGGGTTGCCCATGTCCTGTGAAAATTTATTTTTTAGGTCATTATAGGTTTCCATAGAAACCCTTATAAGTTTAAGGTGTGGAGACGATTCTGCCTTGACGAAAGTTTTGCCCTCCGTCTCCACTTTGAGGTTTTGGGAGATGACCTCCATCAAACTCTTGTTGTTCGTGTTGATGTATGCGTATTGTTGTTTGTGTTTTTGTTGTGTTGTTTTAGTTTGTTGTTCGTCCGGGAGTTTTCTTTTTATTGTGGGTGCTTGTGTTTGGGGTGGTGTTGGTGCTGGTTTTGCTGATCGGGGGATGTTTGAGTGTGGTGTTGTTTGTGTCTGTGGTTGTGTGTTGGTGTTGGTGATTGGAGTTTTGTGGGTTTTGTGGTGTCTCTTTTTTGTTTTTTAGATTTCCGCGGTTCTCCCTCTTTTTCACTTAAAGAAGGAGAAGCAGCTTCATCCGTCGATGAATAATCATCGTCAGGTGTGTGGGGTAAGGGTATGTTGTGTGGTGGTGGTGTTTCGGTGTGTGTGTTTGGTGTAGTGTTTGATGGAGTGGGATGGAGTGGGGCTGTGTTCTTCAGGGGTGTTGTCTCTGTTTTTTCTGTTGTTGTTGGTTGAGTGTCTGTTTGTTTTGGTGTGGTTGCTCGTTTCGTCTGTCGTTGTACTTGTGGTGGTGGTGGTTGTTTTGGTGTTGGTGTTGGTAATAGCGTTTTTTTATGATGTTGTTGTTGTGTATTTGTGGACAAGAGGCTTTTAGGTGAGCTGTGCTACCACAGCGAAAGCAATGGAATTTTTGTCCTTCTACCGAAATGTTTATCTTGTTGTTATTATCGATAACGACTCTTTCGGGTATTTTGGAGATTCTCTCCGGTTTCATTTGCAACAGAATCTCCAAATCTGTACCCGCCCACCTTTGTCGAATAGATTTTCGTATCGAAAGTATCATATCAGTTTCTGGCTCTACGAAGCCAGCCAAGATCCACCAGATGTTAATGTTTGGAGGTATATTTTTTATTTTTATTTTTTGTGTCATTTTCCCCATGTATATGGGAAAAAGGTGTATGCTTTTGACACCATTGGTGTCACAGAGTTGTTTGGGGCGAGTGCCTCGCTTTTAAAGAGTACGGAAACACTTCCGTACTGTTTTCCTCGCTGGAGAAAATTGACATTTGCTAGAATTTCCTTGAAAGTATCTTCTATATCTGCTTGGTTAACAAATGTCGGCTTTCTTGTGGAATTTGACACAGTCCTAAAAGTTACTGATCTGCGGATGTGTCTTCCTTTATTTCAAGGGGTGAGTTAATTCTAAACCCACCTCTTTCTTCGAAAGTTACAAATGTTCTCCCTTGCTGGAGCATATCTCTTGCGTTGGAGATATCAAGATTTATAAAATCTTGTTTTTTGTTCACTGTTTCAGCGAAAGACATTTTCTTTTTTTGTGTGGTGTTGCTGTTGTTGTTGTTGTTATAGTTGTTGGAAATATCAGTTCCTTGTCGAGGTGAAACATTATGTGTATATGTATCTGTAGAGTTGTTGATGTCTTTTTCATGTGTATGTATGTTAATGGGTTTAATTCCTGTGTTTTCTGTGTGTTATTGTTATTTTTCTCCGCTTCGACGGTAGAAATTTAAAAATGTTCAAGTGTTAATATATTTTTCTCTTTGTTGACACTTGTATCTATGGCGACGTCCATAGTAGCAGAAGTAGATATAACGTTAGTATCTGCCTCTTTCTCTCTCTTTTCTCTATTAACGTTCTCCAGCGTTCTTGTGTTGCTCAAGTTATTTAGTTTGTAAAATCTGATATTTTAAAACAAATTTTTAAAATAAAATGTTCGCCCCTACAGGGGCGAAAAATGGGATTACCACCCAGCTGACAATTCAGCTTGGGGTTAATCTACAAAGTGTTATGTTTTTTCAAACAATTAATTCGGTTTTTTGCATAGAAATTAACAAAAAAGCTTACCGGCGATGTTCCACGCGTCAGACAGAAAGAGAGATAGATATGTTTCTTTATTAGCCACAGGGGCACAAAAGAAGGGGACAAATACAAAGGGGGAAGTTTGCATACAATAAAAACGTGTAAAATGTTATCACAAGAGACAGTTCATATGGATAACACATACCCCCCAAAAAATGTGTAACCCTCAACTCCAGGAGTACGAAGAGTTTGTACTCCTTTCCTCTCCTCCTCCTTTTCCTCAACCTACAGGCTGATATAGAGAGAAGGCCCATTCACTCGGGCCATTCTCGCCACTTTCACCCACCTTTCATAAAACTTGCTGGGGTGCAGCACCTCTCTCTCCATCCTGATTCTTCTTCCAAAGTGGTATTTGAAAAAAAGAACCAGTTGTTGGTCGGAGAGAAAGGTGTCTGACCTCAGCCCTTCAACCTTGTCCACCATACAACCTCTTTCGCCATAGCTATCACACAAAGGAAAACCGCCTCTCCTTCGTTTTTGAAGGAGGTGGCGGTTTGATCATGACAATGGACTCGGTGGTCAACCGGATTGGTCCCACCCGCGACAATAGTCGTTCTACATAGCCCCACAGGTCAGTGACGTCCGGGCAGTGTATGAATGCGTACGCGACGGTTTCTTCGTCTCGCACGCACCTCGGACAGATCTTTTTTGCAGGGTCCCTGCCCGGGCGCCCATGTCTGTAGAGCTTGTCTCGAACTGGTAGAGCTCCTCGGTAGCACTGCCAGGCCAGGGACTTTTGGAAGTTGTCCATCGGTCCCAGGCGGAACGTCCTACCGAACAGACTGGCCAGTTCATCTTCCTCTACGCCTAGAGTTTCACCGAGCGCGTCGTCGCACTTGCTGTCGATCAACCCTCTATAGAATGACGAAGTGGAGTCTCCACTGATCGCCGGGTCCGCCTGCCAGAGGGCTGTGAGCGCCTGAGCACATTCGATGTGCCAGTCGCCCATTTTCCTAGGTCTTTGATTGATCCAGGACTGCAGCTCGGTCAGCGAGACGAGTCGTGGGAAGGCTCGCCTCACGAACGGGGCCCACACCGGTTGTCCGGTGAGGAATACGTAGAGATGCCGCAGCCTGAGCGCGTGTTTGCGCATCGTCAACCACGGCATCCCTAGCCCTCCGTTAGAAGGGTGTTGGCAGCAGATGGATCTTCTCACCAAAGGAGCCCGCCTCTTCCAAAGGAATCGGAAGAGCGCGCGTTCCATTTTGGCGAGCGTTTTGGCTGGACAAGGCACGACGGTCAAGCGGTAGTAGATGGCGGACGCTATAAAAGTGTTCGCCACCTCCGCTCGACCTTTCAAGGATAGTTTGCACTCGGCCCACTTCTGGGTGAGTGCAAACACCTTGGCCGTCATTTCGTTCCAGTTCTTCTCCACCTGGAGGTCCGGTCCAAACCAGACCCCGAGCAGCTTTACCGGTCCTTCCGTCCAGTGTCCGACGACGCCATCGGAAGGCATCGGTTTGCCTCTCCACGATCCGAGTTGCAAACCGATGGACTTGTCCCGGTTCAGCTTCGCTCCTGTGAAACTTTCGTATTCCTTCAGTAAGGTGCCGACTTCCTCGATTTGCGAGGCGCTAGACACCACTACTGTCACGTCATCGGCATAGGCCGACGCCGCTTTCCGCAGTTTCGGTTCAAGAGGGATGCCCTGCAATAGCTCCAACTTCCGCAGTAGTGGCTCGAGAGTCAGTACGTACAGAAGGGAGGAGAGAAGGCATCCCTGTCGAATGGATTTCGTAATATGGAACGGCTCTGAGAGGTAGCCGTTCACCTTGACCCTTGAGCAGATGTTGCTGTTGTTGCATTGCAGCAATCCAGCCCCTGAACACGGGTCCGAAGCCTGCTGCCTCAAGCACCGCATCCAGGTAACGATGGTCAACCCTATCGAAAGCCTTAGACTGATCCAAGTTGACCAGGGCTCCACCGAAGCCGGGTTTACACCCTACCCTCTCTATGATGTATCGCATGAGGTGGAGGTTGTCGTGTATGGACCTGGTCTGGATTGCGCATGTCTGCACTTCTCCCACCAGGTTCTCGACGACAAGCGCCAGCCTCTTGCCAACACCTTGGCCAAAATCTGTAACTCTGTGTTTAGCAGAGTTATGGGCCGGAAGTTGCCTATGTCATCCCCCTTATTCTCGTCCTTCCTGATTAGTGTGACTACGCCCCCGGTTACAGAACTGGGAATTCTCCCGTTCTGTTGCCAGTTGCAGTAGACCGCTTCCAGGAGACCGGAGAATAAGTCCGGCATTGCTACTATAAATACGTAGGGTAGACTGTCGAGACCTGGAGATTTGCGTTTGCCGAATTGGCTCAGCGCGTCCCCTGTCTCAGCGGCTGAAATCGGCTTTTCGCAGAACTTTGCCTCGCTGTCCGAAAGTCGCGGTAGGCCGTCGAGGTATGGACCGAAATCCATAGCCCCTCCCTGCGCGCCGCCCCGCCAGAACAGTTGAACAAAGTGCCGCTGAAAGGCCGCACACATCTGCTTCGGCTCACGTATCACGCGTCCGTTTTGGTCCTTCAAAGACCGAATCGCGAACTTGTTGCCACTTTTTGCCTCCGTCACTCGGGCCCAGCTAACAGCTTTGGCTCCCTCGTTTCCCAGAGCACGTATTTTGCTTCTGACAACGCAGCCCTCGTGCTTTGCGTCGAAGAACTGGTCCAAGGCCATTCTCGTTGCTAGCACGCTGGCTACGTTGCCACTTCTAATTGCCTCTTCTACTTTATCTACCAGTTCCTTCTCGGTTCTATTTCTATCTAACGCTAATTCTTTACTAAAAACTAACGAGTCTAATCTAACTCCCCTCTTGAGAAAGTACCACCATCTGTTGTTGACAATGGCCCCTGTCAAGTGCTGTTTAACTAAAGTGCTAATCCGTCTACTGTAGGCTTTGCTTGTCGGTAACGACAAGTTCAGCTTCCAGTAGCCGGGTCCTTGTCTATGGGTTCTATCAAGGTTGGCCATGGAGGTCACTAGTTTGTGATCTGAATAGGCAACATGAGCATTTGTGGACAGCTTAACATGTCCCTATCCTTATTTCTAACTAGAACTCTATCTAGGTACGATCTAGATGTTCCGCCACGATTAGTCCACGTCCACAGTGGCACAGTCGGAAAAATCTAGTCGATATCTATCGGCCATGTCAAATCGGTCGATTAACTGTTTGAGGCTGTTACACCCCGCTTTATCGGGACATGCTCCCACATAGTCCCAACGTACATCTAGGATTCCATTCCAGTCCCCCACTAAAAGCAAGGAGCGGGACGTTCCCAGAAAAGTCTCTAGACGTTTGAAGAAGTCTGGCCGCGGTGTCCCGGATGGGGCATATGCGGCCACCAGCCTGAAGGCTCCACCTTCACTACCGTCAACGTCTAGGACGACCAGTCGACCCTCCGGGTCCAGATGTACCGTCTGTGTTACGAGGCCCAGGTGTTTCCGCAGTAAAACGGCAACTCCGCCCCCACCCCCAGTTGACAGAGAAATGCGTAGATCACAAAGTCATCGAAGATGGGGGTCAGCTGTCGCTCGCTGTGGATCCTGGACTCGCAAATGACTACCACATCCATACTGTGCGACCTGAGGTCGTTTAAGAGTTTGCTCTGTTTCCAGGGCATCCCCAGGCCGCGTACGTTCACACATCCAACTCTTATATTGGCCATGTTGGTGCTGAAAAGTTAAAAGAGGAAAAGAGATCACTCACCCTTCGTCTCCTGGGGACCAGGCTGCACGATTTCCATGGGGGTATTGGAGGGGTTGTCTGGGTGGGTGGTGGTTTCCGGCGGGGTGGGGACGGAGATGTTTGGTGGGGTGGGGTCTTGTGGGATGGGGGTGTCTGGGATGGGGAGACATTTGAGAAGGACGCGGTTAAGTGGTTTCACGCAGGAATTCCCCACATCCTTTTCAAATGTTTTTTTTAGGGACCTATAAGTTTGTATAGGGACCCTAATCAGTTTTAGGTGCAGTTTTTTTGTTATTTTTAATAGAGTGGGCGAAAGTTTTCCCTTCGGTTTTCACCGAAGGGTCGTTCGTGATGGTCTCCATTAGTGTTTTGTTTTCAGTGTTTATGTAAGTGTAAGTGTAATTTTCTTGTGTTGTGTTTGTTTTTGTCTGTAGTTCTTGTGTGTGCTTTTGTTGTAGGTATTTTGTTTTCAGGAGGTGGGGGTTTTGTTTGTGATGTTTTTGTTATTTGTGTTGGTGGTTGTATGTTTGTGGTAGTGTTTGCTGGTTTTTTGCTTTTGTGATGTCTTTTCTTTCTTTTCGAGCGATGGGGTTCTCCCTCGTCTTCACTGGGTGATGGCGAGATAGCCTCATCTGTTGTATCGTCTGTGTGATTGGGGAGGGGTATGTCTTGGGGAGCTGTTGTGTCTGTATGTGATTTTGCAGTGGTTTTAGGGGGAGTGGGGTTGGGTGGGACTGTGTTTGTTGTGGTTATTTTTGCGTTTTGGTGTTGTTGTTGTTGTGGTGGTGTTGGTGGTTGTGTTGTTTTGATGGGTGTCGGCAGAAGAGCCTTTTTTTTACTCATTAATTTAGGACAGGAAGCCCTCATGTGACCCCTGCTAAAATAATGGTAACATGAAGGCCGCCTACCCTCAACCGAAAAGTTTATGTAGGTGAGTCCGTCCAGGAGTACACGATGTGGGATCATAGCTATTCGCTCTGGGCTCATTTGCACCAGAACTTCAATGCTAGTCCCATTGAATACATCTCTGGGGGACTTTCCTACTGACAGTATTCTGTCTTCATCAAAATTGATGAAGCCGCACAGTATCCACTATATGTTCACCTTTGGTGTGACACTCCTAAATTTTAATCTTCTGTGTCCTCTTTCCCATGTATGTAGGGAAAAAGGTATACAGGTTGGATACAATTGGCGACACAGAGTAATTTGGGGCCGTCAATTGATCCTTCATGAGTACCGAAATACTCCCAAAAAGTTTGCTTCTTTGAATGAATGCAATATCATTCATTGATTTTTTTGAAAACCAGTTCAATTTCTTTCTGTGACAATTGGACTGGTTTTCGGGTAGAATTGGAAACTGTCCTAAAAACTATCGTTTTGAGAGCAGTTTCCTTGCGAATTTCTACCGGAGAATTGATGCTGAAAGCACCATTTTTTTCGAAAGTGACATATCTCCTAGCGTCCTTTAAAAGTTGTTCGGCATTTGTTATGTCGAGATATGTCAGTTCCTCCTTTTTTTGAACTGTCTGTGCAAAGTAGTTTTTGGTTTCTTTGTGGAATTATCCGTGTTGGTGGTGTTGTCATTATTGTTGTTATTCTTGTTGTTATTCTTGTTGTCACTGATGTTGATATTATTCGAATTTTCCTCGGTGTTCGTGTTGGTGTTGTTGTCTTTGATGCTGGTGTTATTGGTGTTGTCTTTATTTTTTTCTTTGTTGTTGTTGTCATTGTTGTTTTTATCATCATTATTGGTGTTGTTGTTATTTTTGTTGTCATTGAACTGTTTGGTGTCATTTGTGTTGTTTGGATATGAATTTGTTTTTACATTTTCATTTCGTCTTTCCATCTCTATAGTATCTAGGGAAGAAGACGATGTTGACTGCGAGCTATGTAGTCTTACCGACTCTCCACCACCATTATCGTCTCTCCACCACCATAACGTAATCAAACTTTTTACAATATTTTTTCCAAAATTCGATGGAGAAAACAATTTTCAAACGAATATTTCGCCCCTGTAGGGCGAAAATGAGTTGACCCACCACCTGAAGGTCCAGACGGGGGGTCAAGTTACACAATAATATAAAATTTAACTGAAAACTCACGTTTTTTTCTTACATAAATTAACGGAAACTTCTCCGCGAAGTTACACACGTCTGGTAGATAGATAGATAGATAGATAGATAGATAGATAGATAGATAGATAGATAGATAGATAGATAGATAGATAGATAGATAGTCAAGATCCCGATGGCTGAGCTCCGGCCGTTTGACAGCTAGATCCGAACTGTTCGGATCTGGCTGTCGAAACGGCCGGAGCTCAGCCGTCGGGGTCCTGAGTCTTTTCCTATTACCCACTCTACTACTCTAAGTATCGAGTACTCTGGTGCATTATGGTCCACCTGGTTTCTTAACACACTTTCTTTATTATTATTATTATATATATATATATATATATATATATATATATATATATATATATATATATATATATATATATATATACACATACATACATACATACATACATACATACATACATACATACATACATACATACATACATACATACATACATACATACATACATACTTGATATCTGCCCCCTCGTTATCGAGTATGGCCATTGCACCATATACCATTATTAATAATTATTAATTAATTCTATCGTGCAATGTCTGTGCATGAAGATATTTTTTTAAGTGAGGAAAGACTGTGCACTGAGCCAATCCCACTCTCTGAACGACAGTAGCTATAACCCGAAAAGAAGAAAAGATTAACATCATCGGTAACTACTGAGCCGCAGGTTTTATGTCGGAGTTATCCCAGTTTCCTGAGTTGCCTTCTCCTAGAAGAATGCCCTGACAAAGGCTATGGATCCTTCACTCCCAGTGGTTTAACCGCGCGGTACATGTGTATATACATATTTACACACTTTCGGATGGCCGTTGACTCTTATGAGTTCTTCTGGCCTTTGTCAGGTTTTGTTTTTGTCCTGCAGGGTGTCCAAAATCACCCACTTCACCAAGTAAACTTGGTGGGGTTGCGACAGGTTGTTCTGGGTTACATGTTACCAGTAGCACTCAAGAGTGACCCGACATACATACATACATGGTGGCTGCCAACTCGTTTTCGAGTACGGCCACTACTTTATATCCATGTAGGAGAACCCCTACCGATGCGCTGAACAAGTGTGACTTTTTAGTCCAGCCAGCGACTTGAAAACTCTGGTACAAACACTACACTTGTGACAATTATTGACACATAGTGCTTGGCCCATGGTACCATGTGATGACATACATACATACATACATACATACATACATACATACATACATACATACATACATACATACATACATACATACATACATACATACATACATACATAGAACTGGCAATGGCTATATTTCTAGGAAAGTGGCCTCAATACATAGAGCATGTATTATTATTGGTGATATAAAATATATAAAAACTATTATCACTAAAACAAACTTAAAGCTGAAGAGATGGAATTAAAATTTGTTGCCACCAATAAAACTTATAAACTGCCATCGATTTATCTTCTCAGTTATCGATCCTATTGGCAATCTATCAGAATCATTTTGTGATTGGTTTTATTGGTTTAATTGATGATTCTTCTCTTTACTTTATATAGGGTAGCGTATCCAATCAACATTTGCCATCTGGTGTTTCTGATTCGTTAATATCGATCTCGGTTGAGGTTTGATGTAATGAAATATACTTTCGATGATATATTGATACATTGCATTACAATTTCTTTGTTCTTTTCACATCTGCCATCTTGTATATATACTTCCTTTCGAAACTCATTCTCCAAACCATTGCTAATGTAACTACATACTTATATACAAATACATACACACATACACGCACATGCATACATACATATAGACATACATGTATACACATATACATAAGAGTACATATATATATATACACACACATATACATATATATATTCATATATATATATATATGTGTGTATGTGTGTGTATATATATATATAAACATATATATATATATATATATAAACATATATATATATATATATATAAACATATATATATATATATATATATATATATAATTAATAATAATAAATTTCAAGACTAAAATCCAAAGAGGGCTCGATAAGGATAAATATATATCAAATATATAAGAACCGTAGAGCAAATATTTATTAAAATAACAGATTAAAGTTTAAGCAAAGAATCGCTGCTTTCACCCTTAACGGGATCTTCTGAAACTAACAAAGTCAATCTGTAAA
>OZ024741.1:103171594-103206594 GCA_964016885.1 Eledone cirrhosa
ACATGTTGAAAGAATTTCTGTTTGATGCGTATAGATGGTGGCTAATGCAGAACACTTTCTATTCAATAATTTTGTACCACTTTTATATGCCGTCTCTCACATAATTACTGGACATATTCTCACCTAAGATCTTAATTAAAGTTAAGATATTTCCGAAGCCTACAGACCCACCAGACCGAAACTTATCCTGGTTTCATTTAGCTTTAAGTGACATAGAGTACAAGACTCCCCTCTGAATAAAACCAAGATTCTGTATATATTCTCACTTTGATTGCGCCATATTGTAGGAAATGAAAGTCATTACATGCGCGAAATATCAACCGTCTAAACCAGTGGTTTCCATTGACCTTCTACACCCCTCTCAGATTGTTACATGGCGATAATAATAATCGGAAGAAATAGTTATACTAAGAGAAAATTGAATACCAAACAATGTATGTATATTAGGTTTTTGATAAAATGTTTGTCAGATTTTGAACTAAGCTTCCAAACCCGCATTTCTTCTCTTAGGAACTCCCAGTGATCCGCGATTTTCAGGCTGAGATCGTCTGGTCTAACACCACATAGAAAGAAATGGCTAAAACAGGAATGGAAACCCCGTCACGAACACAACTTCCCAAGTTCTTAATAACACTCAAATAGACAACGTACGTACACATTGTGTACAATACTTCATTGTTAATCTCTAGCTTATGTCTATTATCATTTTGTTAACACTATCTTACGCTATATTTTCATTAACAATAGATATTTATCAGTTGTATTTAAAAATCATTATTATTAACTATAGAAAACAATTATATCATCGATTATTTTTACAGTGTGTATTTAGAACTAAAGTCAGTTCATGGAGATATATTTCAATCAACCAATGGGCGGGAAGGGTTAATAACATTATACAAGTATGGCTTTATTAATCTCTTACGAACATTTTTCTATACAATGTTTATGTAGAAAAGTAAAACATAATCTATATGACAGCAGAGGCAGTGCCTATATCAATTTAATTAATTAAGCTAATCACATGAGTTATTAATAATTTCTTTATTTTTTACTTTCATGAGTTTATTCCAAGTAGTAAGAGACATAATTCTCTACGCCATAAGAGACACAATTATTTCTCTTCGTATTAAGCAGCTTTAGATAGCTTTTAATGGTTCACTCTAAAATGAAAATTCGATCTCAATGAAAATTCGATCCCAATACTGGACTGGTACTTTTTTATCGACTTCGAAAGAATGAAAGACTAAATTGATCTATGCATTCCACATTAAGCTTAGCACACAAAATACACACAAACACACCGCATCTAGAATGGAATAGATTAAAAAGACCTAGGTCGGGTTCGATGATGGGTGTTCTAGTTGATCAATCAACTGAACGTCCAACTCGTGAATTAACGTGTAAGTGGTTGAGTATTCCGTACGTACCCTTAAAGTAATTCACATGCAGAACCAGCGTGACACTGTGTGACAAGAATTACTAGTACAGCCCATTCAACGGGATTCTAAAGAATTTCTGTCTATCATATTTCACTCACAAGGATTGAATTAACACAAATCACACTTGCTCGAGAGGCCGCGCAGTGGTATCAAACCGATTTAGAAGCAAACTTATTAAATAGTCATCCATGCTACGTTTAGGTAAGTATCTAGCATCTAGCACCTCCACATAAGGTCAGTTTGTATCTTACTTGAAATCCCTTTGTATTTGTCCCCTTCTTTTGAGCCTCTGTGGCTAATAAAGAAACATTAATATCAGTTACTAGTGCGGTGAATTTGTAGAGTCGCTAGAGCGTCTGACAAATCCTGCCGAGGTTAGCTTTGCGATTCATTCTTACGAGATTGATAGTATCAGTAACGCAGTGGGGTCGATTTAATAAACTTTCCCCTACCTTAAAATGGTTGACCTTATGCCTAAATCAGAAACCATTATAATTATCAATCATTAGTGTGGTGGATTTCTAGAATCGTTAGAGCGTCGGACAGAATGTTTGCAGCATTTTTCCGGTTCCTTACGTTCCGAGTTCAAATCTCTTCGAAATCAATAATTTCCTGGGTCGATAATTCATCTTGCTAGTTATATGGTCATCCGCAAAAAATTGTTGGCCTTGTGTCTAAATTAGACATTATGGTTAATATTAGCGATTAGTTGGCGTTAGAGCGTCGGATTAAATGCTTTGGTATTTGTTCCGGCTGTCTGTGCTCTAAGATCAAATCTTGTGATCAACTTTACTTTCTATCCTTTCAGTGTCGATGAATAAAGTACCAGTCCTTATGTGTTGAATTAGCGGTATGTTTAAAAAGTCGGACGGGATGGCTTGCAGAATCTGATCTGATTCAGAGCGTTCTGAGTCCAAATCTCATCTTCTGTCATTGGAAAAGCGATTACGTCTCAACAGATCCTATCAGCAACGGAAAGAGCAATGGAAACAGATCTTTGTTCCGATCTGACGCTCGACTCCTTTCCTTTTTGTTTTATTAATATCAATCATTTTAGAAAAACATGATTTCTTTATTAGTCACAAGGGCTTGGACATAGAATTTAGTAAACAATATAAATATAGAGTTTTCAATACATAAGACCCTTGACAAACAAGGTTAAATAAAACAAGATTAGGAGCAACGTTATTAAACAACAGACAAATCAAATTTGATTATAATAGCATATCATTCTATCATGGCTACAGCAGAACATTCTGGATGTCGGAGAGAGATGTCGTTCCTTGACATTTATTTACCATTGATTTCTTGGTAGGTGAAGACAGACAGGGGGGAAACCGAATGATGACGTAAACGGAAGTCAGCGATGGGGTAACATGGAGAAAGAACAAAAGACAACAAAGCGAGAAAGTAAAAACATTCTACTCCACTTCCGGTAACGGTAATGTATTTTTCGTATTATTGCATGCGTTGAGTGATAAACTGGCAGGTCGATATTTGTATACGTATGTAGTTTATTGCTGCGTAACGTTTATGTATATATATATATATATATATATATATATATATATATATATATATATGTATATGTATATATATATGTATATATATATATATATATATATATATATATATATATATGTATATGTATATATATATGTATATATATATATATATATATATATATATATATATATATATATATATATATATATATATATATATATACACACACACACACATACACATATATATGTGTGTGCGTGTACATGGAAGAGGAGCCTCGTTGTCTTACAAAAGATGATCTATCTGAACTAAAATGATTAACACTTGCTAAGTGCTCTATTTAGTTACGTGTGTGTGGGCGTATGTGCGTGTGCGTGTGTGTGTGTGTGTGTGCATTAGGGTGTGAATACGAACGAATAAAAAGAGTGATCAGTACATAATGTCGAGGTTAAATATATGTATTAATAATTTGAATTATCCGTGCATTACCAGTGGTTTTATTAATCTCAGCATGTTTATGAGTTTCATCAATATGTTTCATAAACATATATGTAATTTCGCCATGATCGTAGATCCATTTTATAGTAGATCCTACAAAGAGTCAGATTTGTATATATATATAGTAATAATAATAAATTTGAAGACTAAAATCCAAAGAGGGCTCGATAAGGATAAATATATATCAAATATATAAGAACCGTAGAGCAAATTTTAATAAATATATATATATATATATATATATATATATATATATATATATATATATATATATATATATATATATATATATATATATATATATATTTATTTATATATATATTTATTTATATATATATATATATATATATGTCAATTTAGATTTAGCATCAGGTACCTACAGACCCTATCATAAGCCTAATGAAAAATTAAGTTATACCAATAGAGGGTCATGTCACCCCACCCCCACCCCCGGTTGTATTTAAAAACCTGGTCCTTCACATTATCCGTAGGATCTCGACTTTATCTTCTTGTAAAGAAATATTCAATAGGACGATCCCATATTACAATAAAGCTCGTAGTGATAGTGGTTTCAAGAAGAGGATTACATATATGCCAAATAGTAACAGCCAAAATAAAACAGAAATAGAAGAATCATCTTGTTCACACTCCCTAGCAGCGAAAACCAACGCAGGGAGAACATTCTTGCAACTAATAGATAATCACTTCCCACCCCACCATAGGTATATTTAACATTTAGTCGGTGAAAGTTAGCTACTCTTGAGGCCCACAATAAGGTCTAAAATAACCGCAAAAAGAACACCAGGGGACAACCCAGGATTCTCATGTAGGAAAAAAAATAATTCCCGCTACAACCGAAATACAACTCAAGATCAGTGGTCAAAGAAACCATGAATGTAACAAATATAAACGGACAAACAAACGATCAATTTGCAAACCGAGCTACTTGTTTTTAATTTTCGGCAAAACCAGCCGTAATGTCGCTCTGTATGCAAATTAGGCTAATCAGCTGATGTATACTTTAGAGAATACTATATATTCTCAAGAGTTCTAGTGAGTGACAGAAAAGAGATACACATTCTTGACAAAGGGCAATAACCCAGAAACAACGTTGTCGATTGTTTCTCTGTGCCACCGCTAAAACAAAAAGATGACGATGGTCATCTAAATGATATAGCGTACCGAGGCTGTTTGCTTGCAAACGAATCGAATATAATTATTATTCAATATAAAACTCACGAATGCATTTACGGATCCGCTATGTTAGAGAGAAAAACAAAACTCTAATTTTGTTTAAATATATATATAAACAATGAGTTATTTGTTTTGTTGATTATTCAACAAAGTTAATTTATAACAGATTAGAAGCACTCAACAGTTTTCTTCTGGAGTATAATATCAATAAGATTAATAAATGGAAAATATCCAGGATATTAGCATAATTATCCTGAGTTTTGAATATTTATTCACTATTTGCATTGAACTCATAACACTATGTAGATATATCTTTAAACTAAATATTGTATTTCATCTGACGAAAGCGTACCAAAATACTGGTACACTTGAAATATGTATAATAAAATAAATATGGTTTTATAAGGATATTTTCCATTTATTAGTATTATTGACATATATATATAAGTAGTAACACAACAGTTAGTTCACCATACCAAGAACAATTGTTCCACCTTAAGCGGATCTTCAGCTCGAACTGGTAATGGTTATATGGAACAGGAAGAACAACCGTATGAACGCGTATGTGCAGAAACGGTCACTTCACCCAGGCGGTACAAAAGCACGGGCGAAAGGTGTAAGGGAGATAACTGCGAGCGTCCGGAATAATATGTTCGAGTTGATTAGAAAATTAGAATGTTGTTGTTATTCAATCCGGAACTTTGTAGTTATGCAAGAGGTGTTTCCAGACATGGGGACAGCGTGAGAAGATTTCACATCTTGAATTTAGGCAATCGCTATTGCGTAATCTCTTTAGAATATTTATCCTTTCTTCAATACACAGTCCACAAGACGGATTGCACCTTGCGTATGGCTTTGACTTAGTGATAGCTTTCCATTGAATGGAATAGTCTATATCTGAGTCTTCGATGGATCATACGTGGCTCGCGAGCTTCGTGGATGATCGTGGAAGGTCGACTGATGGTTCAGGAAGCGTTCCTTAAATCGGCCCTCCGCCATACCCACATAGGATTTGACCTCCTGTGGTTGATTTGGTCGGTTGGGAGTGACCACAGCTTCATAAACTACAGCGGGTGTGTTGCATTGCTATTGAAGGGGACAAGCTTCAGGCTTTCGGCAAGAGCATCCTGGTGGGGTGCCACACTTAGGACTTTTGGTGATGTGGGCCTTCATATTCTTAGGGCAGGAGTACCCTAGTTTTAATCTGTCTGTTAAAGATGGAGCGGTATTTGTGACCTATGAGAAAGTGTCTATCTAAGAGGGCTAAAAAAGATTTTCTTACATTAGTTTTAACGTTGAGTGAGAAGGGGGGAGAGAGCCAGATAGTTTGTCTATTGTTACGATTTCTTTTCTAATTGCTGTTGTTAGTGGGGGAGTAAGTAATTGGTTGCGAGAAGCCGCTGTTAGCTAACGCCGTATTAAGTAGGGGGCCGCTCTGTCAAAGATAGCCTTATTAGAGGCAAAGTTAGAGATTCTATTACCGATATTATTTACGAAATTTCTAAAAGCAGTAGGAGGGTGGCATGAGTCCTTGTGTATGTAATTAAACTTTTCGTTTAGCTTATGGAAGGGTCTGAAGTTATGTGTGCGAAGGTGTAAATTAATGAAGAAAGGATAAATATTCTAAGGAGATTACGCAATAGCGATTGCCTAAATTCAAGATGTGAAATCTTCTCACGTTGTCCCCAACACCTCTTGCATAACTACAAAGTTCCGGATTGAATAACAACAACATTCTAATTTTCTAATCAACTCGAACATATTATTCCGAACACTCACAGTTATCTATCTACCTTACACCTTTCGCCCGTGGTTTTGTATCGCCTGGGTGAAGTGACCGTTTTTGCGCATGCGCGTTCATACGGTTGTTCTTCCTGTTCCATATAACCATTTCCAGTCCGAGCTAAAGATCCGCTTAAGGTGAGACAATTATTCTCGGTATGGTGAACTAACTGTTGTGTTACTACTTCTACCAAACTCGTCCCATGGACTGAGTGCTCTACCACTACGGATATTACTTTCCAGTGTTCTACCTATATATATGTATATGTATATATATATAATGTAGGGAAATATAGAAATAGCCAGCTAGCTGGACAAGACACATAGTGAGATGAGTGAATAAATAAATAAATAAATAAATAAATAAATAAATAAAACGATAGATAGATAGATATGTGAAATGATAGCTGGATGGGTGATTGGAAAGAGAGATGGATCGGTTGATAGGTAGATAGATGGGCTAACGGACAAATAGATCTGGAAAAGGGATTAAGGGATTATGGCATTGATAAAAGAAGTCAGTTGCGAATCTCGTCACGGAAATATGAAGCTATAAGGAAAATACGATCGCTACATTGACAGATATGCTTCTCTGTATATGGATAATAATGGTTTCCTTCTGTTGATGGATTAGTCATAGGTAACCAATTAGTAGAATCTTTAAAGTGTCGGATTGAATAACTCGGTATTTATTCCGGCTCTCTGAGCTCTGAGTTCAAATCCTGCCGGGGTTAACTTTGCCTCTCTTCCTTTCGATGTCGACAAAATAAATTACCCGTCCTATATTGTGAATTGTTTGAGTCGCTCGACTGTTGAATTGAATTACTCGGTGTTTGTTCCGCCTCTCTACGCTCTGAGTTCAAACCTCACCGATGTCAATGTTGCCTTTCGTCATTTCGAAATAGATTAAATAAAGTACCAACCCAAGAGTAATTAGAGGGTGCGACAGGATGTTTAGCGATATATTGTCTGACTGTAAGCGTTCTGGGTTAAAATTCTGTAGAGACTTGCTTTGGTGATAGACTTAATCCGTTGTACGTTTTAATAATAGTTTGGCTCTTGGATGCCTTTAGCAAAATCAACTCTATTGCAAACATTCAGTTTAAGGATAATCCCCACTTCTACCAATTTCGGAGGCCCTAAAAATGATTTTAGACACTGTCCACTTCTTGACAAAACGATGAAACATATTTGGTTTATAGTTATTAGTATGGTGGAAAACCAAATTTAGTAACCGGTTTAATTGGTCAGGAGGGTGACTGGAAATGTATCATTGATCAGGTAGACGGTTGGTAATGATCATGATTAAATAGAGGACTGGCAGTAGTCATTCGTTTAGTGGAATCAAGCTAATAGTTATTGGTCTGCTGGAAGTCGGGGTATGGTGACCAACTAGTGGAGGATAGGTGACGGTTTTTGTTGAAGTATATTGAATAAATAAATAAATAAATAAATAAATAGATAGATAAATAAATAAACATATCGTTGTTCTAGACTGGGATTGATGATGATGAGTTTGGACTGGTGAAAGACTTAAAATGATCAGTGATGTGGTAAAGAACCGGTGGAGGTGACCGGGGGTTTACTGGAGGGTTGGTGATAAACATTGGCCTGGTGAAGGACTGGTGGTGGTCAGTGGTGTGGTGAAAGGTTGATGGTGATAAGTAATGGAAGACTGAAGATGGTCAGTAATCTGATAGAAGACCATATGATGGTCATAGAAGTTCACACGATGGTCAGAGAAGACCACATGATCGTCACTGAAAACGACGTGATGGTCAGAGGAGACTACAGGAAAATCATTGCTGTGGTAAAGAAAGGGTAATAAGGATAGTAGAGAACGATCATTGCTGTAGTGGATTTGTTGATAATCATTAGTCTAATGGAAGAGCATAGGGTAGTCAATAAGGACCATATGATGGTCAAGTACAAACAGATTATTAGGCCAACGGTCTACTGAGGGATGACAGCAATTTATTTGATTGAGGACAAATATTTGTCGTTGGTCTGGCGAGGTAGTGGAGGAAATAACAATGTCTATTGGTTTCAAGAAAGATTAAAGACGATTATCTTTAGTTTGCAGGTGGAAGAGAGAGAGAGGGAGAGAGAGAGAGGTTGAGAGAGAGAGAGAGGCGGGAGAGAGAGGGGGGAGGAGAAAGAGAGTAATAGAAAGAGAGAGAGAGAGAGAGAGAGAGAGAGAGAGAAAGGTATTCTTCTGGTGAATATCTGTTGTATATTAATCTCTTAAAATTATAAACGTCTTACGTCTTAAGACCCGAACTCAACTTGGGGTTTAATTCTTAGTGGTATTCATTCCGGCTCTCTGATCTCTGAATTCAAAACCGGCGAGGTCAGCTTTACCTTTCATCCTTTTGAGGTCGATAAAGTACCAGTCTAATACTAGTGTTCATTCTTACTTTATCTCCCTTTCCTATTTCTCTGGAAGAAATCAACTCTAGGGAATTCAAAATGACTTGTTGGTGTATATGTGGTGTGGTAAATGAATATAAACATAAATATTAGGTCTGAACATAATGGAATCAAATTCCCATTGTCACAGCCTTCAGATCTAGAGAGGGCTGGGATCCGTCAGGTTAACATGTCCATGTCAAACAATGTATCTCGATGGCTACTCCATCAAGAGTTATGGGTCCAAGTGAAACCAATATAGTCCAATGTAATAAAATGTAATAATTGAAGAATAATGCTATGATATTATTGGTTTCAGTCAATAGACTACGGTCATGCTAGGACCCAGTTTTAAAGGGATTTTGTTCATCATATCGACCCCAGTTCTGATTGTATTCTAGTCTGGTACTTACTGTATTGATCTTTTTATGTCGAGTCGCTACGTTACGCGATATAAAGAAAAAACGTAAACATATTCACACACACTTACATATATACATACATGCATGTATGCATTCATACATAGATGCACACATACGTACTTACATAAGATACATACATGCACACTTACATACTTACACAATAGATACATACATGCACGCGTATATACATAATAGACACACACACACACGTGTGTGTGTGTGTGTGTGTGTGTGTGTGTGTGTGTGTGTGTGTGTGTGTGTGTGTGTGTGTGTGCATAATTCGCAACAGGTCAGCCTACTCATGAAATTAACATAAAAGTGGCTGAGCATTCCAAAGACACGTGTACCTTTAACATATTTCTCAGGAAGATTCAGGCTTGCTCTTATTATTTCCACCTAAATGAACAGGCGGAGCGTGAAATAAAGTATCTTTGCTCAAAAGCACAACGTACCACCAGAAATTGAACCCACGACATTACGATCGGAAACCAAACACATTCACTACCATACAGATGTGTGTGTGCGTGTAAATATATTTTTTCATGAAATACACATTGGATATGATATGATAGAAAAAAGGGATGGGCACGACTGGAACAACTTTCATTGGAAGGTGGTTCGTTTTAAGTTGTCCTGGGATGAAATGTAAAGTATACATCAATACCGTCTAACATTAGCCGCTACTTTTGTTTTTGTTAGCTAAGAGTTATTCCCCTTGAATCACCAACATATAAATATATTTGTATAAGCTGAAGTGCAAGGCATTGTTAGACGTAATACAATTCCTCACACGGCGTGTTGCATGATACTTGATACATCGTAAGATTCCTTTACAAGAGACACACACATGTCATACCTGATCCAGCAGAACTGACATAACTGCACTTTTATACCCTCCCCACTCAATGAAAGTCTGCAGATACATTTTCTACATTTTCTAAAATTAGTCTAGTGGGGAAAATGTGAGAAGTCATGTACTCTAAATTACACACCAGGTCCGTATTAACCCATGATTGAGCCCCTATACTTTCAGAGGCCCCCTTTGACACTTCAATATTTCATCCTCTTTAACAATTTACTGGGTCCCCAAGCTTCAGTCAAATCAGCCTCGGGAATAGTGCAGCCGTGTCTACAACAGGGAATATCGGTGTTTCCATCTACAAAAATTGTTTTGGGGCAAGTCAAGATATTCCCAGCATTGTCACGTGTCGTAGCGAGGCTATGACGCTAGAATAGCTAAACACCTTCACCAGGAACATCTCAAGATACTTAAATAAGACCAGAGTATAGCAGGCTATGGCGCCGGAGTAAACAAACACCTTCACAACGCCAAAATTTAAAGATTTGACGCATGCGTATTTGTGTCGGCAGAAATTTTCTTCCGTAAACATGGCTGACGTGGATTTTCACGGAGATCAAGTAAGTAAATTAACAACACTAAAATGGAGTAAATTAGTCTAAAAACAATATTTTATTTCTTGTTATGGTTCTCTTATAGTTGTCTTTTGTTTCATGAGTTTAGAAGTAGCTGCTATCCAACAGGAATATTGTATTTTGCCTTATTTCTGTTTATTATGACATGCCAAAAAACAAACTACGTGTCTGCTATTTTCGTAAACATTTCATGAACTTCTTAAATATTGTATATCACCTGTATATCTGCTCTACCTAATGAAAGACAAAGTCTATGATTTTCAAGTTATTTTTTATATAATCAAGAATTCAGGGGAATTTAATAAAGTAACTAACTTTCTCATTATTAGGCTTGTGTCTGGAACATTAAAATTCTTACATAAAATTACGATTGAATTATTTTACGTAAATATAAACACTTTAAACAGTTTCGTAACTTTAAATCGGGAGTCGTTTCAGACGGTTTGATGTTAAAAGGATGAATCAAAGTTTACAAAGATACATTTTCCGGCGTAACCATTGTTTAATGTTCCCCTCCCACTCGACTTTGTTTCCTTAAGTTTCTTAATATAAATTTTGCAGAGATACATTTTCGAAGATGTAGATTACGATTATGTTAATGGACTTTTAAAGAAAGGTTGATATATATTTTTTTGCGAATCCTAGTTGTATATATGACATTAAGTTCCTGTAGGAAATCTATGACAGTAGCACTAACTTATTCTTATTCACAATAGATATGTTTATGTATAATAAACATATATAATTCTCAGTGTAACTGTTTTAAGCAATAGTTTATTCTCATCTCCATACCGAGTGAGTAAACGTCACTGATGAATAAATAATCCTAAAACACTGTCTAACGTTCTCACATGGCTACTGAGATAGGTGTGACATGATCACAGCTTAAAACAGCCATAGTGAGACAACTTTATTTGTTTATTATACATAAACATATCGTGCCTGCCTCTTTATATACCACTATTGTCTATGACATTATCCTCATTGGTATTTAACAAGAAATCGGAATGTATGACAAGAAGAAGTACTGACTACAACAAATACAAATCGAAAGCTTTTGATGTCAACTAAATCGTAATCTACTACATATAAAATGTATCTCTGCCCAATTTCATTTGGGTGAGGGTGTGGCTAGT
The DNA here is from genome assembly GCA_964016885.1 of Eledone cirrhosa. NCBI lineage: Eukaryota > Metazoa > Mollusca > Cephalopoda > Octopoda > Eledonidae > Eledone > Eledone cirrhosa. Next base: position 103,183,418 of record OZ024741.1, read on the forward strand.
TCACTGAACTGTTGTTACGCCATTTAAGCAACAAGACTAATTTTTCAGATGAAGAAACGGTACATATATATCCCCAAAATTAGTCGTGTCTAGCAACCTTATGAGTACACACATGAAACTCCAAATTAACAGAACTCAAACTTTGCCTTGATAAAGAATATATTGGTCTCTATTATGGTATTGAGTACTCATTCTTGCAACTGTCATTACTATGCATACATATATAACTTCAAACCCATAACTCTGCTAAACGCCAAGGTGTTAGCAAAGAGGTTGGCGCTTGTCATCAACTGTCTGGCTGAAGAGGGGCTGACATATGCCATCTCCAACGGATTCATCCACAGCAACCACCACCTCATGTGATACATCATAATGATAATGTCAACCATCAGTATGTTTTCAGGAGATGGATTGCTGTAATGTATAGCAGCCTCTGCTTGATGGTCAGGATGAATGGATATTTCACAGAGCCATTCTGTATCATGCACTCTATCAAGGATTCCCCTGTTCGTATCATTTGTATGTACTGACTCTATAGTGCCATTCTGCACAAGTTGGAGACACTGAGGGGCATTCCATGTGAAGTAAGATACAGGAGATCCATGTCGGAATATGCCATGGTGTCGAGCACGAAGCACATCTAAGAGAGTGTAAGACAGTGATGGAAGTAAGAGTTAACCATCAAAAGTTTGTGGGTCTGTGGCTAAACAGATGGAGAACTAGGTCCATGCCATCCAATAGCACTGGACAGATGCAGCAGTTAACCCTTTAGCATTTAAACCGGCCGTATCCGTCCAGAAATCTCTCACCTCTTTCTGTTCAAACCAGCTGTAACCAGCTGCTGTTCTCAAAATAAATATCAAAATCTCATAGATTCGCTATTATGTGAGATAATTAGGAGGTAAAGCCTTTATCTTGAAAATATAATAGTATATATAGAGTAATATAAATGCTAAAGGGTTAAGTTGGTCAGTGTCTGATTCAATCCAGATCTTCAGATAGAGAAAAATTGGGACAAAGTAACAAGCAGGGTGGCAACTCTCAGCCAGAAATGGACTGAGAGTAAATTATCCCTGAAAGGTCTAATGGAAGTGATGAATGCATACTTTATAATTCCTGCCACTTATCACACAATTGCTTTAGCATTTATTGCTGTGATTATGCTTCCCCCCCCCCTTCAATTTTGAGCCAAATATTTTTGTACTTGCATAAAATATTCTCTCTTTATCATCTCTTTCATTGCTTTGTATCTAATGACATCAGCCTCCAAAGTCCTAAGGTGTTTGTAATCTGTCCCTAGTTCAATAGATTTCATGATTTCCCCTCTAGGCATTTTTACTCCCTCTGTTCTTTTGAACTTTCTTCTTCTCATGAACATTGTAACACACTTTGAGAGACCAAATTCCATTCTAATATCTTCTGAGAAGATATGTACTTTATGCACGAAGTTTTCCAATCATTTCTCACTTTTCGCACACTGCTTTAGGTCATCTATGAATAATAGATAATTCAACTTCCCTTTTCCATTTCCCAAATCTTATCCTAGCTTTATTTTCTGCAAGATATCTCTTAGAGAAATCATTACCAGTACAAATAGAAAAGCAATAAACTGTCACTTGAAATATTCCTTGTTTAATTCATAGATTAGCTAATATTTCTCATCCAACAGTTAATTTTGTGTTTCAACTTCTCATGCTATTGCATATTAAATTTCTTATGTTTTCTATATATTTTCATTATATTTTCTATCCATGTGGGATAAAATCATATTATTATTATTGTTCTTTGAGTCTCAGTCATTGATGTTAGTTAACTGGAAAGTTTGTTGAAATGAATATCAAGCCACTACCTGCAGCCTCAGATATTCAGGACGTATCGGAGGGTTCTTGCTGTTCCCAGCAAGCATGCCTTTTGAAGCGTGAAGGGGCCAATTTTCTTTAACCATCCCTGGAAACTTTTTGAGATAGTACCTCGTGCGCCTATGACATTCGGGACCACTTTGACTTCATGGCAGTTCCAAATCCTTTTTACCTCCCACTTTAAGTCCTGGTATCGGTTAATTTTCTCCCTCTCCTTCTCTTGCACTCTCGTGTCGAATGGGCAGGCCACATCCACAATCAGGCACGATCTTTTCTCTTTGTCCAAAACCACCAGGTCAGGTCTATTGTGTTCCTCTTTCTTGTCCGTCTGTATCCTAAAATCCCACAGCACCTTCACCTGATCGTTTTCTATCACCGACTCTGGCTTATGCTCATACCACTTCTCAGAATGTGGTAAATCGTTTACTTTGCATAGGTGCCAGTGGATCACCCTGCCCATCACATCATGTCTCCAGCCCTTATAGTGAGTCTGGGCTAGGTGTTTACACTCGGATACAATGTGAGCCACAGTCTCCTTTCTCTCTCCACAGATCCTGCACAGTGGGCTAGCCTCCTCCTTGTAAATATGGTGTTTCAACCACTTCGTTTTGAGGGCCTGCTCTTGCACAGCCATTAACATTCCTTCTGTAGCCTTTTTAAGGTCTCCTCTTTTCAACCAGTTCCATGTCTGTGGATCTCTGAATTCAGTTTTCTCAAAGAAGGTACTATGAAGGGATTTTTCATGAAGGTTGCTCTTCCTCCTTGCCATTTCCTCCTTGGACATCTCCTGGTCTATTGTCCTCTCCTTCAGTACAGTTCTGAGCATTGGCTCCTTACTATCAGTCACGTATTTGTGTAGGTTGTTTTTCTCCATCTGAACACAGTCCTCTATGCTGATAAGACCTCTTCCACCTTCAGATCTCCTTAAGTAGAGTCTATCGACATCACTCCTCTTGTGGAACATGTTGTAGATAGTCAATAGCTTCCTAGTCTTCCTATCCATTTCTTTTTGTTCAGCAACATTCCATCTCAGAATTCCCACACTGTACCTAATAATAGACACAGCTCGGGAATTTACTGCACTTATGGCATTCCTACTGTTCAGCTGTGACTTTAATATGCTCCTTACTCACCGAATTATTATTATCATTATTATTACTATTATTATATAGGGCGGTGGATTGGCAGTATCGGTAGAGAGTCGGACACCATGCTTTGAAGCATAGAGTTACGTCCCTTTATGATCTGAGTTCAAATCCCGCCGAGGTTAACTTTGCCTTTCATCCTTACGGGGTCGATTAAATAAAGTACCAGTAATGTACTGGATAATTGCTGGCCTTGTGCCTAAAGTAGAAACAATTATTACTATTATTATTATTATTATTATTATTATAAGAGGAGTAGATTAGCAGAATTGTTAGAGCACTGAACAAAATGCTTAGCAGTCTTTACTTACAACTCTTTATATTCAGATCAAATTCAACTTTTTCTTTCATCCTTCCTGGCTTTCTAAAATAAGGTTTAAGTCATTTAATATACTTTTACTGCCCTGCAAATTGCTGATCTTATTATCATTATTGTTTCTGGTTCTTTACATTCTGGATTCAAATCCTGCCAAGATCAACTTTGCTTTTCATACTTCTAGAGTCAACTGTATTTGGTCCTAGTACAGGTATCTATTCATAATTAGTTGCTCACATTGACTATATTTGATTCTAGTACCAGTGTTGATCCATCATCAGTTGTTCATAATTATGTTAAAAAATTAGTTTTAAACCATTATTATTCGAACCTAAAATAATGTTTAAAAACAGTATTTTAAAATGTTTAAAATGTTAGTTGCTGTACTATGATAGAGATATAAACACAAATTACTGAACGTAATGGGGAAATTTACTTTTGAAATATCGCCTTAGGGTAAAAGGGATGGAAAAGGTTGGGAATCCCTATCCTAAAATATGGTTCTTTACAAACTAGTGGATTGAATTTTTAGGTATTAGAAGTCTTAGAAAAATCATCATCATATATATATTGACTTAGCAATAAATTAATTTAACTTAAGTGTTGCCTTGATATATGAAATGTCAAATTTGAACTGAAAAAATAGGAAATTTACTGCTCACTTAATATCATGCACACACACTTAGGTATTTTATTGTTACAGCTCGCACCTACATAGCTTTAGCTGGCTTCCTACATTGGAGATTTCTAGGGTGTTTAATGATAACAGTCCCAGTCCTATCATATATATATATATATATATATATATATATATATATATATAATTATTATCATGCTTTCCAGCATAGTTACGTCCCTTTACGGTCTGAGTTCAAATCCCGCCGATGTTAACTTTGCCTTTCATCCTTACGGGGTCGATAAAATAAAGTACCAGTAATGTACTGGGTAATTGCTGGCCTTGTGCCAAAAGTAGAAACAATTATTATTATTTGCCCACTTATTCCTAAGAGAGTCACGGGAGCAGATTCTTCAGACATACCTTCCAGAAAGTCCTATCAGAAGCAACCATCTTCAAATAATCTGGTTGAATCCCCAAATGAGACCAATCAAGCTTATCCAACCATTTTGCTTCTGGTTTACTTCTTGTTTTTCCTGCCAGCTGGCTTTGCCCATAAAACTTGTCCTGCAATTTTTTCCATTCTAATCTCATGTCTGTAGTACCAGATTTGTGATCGCTCAGTGCGGAGAAGTAGCGGCTCTACCTGGGGCAACTCCCTGATCTTCAAGCTTTGCACCCTATCAAGTAACATTACTCCAATGACCATTCAGAAAAAAACCTTTTCACCATTTGTATTCACGATTATATTCTTTTGGTCATTATGCAAGAGTCATGACCATAGGTAAGGATTGGCACAAAAAAAAAACATTTGAAGATAGTAGGTTTTGCTTTTATGTCTGTCTCTCTTTTTTTGATGATTTAGTCCTATCGTGTGTATATATACATATATATATATATAAATATACATTATTATTACTGCTCATACCTATGCAGGTTTAGTTGATCTCCTAAGTTGCATCTCTTGGCTGTTTTAATGATATGAACTGTAGTCCTATTAAGAAAAGCAATATTAAGTAGAGTATCTTTCTTAAGAAAACAATGCACTAACCTGTCCAAGAATTATATCACAGCCTTATGAGTCCAATACCCTAACCATTAGGCTATGCACAATCACCCGTGCAGAATTTGAAAAGTTGTAAAGCTGTTACTGAGAACATATGTTATAAGCAACACACCAGTTAACTCCTTTGATACCAAACTACCTGCAACTGCCCCCAATTTTTCACTAGAAAACTGTTTATTTGAACCCTTTAGCATTTAAAACGGTCGTGTCCGGCGAGAATCTCTCACCTCTTTCTGTTCAAACCAGCTGTAACCAGCCACTCATACTGACGTTAAGGTATTGTTTTCAAAATAAATAATATCAAAATCTCATAGATTCAATATTATGTGAGGTAAAGACTTTACCGTGAAAATACAATAGTAAATATAGAGTTTTGTAAATGCTAAAGGGTTAAAGTGCTTATATTTATCTAAAAATCTTTCATTGTAATTCTTTTTAAGAACCTTTGTAGTTGTCTACCAAATATGTGATAAATAATGAAAAGGTAAATTATATTACTAGATCCCCTCAGACATTAGATCATTTTCAAAATAATTTTAAAATAATAGGCAGTCTCTGTCATTAGAAATATAATAACAAAAGTGTTTAGATGTTTACATTTATCTAAAAGCCATCTTCTTCCTTGGAGGGTTTTGGGGGCAGAGTCCTCAAGCATGCCATCAGGGTTCTGTCAGAAACTAAATGCATCCCTTCCATCATAATTCATGTAAGAACATTTAAGTTATATTTCAAAATTATTTGAAAATTATAGGCAGTGACTTTCATTAGAAATATGGTAATGAAAGGGTTAAATATCACTAATTCAGAAATATTAACAATGATGGTGATGATAATCATCATCTTGATCATTTCTTACATTTGGAAAGAAACTGTATAGTGGATTGAATGAGACACGTGTATTATGGGGACAAGTACAGTTGTTGTCTAGCCATAGGTAAACTCTGTTCAAAAGTGTACCACATGACCTCATCTTTTTCTCAGGTACTGTAAATTTAGGATTATATTTATCTTATGAGTTCATCCCATTTCAGTGTGGTAGGGTGTACAATGAGGAATACTTGACATACTATTTCTAGCATGTATTTTGACCACATAGATTATATTTAAGTTTTAGATCTCTTGTTTGTTTGTTTTTTAATAACAATATTTGGTGGTTGGTTGGTGACAGTGTAGGTTGTGTTGTATAGTTGGTGGTGGAAATAACGTAGGTTGTGTGTGTTGTGCTGTGCAGTTGGTAGTAGTGGTGGTGTAGGTTGTGTATGCTATGTTGATAGTCAGTGGTACTGGTGGTGTAGGCTGTGTGTACTGTGTTGTATACTGTGTGTACTGTGTTGTATAGTTGGTCGTGATATATGCAACGGGGCCATTTGTGTAAGAGTATGTATTGTGTAGTTTGTATTATCTTATTGGCTGATGATTGTATAGATTATATACAGTATGTGTCGTGTGTGTATATATTGTTGGGGGGCGGGATGATTATATAGAGTATGTGTTGTGTGCGCGTTGTGCAAAGCTTGTGACTCTGAGCTTTGCACATCTGATAAGAATGTTCTTACTGTTAAGATATCTAAATCGTATCAATTTCTTCACGACAGGTGGATCTCAACGATGTACCTTTGGAAGGGGACATAACTGTACCTTTAACAGGCGGTGATGGCAATGAGGATGAGTTATCTACCTTAGATGAACCAGTTAAAGACACTGTTGTAAGTTTTTTTTTATTGTCTTGTATGTTGGAGGAGGGACAGCATGGCTTTATGGTAAAGAAGTTCGCTTGAAAATCATTACGTCCCGGGTTCAATATCCCATTGCTTGGCATCATGGGTAAGTGATATCCACCATGCGCTTCGGGTTGGCCCAAGCCGTGCGAGTGAAATTTGGTTAAACAGAAACTATTTGGAAGCCTGCTGAATGGACTGTGCCTTTAATTCAAAGGTCTGGCCTTGTCACACACTGAAGCAGGCAGATTCCACTTGATATTTGCTCCAAATATACAAGTGTCTGTGGAATACTCTACTATTTACACATTAATTCACGAGTTTGATGTCCAGTTGATTGATCAACAGAATGTTGAAATTAGCTGAGGATCCATCATATTTGTGAACATTGTATGTATATATATAAACATCAGTCCCATCATGTTTATTATAGTACTGCAGGCCATAATAGGAATTCAAGACGAGTTGTCTGTGGGAGCTCCTAAATGGTGATGATCTACACCTAATAGCCAAAATGAAAAGATGTTCCAGGCATGTAAGCAAAATCTGGAATCAAAGGACCTCAATGTAAACCTAGCAAAGACTATAGTTTTATTAAGTAATAAAATGGACAAAACCCTGCTTCTGTCAGGAATTGAATGAAGCTTGCAAGGGAGACAATTGTGCTGATATGGGCATGTGGTGTGTAAGGAAAATGAGAGCTGTATAAAAAATAGTGTCAGGTGCTTAAGGTGGATGGTGAAAAACAGAAACCAAAAGGACGAAGTTGTTAAGAATGACCTAAAGAAACTCGATTTCATGTAAGAAATGACACAGGATCGAGCTGAGTAGAGATAAGCCATAATGCCTAAAACATTAAATGTAAACATAGTGATAGATCGGCGGCTTCAGAGTTTGGCCATTGAAATTGAATGGAGACAATATAGCTCGGAGATCAGAGAGTCACTCAAGGTAGAGCCACTACTTCTTTGAATTGAGAGATCACAGCTCCAACACTATGGATATGTGGTTAGAATGTCTCAAGAAAGAATTGATTGACAAATTTTTCAGGCAAACCAACAGGCAGGAAACCCAGGGGTAGACCCCAAGCAAGATAGTTGAATCACATCCATAAGCTTGGCAGGTCTCGCTTGGGGATCCAACTGGATCAGTTGGAACCGGTTGCTTCTGACAGGACCTGCTGGAATGTTTGTTTGAGGACTCTGCTCTCACAACCTTTTCAGGAGTAAGTGGGTGAAGAAGACAATATAGGATTGGAGAGGGCTCTCCAGTCTAGTTTAGCATGTGACAACCTTTCTAGTACCACAATAAAATTCACCTTATAACACATTAGTGTGGGTACCATAATAAAATTCACCTAGTTCACCCTGTAAAGTAGTTAGGAAAGACATCCAATCATAGAAATCATGCCAAATATGGAATGCAACAAACAAGATTAGCCACTGAAACTCATCTCGTCTCATACTGTGATAATGCCACTTCCCCCATGCCAGCATGGAAAGGGAACATAAAATGATGATGATGTATAATATATATATGTCAATATTTTTCCTCCATATTTCAGCTTCGTGACCTCAAAGCCGTAGGAATCAAATTCTTCCATGTTCTCTATCCAAAACAGAGTAGTTTCTTACTACGAGAATGTAAGTATGTCTCATTAGTCATTATTATATTTATCGTTTTCTTCATCTCTAAATTCTTAACACTCATAAGCTGCTTGAGACTATACTTGGTTCTATGATACAAATCTGTTTATTTTAAAATGTTTATATTTATCTAATGTTTTTATGTAAGAACCCTTGTTATGTTCCAAACAACAAGAAGTGCTTTAAAGCAAGATTCCCTGTTAAAGCATGATAGACATCATATTCATCATGTTAAGCTTTTTTGAAGTAAAGGTTTACCTTTCCTGGTGCCAACCCTTAAATTCACCTATTACAACACACATGAATATAGTACACCTGTTCTAAACAGGTTATGCCCTAAATACCAGCTTAATAATGAGAAATTTAGTTATATTACTAATTCTCTCTACTATCTTGATTATTTTCAAAATTATTATTAGTGTTTCATTAGAAATACGGTAACAAAAAGGTTAAAGTGTTAATATTTATTTTAAAAAACTTCCATCATAAGTTTATGTAAGAATCTTTACATTATGCTCTAAACACCAACTTAATAATGAAAAGGTTAATTATATCAGTAAATCCTTCAACATTTTTTATTATATTTTTAAATTATTAAAAAATTATAGACTGTCTTTTATTAGAAATATGGTTACAAAAGTATGGATGTGTTTATATTTATCTAAAAACCTTCCATCATAATCCTATGTAAGACTTTTATAAAGTTATGTTCTGAACACCAGCTTAATAATGCGAAAGTTATATTACTAAATCCCTCAAAATTATTGATTATTTTCAAAATGCTTTGGAATCCATAGCCAGTGACTTCAGTAAGAAATAAAGCAATGAAAGAGTTAATCTTGTAGTTCCGTAAACATTTCAATTTCTCTTTGCAGGGGATTTGTGGGGTCCTCTTATACTATGTGTCTTTCTGGCTTTGTAAGTATATTTGCATTCATTATCATTTAAGCTCTAATACTATTTAAGTGATATATGTGTGTCAGTGTAGTGTTTCTGTGAGTGTGTATATATATATGTGTGTGTGTTTGTACATCTGTGGATCACTGTGTATGCTTTATATATATTGAAAAATTAGCCAAAAAATTTGCAGGCATCAAATCACTTATTAATCAACGTATGTTTTGTAAATGAAAAATAATTGATAATGTTTATATATTGATTAATTCATTTTCTATCAAATTCATCAGGAATAAACAAGGTACATTTTCACTCATTTTATTATTCCTGATGAGCTTGATGAAAATTGATATATAAACTTGATATATAAACTTTATTGATTATTTTTCATTAATTAATTTTCATACATCGATTTATAAATGACTTCATCCCTGCAAAGTGTTTGGTTATTCTTTCAATACATATTAATGCTCTGTGATGCTATTTATTTCATTCTTTGGATCTTACCGCTTGGATTATACCTTAGATTTGTTTGTTCTGCATGATTACGAATGGTAACAACACATTGAGCTTTCAATTATCGTGTTAAGTTAAAATAAGTGAATATCTCCACTTATAAATCTTTGTGTGTGGGTATGTATGTATGTGTGTGTGTGTGTGTGTGTGTGTGTGTGTGTGTGTGTGTGTATATATATATAGGGTGGTGGATTGGCAGAATCGGTAAAGCATCGGACAACATGCTTTGCAGCATAGAGTTACGGCCTTTTACGTTCTGAGTTCAAATCCAGCTGAGGTTAGCTTTGCCTTTCATCCTTACGGGGTTGATAAAATAACAGCACCAGTAATGCACTGGTTTAATCGACTTTACCCTCCTCTTCAAATTGCTGTCCTTGTGCCTAAAGTAGAAACAATTATATATATGTGCGTGTGTGTGTGTGTGTGCATGTATCTGTTAGTTTGTATAAGCCTATAAATGTGTGTGTGTGCATGTATATGTTAGTTTCTATAAGCCTATAAATGTGTGTGTGTGTGTGTTTAGAATAAGTCTAATGTTGTGATATAGCAATCAATCATTAGTAAATTAATTAATAAATAAATAAACATTAATATAAAAAGAAAAATTTGCTAATTAATTAGTACTTGTATTTGGTTTCAGGATGCTTCAAAGTAACCCAGACCACCTTGACAAGCAGATGTCTGGTGGTCCAGAATTTTCTGAAGTGTTTGTCATATTTTGGGTTGGTTCAGTGATTGTAACACTAAACTCTAAACTTCTCGGTGGAAATATGTAAGTATTACATTATATATAGAGTATTGATGTGTGTGGTGCCTATATACATGTGTGTATAAATAGTATTACTCTATATATAATGCATTTACATATGTGGTATCTATATACATGTGTATATAAATAGGATTACATTATATATATGGCATTTACATATGTATCTACATAAAGTTGTATATAAATAGTATTTGTATCCATCTAGCTATACCCCTTCTTCCCTCTCTCGTTTAATGTCTATTTTCCATGCTTGCATGGGTTAGACAAGTTGTCACATTATGAGACAAGTGAGGTCAGGTGATCACGTTTTGCTCATACAGATTTGTATATTTGTACTGCATTTATATATAGTGTCTATATACATATGCAGGTATATTTAAAAAATTATGTGTGCAATGCGTTCAACTTGGGCCTAAATTTTTCTATAAAAACACTTTTTTGCCAATGCGTTTTTCCTCTGATGTTGACTGGCAGCATGTTATCCTGTTCCTTAAGTGATGACCTCACTCGATAGAGTGTGTACCTCGGAGATCAGAGTCACTCTAGTTAGAGCCACTACTTCTCCAAATTGAGAGAAGACTGTGTTGGTTTGGACATGTGATGCACATGGACAATAGTCATTGGGTAAGGAAATGTTGGTGAAAAGAAGCTACGGTAGAGATAGACCAAGAAAGACCTGGCAGAACTGACCTCAGATCACTGAGACTCACAGATGAGATGATAAAGGATAGCGACGTGTGGAGGGATGCCGTGCTGAGAAAGACCCATACAAAACTTCCATGCTTTCCGAAATTCGCCAACACTACACCTCATACTCCTCCACCATATACACATACGCATACATCTGTGTGTATGACTCGTACACTGCTCACTCTCCTGTCATTTGTACATTATTCCATGTATTATACATGCACCTTTGATGAGTTGTAGAGCACCGGAGCATTGTACACAATAATTTTCATTAGAGAGTCGGGCGCCATGCTTTGCAGCAAAGAGTTATGGCCCTTTATGGTCTAAGTTCAAATCCCGCCGAGGTTAACTTTGCCTTTCATCCTTACAGGGTCGATAAAATAAAGTGCCAGTAATACACTGGGATAATTGCTGGCCTTGTGCCAAAAGTAGAAATAATAATTATTATTAATTATTATTTTTAAAAAAATCAAAAAATAAAATCACTACATCCCTTAGGGATCGCAGTAAGTACTTCACAAAATCTATAAACAACAATATACACACAGATTTATATACAGATACATACCACATGCATATACACACAAGTTAAAAGAAACCACACTATTTCGTGTGAGACACTATACCGACCAATCTTACGTACATTTGTAAAATATTTCTGAACATTGACTTCGCTTCTAACCCACATACACCTTTTAATTATATATATATATAATTATATATTCGTGTGCAGATCTTGTTCCATACACACACACACATAATACATAGGAAAACAGAAACAGAAATACAAAACAAAAGATAAACAAACATTTATCTCGTTAACTTACGTAGCATATTTATTTGTTTACATGCGCAGACTCTTTTGTACACACACACACACGCAACATTTAGGAAAACGGAAACAAAATACACAAAAAAAACAAAAAAAAACAGACATTTTATTTCTATCGTAATCAAGTGCGCTAAACCTATATTGTTTACATTCTGTGTTTTTCTACGGATGGGCAGAAATGACAAAATTGCCATGGTGATATCCATGGATGAAGTATGCGACAAAACTGGTCGATGTTCCAAAATAGAACATTGCCCAGAAAATCACATCTGCCATATCTGTACGGAACCCGAAAACTCGTTCCGTAATCGTTGGGTCGAATGTGGAACCTGTCACATCTCTGTCTGCCTTCAATGCGCCACAGGCTTCTGGAAGATTCCAGGCCAAAACAAGAAACATCATATTGCTATGATGGATAGACTCAGGCAGATGGTCCAGCTAACAAATTGGTCCTTTTAGTGCCTGGACTGTATGCCTCCCTCTACCATTGCTGCGGAACAACAACAGCAAAAACCGAAGATCGTGTCTTCCTCTACCATTGTTCCCGAACAGCAACAAAAACCGAAGATCGTGTCTTCCTCTACCATTGTTCCTGAACAACAGCAAAAACCAACGACCGTAGCTTCTGCTACTACCCCCGTTGAAGGATTTCATCAACAACAGCAACCCATGTCTTCCTCCCCAGTTACTTTTCAACAACAACAACAACTGATGACTGTGTCTTCTCCTACCATGCCTGTTGAAGGAGAAGAACAACAACAAAAATCGACCGTCAATACGGAGTTTGAGGAAATATGGCAAATGATTTCCGCTTTAAGCCGAGAAATAGCAGGAATAAAATCAAGCGTTCGTGTAGAACCCCACAATGAGGGATCTTACCGGAGTGCCTTGTTAAAAAATCTCCGCGTACCTCAGGTTGAAACTAGACGCATTGAGAATGCCACTGAATCTGCAAACCACGAAGTGATTGCCATTGGTGTACCAGAAGACATAGTTGATCTTCAGGCATTTGCTGCCAGTTCATCCAAAGACTTGGGCTGTGCTCCCGCAAAGGGTGCTCTACGCCTTGGCCGACCAGGCCCGAAACCCAGGCTAATTAGACTGTCGTTTTTTAACTCAACTGAGGCACGTTTATACCTTGTAGCCTCTGATAAAGCTAGGCGTGAAAGTCGGATTGCTTTCCGAACACGCCCTGGTCTTCCACCTGATGTCCGCCCAAAGTTGCGTGCTGCAGCTTCCTTAAACCGCAGCTCGACAGAACATGAAAGCTTCAGCCTACGAGATGATGGGCAGGTATGGAAGTTCGTTAAGGCTGGTGAAACATGGAAAAGAGATACCAGCTGGTCTGAAAACACTGTACCCACAACAACTGACAATAAAGAAACTGAAAAAACTCTGGGAAACTAAATCAGAACAACCTGCCATCCCCTGCACATAATCATATACTGGAATCAAGGTACAAATTGTTGTCCTTGAATGCACGTAGTCTATGCAATAAGATTCATCTTTTTGACTGCTACGTCAAAAGTATCAACCCTGACTTCATTACAGTCACGGAAACTTGGGCACATCCCTTACTCTGTGATGGGGTTTTCAGCATAACTGGCTACAACCTGTTTCGTAAAGACCGCATTAATCGTGGTGGTGGTGGTGTAATGGTCTACGTCCGGTCAAATTTGTCGGCAATTCCTTGTGTTGATTTGAACCAATCACAGCAGGAAGTTTTTTTCTGCGATATACGTATGACCATGTCAACACTGCTACTTGGAGTTGTTTACCATTCCCCAAATTACCATCAGGACACTCAACTTTGTGATATCCTCAGAGCTGCTGCCAGGAAAACAGCCACTTATGTTTTCATTGCAGGAGACTTCAATCACCCTGAGATTGACTGGGAAACTTTTCGTTGGCCGCCAAGTGCAAATGACTTCCTTGAGCTGGACTCGAACTGGTCCCAAGTAGTCAACTCCCCAACAAGAGGTGACAACACGTTGGACCTACTCTTCACCACTACTCCTGAAACGGTTATTAGTGTTACTGTTGAAGAACCTTTAGGTGACTCTGATTATGCTATGATCATTGCCAATCTATCCCTCATGGGCAGTAACAAGAACCACAACCATCTCCAAACTGCTCACTTTGACTGGAATAAAGCAGACTGGAACTGTTACTGCACCGAGTTGCAACGGCCAAACTGGCTTGAGTTCTACGACTCTGGAGATGTCAACACTGTACTCCAGAACATCCTGAGTTCAATATGGACAGCATGTGCAGCATCGGTGCCATGTAAGCGGAAAAAATATCCCAAAAGTGCAATTTGGGAGACTGCAGCAGTCTGTCTTGCCAGAAAAGAATGTCGCAATGCTCAACGTGAGTACAAACTTCACAAATCAGACATTAATAGGAAGAGGCGAAATAGATCGTCCAACCACCTCAAACAGGGGACAAAAAAGGCAGTGCTTCAATTTGAGCAGCACATAGCAACCAGCCCTGACAGCAAGGTGTTCTGGAAGTATGTTCACTCAAAGCAGAAGCCTCACTCTCCAGTTGGTCCTCTTCACAATCCCCACACAAGCCAGGTTACTGACGACCCCAAGGAATGCGCAGAGCTCATTGCTGAATGCTATGCAGGCATTTTCACTATTGAAGACCAGAGTGTACCATCTTCACCACCTATGACACCGGACTCTATTACAACCATGGAATTTACACCTGCAATGCTGCGACATCACCTAAATAATAAATGCAACCATGCCTCTCCTGGTCTTGATGGTGTTACGTACCTGCTTCTTAAATGTGGTGGGTACTTCCTTCTGCACCAGTTATCACGCTTCTTCCAATTCTGTCTGAACAACGGTGCTACTCCAGAACAGTGGAAAAATGCCAGTGTCATTCCTCTGTTCAAAGAGGGTGACTGCACATCACCTGTGAACTATCGTCCAGTCAATCTTACTAGTTGCATTGCCAAACTGATGGAATCCTGTGTCAGAGAAACACTTTGGAACTTCTGGAACTCTCACAGTCCTATCCGGCCCTCGCAATTTGGATTTATCCCCAACTCCAGCTGCTGTGATCAACTTATCGAGTTTCTTGAAGACATCACCCGGATCACTGATGGCGGCTCATGGGTGGATGTTGTTTACCTTGACTTTGCGAAAGCTTTCAATTCTGTGCCACACAAAAGGCTTATGGCAAAACTCTCTGCAATGGGTGTGAAGGATGATCTTTTTAACTGGTTGAAGTCCTTCATTCTCAGTCGAAGAGAGGTAGTCACGGTTCTGGGACAGCATTCCTCACCATATGAGATGTCATCTGGTGTACCACAGGGATCTGTTCTTGGTCCCCTTTTGTTTGTGGCATATATTAATGACATAGATGCCAACTTAAAGAATTCCACAGTACTAAAGTATGCAGATGACATCAAGCTGTACCTTGAGATAAAAAGGACAGATCCTGAACACTATAGATCTTGGTTGCAGTCTGACCTGGACACAATGCAACAATGGATCTCAGATTGGCAACTCAAGCTAGTTGTGGACAAGTGCACCACCATGCATTTTGGGAGTAAAAACCCAGCGTCCACAGACTCCCTCCACAGCACTAATATCAAGAAGTCTTCTTGTAAACGTGACCTGGGCATTACGGTCAGCAGCGATTTGCGTTGGACGAAGCACGTCTCTAAAATTGTCAAGAGGGCCGAGAGTGTCTTAGCATCACTCAGCAAGACCTTTGTCAGCCGCTCTCCAGCTATCTATTTAAGGCTGTACATGGCTGTGGTGCTGCCACACTTAGAATTTGCATCACCAGTCTGGAACCCCTATCTTGCTCAGAACATTGACCGCCTGGAAACTGTTCAGAGACGTGCAACCAAGCGAATACCCTCCATCAGGCATCTACCATACTCTGAGCGCCTTGCTTCCCTGGGCATGGATACATTGAAGTTCCAACGTCGGGCAACTTACTTGGTAAACACCCACAAAATTGTTAACTATCTTGCCAACAACAACCCTGAGTACCTTTTTGATTTCCATGTGTCTAACAGACGTGGGCATGCCCACAAAGTCAGAAAACAGTACAGTTCCCATGACTTTCGGAAACATTTTTTCACGCTCAGAGTTGCTGAAGCATGGAACAAACTACCTGCATCAGTTGTTAGCCGTCGAGACACTGCATCCTTTAAGGCCTCCATGCTTCCCGAGATTCGCCAACACAACACCTAATGTTCCCCCTCCATACACATACACACATGTATATCATGACTCATACACTATTCACTTCCCTGACATTTATGTATTATTCGATGTACTATACATGCACCTTTGACGAGTTGTAGTGCTCCTGAGCACTTTACACAATAATTTTATTATATATATATTATATGTATATAAATAGTATTACGTTATATATGTTGCATTAATGAATGTGGTTTTTTTATACATGTGTATATAAATAGTATTAATATATATATATATATATATACTTCATTGATGCATGTGGTATCTATAATACATGTGTATATAAATAGTATTACATTATATCTGCTACATGGATGTGTGTGGTGTCAGGCTATATGTGTAGAAATATATATATATATATGCATATATTTTACTGAGTCAACATAAGATAGAGATAGGACCATTTAGTCTTATCATGGAGGCACATGACTTAGTGGTTAGAGCATTGGGCTTGCAATCGAAAGGTTGTGAGTTCAATTCTCGGACCGGGTGATGTGTTGTTTCCTTGAGCAAGACACTTTATTTCACATTGCTCCAGTTTACTCACCTGTAGAAATGAGATGATAGGACTGGGGTCCCTATCATTCCACTGCAAAGTGGATGTGTAGGCGCCACAAGAAAGAAAAGCACCCAGCACTCACTGTAAATGAAGTTGGTGTTAGGAAGGGCATCAGCTGTAGAAATCAAGCCAGAATCAGTTCCCGTCCTACCCTTGCAAGCAGTAAATGATGATGATGAAGGAAATGAGAACCTCTCTAGTGCATTCTGTAAAGTGGTTAATGATCAAGTGGAAATAATATAGAATATAGAATATTCTACAATCTAACCAAGCACATGACAACTTTTGTAGTGCACCCAATACAATACACTCTCTAAAGAGGTAGTACTGGCATCATGATGAAACACACCCAGTATATTCCATGAAGTGGTAGTGTTAGTGTCAATATAATGTACTGTATACAGTCTGTAAAGTGGTTGTGTTGGTGCCACAATAAAATACACTCAGTACAGGCTGGTTATCTGACCCTGTTTTGTTTGGGATCATGACAACCCGTCCAACCCATGCTAGCATGGAAAATGAATATAAAACGATTAGGATATATGTATATCATAAGAGACAATATCATCATCATCATTATTGTTTTCATGTCTGTTTTTCCATGCTTTCATGAATTAGACTATATGTGTGTGTGTGTGAAGGTACATCGCTTAGTGGTTAGAGCATTGGGCTTACAATCGTGAGGGTATGGGTTTTTGTTCTTGGACCAGGCAGTGTGTTGTGTCATCCTGAAGGACACAACACACTGCTACCTACTGTATTGTAAATGTACTTGAAGATGAAACAATGTGTAAGAATTAAATTTTGTTTTTGATTGTCTTGCTTTCTCCACCATATATTTCTGATTACACCTGCTCTGCTTATCTTCTGTACATAATTCTCCTTAGATATCAACTCCACTATAATATTTAACATTGCATTTCTAAGCATTGAGCATGCTTCACTTCAGCTAAAGGCATCTAATATATTATATCATAGTTCCTTCTCTATTCTTATGATATATGTCTCTTATTTTGATATATCATCATCATCATTTTACGTCCGCTTTTCCCTGCTTGCAAGGGTGCGACGGGTCCTATTCAGCACAGCATCTCTTCACTTGTCATGGTCCTTCGTCATCTACTCCGTGAGCTTGTATAATTGTTCAGCTAGTAGTAATATAGGGTGGGTAATAAAGGATCGCAACGTGTGGAGAGATACTGTGTTGAGAAGGCCTCATCCAACTCATGCAAGCATGGAAAAGCAAATGTAAAAATGTTGATGATGGTGATGATATTGATTTATGTCAATGGAATTTTGTGGAAAGATATGGTATCTTTGTTGATTATAATACAATCTTTCTTTCATCTGTTTCAGTTCATTCTTCCAAAGTGTATGTGTTCTTGGTTACTGTGTTACACCACTTGCAATTGCACTTTTGATTTGCCGTATGATCTTACTAGCACACCAGTCAACAGCTCTCTTTGTAATCCGTTTTTGTATTATCCTCATATCCTTTGGATGGTCAACATTTGGTAAGTCTATTCATCCTTAATCATTTTTGTTTGTTTAACCCTAACTTTACTATATTTTTAATGAAATACAATGTATTTGAATTAATGAAGAATTTGGAGGAGCTTCCTATAATCATTAATTATTTTGTCATTAACTCTTATTATCCTGAAATGGTTTAACAAAAAATATCTAAAAATGGGTTTGTTAATACAAATGTTTATAGTATCTTTACTAGTGGACAGATTCTTGTGAATTAGGAGAAAGACTTTAAGTTTTAATGCAATACAGTCATAGTGCTGTTTTGTACTTTTCACAAATGTTTTGCTAATGTGATTTCCCATGGTACAGGTTGTTAAGAGTTAGGATGGTATTTGTAACATAACTTAACAAAAGGTTCTTTTATCAAATGGAGGATTATATTTAACCCTTCCATGACTGTATTTCTAATGAAATAGATTCTATTTTAATTAATTAATTTTTTCATTAGTAAGTCCCACCCTTGCAAGCAGGGAAAAGCAGACATAAAACAATGATGATGATAAGATAGTAACTTAACATATGGTGCTTATATGAAATTGTGTTGGAAGATTTTTATTTAAATAGGAACCCTTCAAAAGGGGTGGTTTGATTTCCTAGAAGTAGGGATGGTTTTGGCTGGGTTGGTATTAAAGTCCAGTATGTCAACCTCTCTAGTGCTGGTGGCACCCAGTCAATGCTGTAAAGTGGTGCTGGGGATAGGAAGGGCATCAACCAGTATATTATGAATGCCAAATTATGAGCAAAATATAAAATATATATATATATATCTTGTACGACAACTACAGGAGGAGAAGTACCTAGCTAAAAGTAAACCCCTCTACTTAGCTTTTGTAGACCTGGAGAAAACCTTTCACAGAGTCCCCCGCTCCATTATCTGGTGGGCTCTTAGAAAACTAGGTGTAGTTGAATGGCATATGAGAGCTATACAAGCCATGTATAAAGAAATAGTCAGTAAGGTTAGAATTAACAATGAATATTGTGAAGAATTTAGTGTAAAAGTTGGTGTTCATCAAGGCTCTGTCCTTAGCCCCCTCCTATTTATTATTGCCCTTCAGGCTATAACAGACGAGTTCAAGACCGGCTGCCCATGGGAACTCCTTTATGCAGATGATCTAACTCTCATAGCTGAATCTATGGCTGAACTAGAGAAAAAATTCCAAACATGGAAGCATGGCCTAGAATCAAACGGCCTTAAAGTTAACTTGTCTAAGACTAAAGTTCTAGTTTGTAGAAAGGAAAATAGGGCACAGGTACCCTCAGGGAAATGGCCATGCTCAGTGTGTAGGAAAGGAGTAGGCAGAAATTCCATTTTATGTCCCAAATGCAAACATAAAAGATGTAGTGGGATCACAGGTAAACTATCTAAGAACGTAGACTTTATATGTGGCTGATGCTCAGGTGCAATAAGTAGCAAGTGCCCACAGGATACTAGCTCCTTCTATTGACCAGATGGTTCTATAGAAATAGTGGACACTTTCTGTTACCTGGGTGACAAAATCAGCAGTGGAGGAGGGTGTTCTGAAAGTAGGTAGCCATAGTCAGAACGGGATGGAAAAAGTTCAGAGAGCTTATACCGCTGTTGGCCACAAAAGGTTTCTCTCTAAAAATGAAAGGCAAATTGTATGATGCCTGTATAGGAACAGCAATGCTACATGGCAGTGAGACATGGGCATTGTGTGCAGAGGACCTGCGCAGACTGGAAAGGAACGAAGCTTGCATGCTCCGTTGGATGTGTAATAGTAATATACGTGAACAGCAAAGCATAAATGAACTAAGTGAGAAATTAGTAATAAGAGGGATCAGATGCTGTTTACTTGAGAGAAGACTATGTTGGTATGGTCATATGATGCGCATGAAAGATGACAGCAGCATAAAAAAGTGCAGGGCGATCAAAATTGATGTTAGTTACGGAGTAGGCAGACCCAGAAAAACCTGGGACGATTTGAAAAATTCCGACCTTACACACTTGCATCTCTCTAAGACAATGTCACTGGACCGAGATCTTTGGCGCTACGCAGTAATACAGAAAACCCGCCTTGCCTATGTACAAAGCAAAACCTACAGTCAGTAGGCACCTCTTAACCAGATATACACCCAATCCACTACCCCTACCCTATCCTCCCACTCTCACCAACACCACCCTCTTTCTGTAAAGTTGGTACCACAACATCCAGTCCAAATAAATGAGATTGAGATCGTGTAGGTGTCACGACAAAAAAACACACAGTCCACGCTGTAATGTGGCCATGTAGGTAACACGGTAAAAAGTTCCCAGTTTCACACTGTAAATGTGGTTGGTGTTAGGAAGGGCATCCAGCTGTAGAAAACCTGCCAGATAGTCCTATATGAGCGAGACACGGTCACCCAACCAACCTTGCCTCAAGTGGGACAACTCCCCTCTAACCCATGCTAGCATGGAAGATGAACGTTAAACGAAGATGATGATGATGATGTATGTATGATGGCCTCAATGCTGTTGGTATTGGCCCATTTAAACACTGTGAGGTTGCTGACATAATCCTCCCATCAAATATTGCCTCAGATAAACATGTCGTGTCTGCCACATAAATAGCACCAGACTGCCACGTCAAATCCTCTACAGCATACTCAGCGCAGGGAAGAGATCACACGGCTGCCTCATGTAAGATTGAAACAGTAGGAACAACATGTAAAAGAGAGCATGGTGTCATCTTATCAAGATCTGTGGAGAACATTTTGAAGAAAATCACTGGAAAACTGAGGAGGATAAAAGGCTGTGATGAAACATTCACCAACTCCAACCAAGGCATCTATTGACCATTTAATGTGACCGATGTGAACAATTTTTCTTTGCAAAGATTACCCTTGCCAGCTACTATAGGCACTGTCCCGGATGAGAAAATCTAAAAGAAGGAAAAGTATACTCAGAAATGAGGAAGAACCAACAAGGACATTTATATATATCATTAGCATTGCCATCATCACCATTTATCACACTAGGTGTCACCTCATTACAGCACTAGGGTACTCAATGTCCTTGGTCTTGCTAGGGAGGCATTAGGGAGGGTTGGAGATGGAGTACAGATATTGCACTGCCAGGGAGGGGATGGTCATGGAAGTTATCTTGAAGTAAGGGGATAGTATCGGAAATATTAGCAGTAGAGTAAGTTGTTCTGAAAATAATGTAGCCAGAAGATCAGGCTAGAAGAAACTCAATGAGCTATTACCTTTGCTCCCCACTTCCTCATCCAACCCATGCCAACATGGAAAGCTAGTGCAGTCTTTCTTTGTTTCACCTCTCTTGTCCAACCCATATCACCTCTCCTCATATCCGGCCTAGTCCCAGAACATGACAGCCCATCTGGCCCAGCCAACCATGGAAAATAGACATTAACAATGATGGTGGTATGTAACTCCCCACCAACCACATCCCTGGTGGAATTGTCCTGTCCAAAACATGCATGCATGGAAAGCCAAACATGTTCCACCATATACAGCCAAACGCAACTCACTCTCTTCAAGGCCGCTCTATGACACATTGATTGCTCTCCCACTGTGGGATCACCCTCCTTCTTTAACAAGCAACATGTAGCCTGACACTTGCTCTCTCATCATTGCCTCACTGGTCCAAGGGGACAATGAACATTCAAATGCTGTAATGAGGTAGCACTGTTGACATGAAAAAACACCCAGTTCCCCTGTCAAATGGTTGTGCTGGTGCCATACATAAAGAACTTAGTACACCCTGTAAAGAGGTAATGTTAGTGCCACAAGGAAAGCTCCCAGTACATGCTGTAAAGTGGTTGGCTCTAGGAAGGGCACTCAGCCATAGAAAAGCAAGCTAAAAACAAAGTGTATGTGCAAAACATAATCACTTGGCCTCATAACTTGATAGCTCATTTAACTAATGCAAGCATGGAAAATAGACATTAAATAGTGATGATGACTGAGATTGATGTGATCAACTAAATCCCTTTGAGACAGAAGCCAATAAAAGAATAAGTTAGCATGTTGCATTCTGACTGTCTTTGAATTCTTTTTTCTTCTCTTTTATTAATCTATTTATTCTTTGCATTTTAGCTGCAACTGCATTCCTGGGAAACAGTCAATCATCCAGGAGAAAGGTTCTAGCTATGTACCCTATATTCCTGTTTTACTTCATCATCAGCTGGCTTGCTGTTTCCCACGCAAACTAGAAGAGAGAATGACAATTAAAAGGGAGGGAAGAACCCTACATGCACACACACACATGTGAATGCTCATAAAGACACACACACACATGCATATGCTCATAAGAGACACATGCACACTCATAGATGGACATACATGCACAAGCTCATAGACATACACACATGCACATGCTCAAAAGATACTAACAGACATGCACATGCTCATAAGAAACACACATATATGCACACACTTGCACATGCTAATAAGAAACACTCACATTCATGCACACACTTATAGAGACACACACACATGCACAACCTCATACAAGCACACAGACAATTTCCCTGACGCTAAACTTCACAGAGTGTACTGGCTGCATTTTATCATGCTGGTGCCATAATAAAATATACCCAGTACACTCTGTAAAGTGCTAGTGCTGATACCACAATAAAATACACCCTGTGCAGGGCATACAGCCAAATATGGAACATTTAAATAAATTGAGGTCCCCTCTCACCTTTCTTGTCTCAGACCATGACAACTCATCTAATCCATAGCAGCATGGAGAGGGATATAAAATGATGATGAAATTATGAGTGCAAGTGTACTTAACAAACACATGAAGATGCAT
>OZ024741.1:103214094-103254094 GCA_964016885.1 Eledone cirrhosa
TTCTGATTACTGAATGTTGAAGTTGCTGCATTACTGCACCAGTGCCCGTAATTCTTTTACTTAATTCAGCCTCCTGCCTTCCATCACTCGTGAACACGGCCCCGAAATACTTGAACCTCTCCACCTGCTTCAGTGGAACTCCATTCACATGTAAAATACACTCTGCAGGCTTGCTTTATTTTCTTCCTTTCAAAAACTTCTCATATTTCGTTGGTAAGGTCATAGAAAAGTTCATTTGTAGTGAGGAGTGATGATTGTAAGTTTCCAAGTTCTTTCCCTCCCTTTTTGTGAGTGGGAATGAGAGAGAGAGAGGGGTGATAGTAATGTCTCCTATGGTCACAGGTTACCAGGCAGATATCAATATACTACAACCTCACAAAAGAAACAATTATTGTACTGGATAATACTCATTTAATCCATAGAAACATTACAAAGCAGTTGTAAAAATGATGTCAGATTTGTTTACTTCTCACAACATTTAAACTCACCAATATTGGCAAATAGTAATAAAAAGCGTTTAAACAGCAAAATATATTTTATGCCTTCAGTAAGAAGAGAAGTCTAACATTTCAGACAAAACTGAAGTGTATCGTGAAGTTGATACTGTTTAACTCCAAATCAGCTCTAATTGAATCCTTCCTTTTCTTGAAAGATGATCAAGTATGATATAACAGATTTTACTGTTATTTCTAGCAGACATAATTACCACATAGAGTCCCTTTCATTGTAAGGAAGAGTATAATGTTCAGGTAAATATAAAAATAGGTCGAGGAAAAATAAGCCTAAATATGTTAAACTGGTTACATTTCTCAGAGGTTTTGCTACCTATTCTTTCTCCAAATAGATTGTGCCATGTGAAATAGTGTCATGCCCCACTGAAACACCTACAGTGGATTTGAACCAATTATCCATGAACTGTTAATCCTATATTATCCAATCAGCCATTCTGGCTCTACAAATATCTATCTAACAATGAATTTCTAGTTGTTCTACCAATGTCAGCTAGGTAGTGTTGGTGCCACGAAAAATGGTCCCAGTACATGCTGTAACGTAGTTGACATTAGGAAGGGCATCCAGCCAGAAATGGAATATATGAACAAGACATGGTCACTTGATCCATCTAACTTATACAAGCATGGAAAATAAACTTTAAACTGTGAAAATGATGATATATATTGTACATATGTTTATGAATTGGACTTGGATATTACAACATTGGGGTCAGACATGCTAAGTTTTCACATCATATGTTCGTATATATATATATATATATATGTGTGTGTGTGTGTACATACATATACACATTTATGTGTATGTGTTTGTATATATAAAAGTTGATCGATAAGGAAATTAATATTTCTAATGTAGATATCAAAACACATGTCCTACTAAATACTTTACTGAGAAATTATAAATAAGGCATCATTACTATTATAAATACCAGAAATTACTTTTAATAGTGGCCTGGATTACCTGAATAAACTATTGTTCCTGTGTGATATTTTTCCTGCTTCGGTTGCTTGCCACTTGTGTAAACAGTCAGGAGTAGCAACGCAGCTAGAGCGAAATTCACCAAGATATTATTACTGAGTCAGTATTTGGTTTGTATTTTGTGACCTTATTAAAAATATAAAAGCTTTGAAGGAAATGAAACAACAGCTTTGAAGAAGTTTTAGAAAGTAAATATTGTTTTGATGGAAGAGGATAGTTGTGTGGTATGGTGGTTCTAATGTTTCTATTCGTTTGGTATAATATTAAACTACACTGAATAAATAGGAAATAAAACTTGCACCAATATGCTGTACCAAATCACACCTGTGATGAGTGCCACTTTCAGCAGGAATATTTAAATACTGTAGTTGAAGATGGAGACACGCTGTACATAATATTTTGGTTAGTAACATGAATAGACTGATTATCCGTGTAACATATTTTTTGTTCCCCGGTTCTAAGTGCCATTTACTGGTTTGTTATATCCCATTATTATTTTTTAAAAAACTATTATTTAATCAGAAGTTTGGGTTTGATATTTCGAAATTTTCATATTTTTCAAGAAAAAACATTTTTTTTTAATTTATCAATTCATATAATTAAATCAACAGAGTATATTTATTTTATTACACAAGCTTATCAAAAGCAAACAAGTAAAAACAAATAACACTTATAAAGCAACTTATACACGTCAGAAATGACTGGATTTCCTGGATTTGCGGTTGTAGTCCAGGTCGCATTCCCGCACTAGCCCCCAGTTATAGTCCCCCATCATTTTTCATTGTAGTGGCCCTGGTACCTCTGCTCTATCTCTTTCACATCTTGATGGAATCGTTTGCCTTGTTCTTCTGAGTAGGTGCCCATATTGTCCTTGAATTTTTCCAGGTGAGCGTCCAGCATATGGAGTTTAAGCGACATCCTGCATTCCATGTCGCCAAAAGCCTTTATCAGATCCTGCACCAGTTGCTGGTAGTTTTCAGCTCTGTAGTTGCCCAGGAAGCCCTTAACAACTGCCTTTAAACCGTTCCATGCTGTTCTCTCAATCCTATTGAGCTTATTGGAGAACTCAGTAGAATCAAACACCTTCTTTATCTGAGGTCCAACAAAAATTCCACCTTTGATTTTGGCCTCAGATAACTTGGGGATGGACTCAAGAAGGTACTTAAAAGCGGCTGATTCTTGGTTGAGATCCTTCACAAACTGCTTCATCAACCCCCAACTTAATGTACAGTGGCGGCATGAGCACAATCCTGGGATCAACCAATGGCTTCCACATGACGTTCCGGGTCCCAACTACAAATTCTGTTCGCTGCTCCCAGTTCTTTCTTTTGTAGTGGTCAGGGGTGGCTCTGCTGTCCCAAAGGCAGAGGAAGCATTGGAATTTGATAAAGCTTCCTTGGAGTTCAAGCAGGAAAGCCACCATCTTGAAGTCTCCAATGATTTCTTAATTGTACTGGTTGTATTGCAGAGCTTCCAAGAGGATTTTCACACTGTAGTAATCTTCCTTCAGGCAGACTGAATGAGCTAGGGGCAGTGTCAGGAACTATTTTCCATTGTGGAGGAGGACAGCCTTCAAACTTGTGCTGCTTCATCCTGGAGATGAATAGCTCTGCATTGGACTTGGTCAGACCCATATCCCTGACCAAGTTATTGACTTCTCTTTGGTTTGGGAAGTGAGGAACTTTTTCTGGTACCCCAGTATCAATAAATCTCTTTAATCCACTTTTTAACAATTTTATACTTTATTGCACTTTTATAATTTTCTTTAGGTATTACTCTTTATTTTATAATTTTAATTTAACCTGAAACATATATAAAAAAAAAATCATTTAACATAAGCAAATTAAACTTACATACAACGTAAAATCCAGCATACAAATAATTCTAGTGAATAGCTTAGAATTTTTACAAACCCAAACTTTTAACTGTTTAATAGCACTTTTTTTTTATTTATTTGGGACCTAAGCAACGCAAAAAAAGTGATTACAAGCCAGGAACAGATAAAATAAATGTTTTTGTTACACAGTGTTATTAGCTTCAAATGTTCATTTAGCTTGTTTGCTGGGTGTAATGGAGTAAAGTAGCAAGTGGAAATATTTATATAATCTACAAGACCATGTTTGTTTTGTTTAGTAGGAATTGTGTTTCGATATGTAGAAACATTACTATTATTACTATAATCCATTGTTTTGCTTGTTTTTTATTCATTTTGTGTACAGTTAGGTTTTTTTTATGTTATGGTATGTTGGATTATAGTTGGTTTAGAATAGATGCACTCTATCTCTGTGTGTCGTAAGAGGTGACAAAAAAATTGATGCCAGAAAGGGCATCCAGCCATAAGTTAATGCATCAAAAAAGACCTTGTGATGGGTATAATAACATATGGTCATGGTACAGCCCAAAGTACTGCATGCAGTCCCCACTTTCTCTTGTTGAAATACGAGATGGGGAAGCAAAGGAGGTATTCAGTTTATTTATGATGGTCAAGTGCATTGTGTTCCTTGTGGAAACCCGTATATGAGATTCAAGTCATGGAATATAGAGATGAAAAGGAGTCACTGAATAGAAGAAGAGTGGACATGTGTTTTATGCAGGGGATAAGATGGAATAGAAGTGGTGCAAGAATGATGAGAAGGAGACAAAGAGAGAGGTACAACTTTGTGTTTCAAAAATGTCAGGAATATGTACATAGCTTTAGTGTTTCAATGTTTGTAGTCAGTCTGATGAGTGAATAGTTGATGATGAAATTGATGTTTGGAAAGTTCTCGGGATAAGCCCCACATGTAGATCAGAGTGTTGAAGAGAAAGACAAGGTTTGGTGTGCAGTAGAGAAGATGATTGAAAACATGAAAGACAAGGAAGTTATCATGATAGGAGAGGATTTGAATGGACATGTGTGATTGAGTGTGGTTGGTTTTGAAGGAGTCCATGGCAGCTACTGTTGTAGTAGGAGTAATGAAGAAGGTGAATGGTTTGCTGACTGAGCTAAGATGTTAATCTGTAACACTTAATTCTACAAAGAAGACGGACTCGTTATGTATACATCGGGGGAGGGGGTTGTTGTCAGCTGTCAACTCCTGGGTGGTGGTGAAAGAAGGCTGTATTCTGGTGGATTGGGAGTTAAGTACTCTCATGTCTCTGTACAAAGGGGGTGGCAGTCCTCTAAACTTGTCTTATATAGAGCAATTAAGCTATAGGAACACGAAAAGAAAATATTGTAAAGAAGTTAGTGGAGAAGATGCGGAAAAAAGTAAAGATTGATGAAATACAGTTTCCATTTCTGCTGGGAAAGGGAGCGACTCGTGGACTTTTTATTGTTAAGTTGTTTCAGGAAAAATATAAGAGGAAGAATTTGCTTGCTCTTAAGTGCTGCAAGCAAAAGAAGCTTGTGTGGTGCCAGATGGCAGGAGGACCCGTTGGTTCAATCATGACGTCAAAGATGCCCTCTGGGCAAAGACGGAAGCCTACAATGCTTGACAATACATCCTCCTTCTTGCACTTGTGGCACAAGCAGGCACAAAGAATTAATCGCAGCAGAGACATTAAAGGCGTCCAAAGATATGGGTGGACTTTGGGGTTAAGATGGAATCCGACTTCAGATCAGCAAATAAAGTGCTCTGGCAGACCATCTGATGTCTCCACACCTACTATCAGGAATTCGTCTGGGATTCTCCTCTCTCCAGAGAGCTGCATCCTTGGAAGGTGCAAAGAATACTTTGCTGATCTCCTGACCCCCATCACAACAGCATCTTTTGATGTACACTAGGTGCATCTGGGAGTGTTGACTAATCTCCTAGAGGATGAAGTCACAAAAGTAATTAAAGAGCTCAAATGTGGCAGGGTCGCTCAGGAAGATGAAATTCGGCCTGAGATGTTAAAAGCCTTAAATAGAGAAAGTATTCGCTGGCTGACTCCTGCGTGTTGGGTGGCCTGGATCTCTGGAAAGGCACCTAAGCAGTGGCAATCAGGAGTGATAAACCCAATTTTCAAAAATGGAGACAAGAGATATTGCACCAATTATAGAGGGATGTCCATGTTATGCCTCCCCAGTAAAGTCTCTGCTAAATGCCTGGCAAAGAGATGTAGGGAGATTGTTGAGTCTAGCACAGCTGACCAAATATTCACATTGCAGTAGATCTTTGAGAAATCGTGGCAGTACTGCTAGCTTTGTAGACCTCGAAAAGGCATATGACTGCATTCCATGGGACTTGCTGTGGAAGGATCTGCAAGAGTATGGGATCGATGGTCAGCTTCTTATTGTTCTGATGTCTCTATATGAATGCCTAAGTATTTGTGTTCAGATAAATGGTGCTAAATCGAAACCATTCAATGTGGGAGTCGGACTCCGCCACGGTTGCGTACTGTCACCTCTCCTGTTCATTATTGTCATGAACAGGATTGACATACGCAGCCAGGTTGGAAGTAGTATCACGACTGGCAGGTGTAGAATCAAACGGTTGGAATTTGAAGACGACATAGTATTATTTAACTCGACAGAGCGTGATCTTCCCCCTTGCAATTGATAGTTTTGATGCCGGCTGGAATGGAAACTGAGACATTCGTCCTCTCTTAAGGAACCCTGTGCAGTGTATTCTGCATGTGAATGGACTTCCACTGAAGCAGGTGGAGAAGTTCAAGTATCTCCGGGCCGTGTTCGTGAGTGATGGAAAACAGGAGGCTGAATTAAGTGCAAGAATTGCAGGAACTGGTGCAGTAATGCGGCAGCTTCAGCATTTGCTAATCAGAAGGGAGGTCCCTACCTCCCTCCTGATTACCGAAGGGTAAAAACCAAACTCGCTATCTTCAATTCGGTACTCGTGTCAACCCTTACCTATAGTAACGAATCTTGGGTAATGACCGAAAGAATACGATCGCGAATGCAAGCGGCTGAAATAGGGCTGCTCCGAAGGGTCTTTGGAGAAACGTTACTCGATAGAATGCGTAACTCGGAGATCAGAGTCACTCCAGATAGAGCCGCTCCTTCCCTGAATTGAGAGATCACAGCTCCGATACTATAGGCATGCGGTTAGAAGGTCTCAGAAAAGAATAGCTGGACAGATTTTATGGGCAAACCCAACCGGAAGGAGATCCAGGAGAAGACTCCGAGTAAGATGGTTAGATAACATCCATGAGCTCGCCTGGAGATCCAGGCGGATCAGTTAGAAACGGTTGCTTTACACAGGACCTGCTTGAAGGAGCAGGAACGAAGAATCATCAGAGTTTGATGAGCTATCGATTCCAGAGTCGGGCACGAAAAATACCGATCGTACTTTGAGTTGATCATTTGTGAAACGTGCGTTACATCTGAATAAACATATTGATATTGTAGTTATACTTCGTTCATGCCCCTCATTATTAATATTATTAACACTCTTCTTCTTAAGGCAACCGACTACGTTGAAATACCAAACGTAGGATACTACATCAGCAACAGGACCCACATCCAAGTTCGATCGGGATGCTCTGCAACAGCTCCAACTTAGTAATGGTTCGAGAGTCAATACGTACAGAGGGGGGCCAACCTTGACGGACTGATCGCGCGATTTGAAACGGTTCCGAAAGGTGGCCATTTACTTTAGATGCTGCTGTGCATTGCTTCTAGTGATGGGACCGAAGCCAGCTGCCTGAGGACAGCCTTCAGATACCGATGGTCGATCCTATCGAAAGTTTTCGATTGATATACATTTATCAGAGACCCACCGAAGCCAGGTTTACACTCTACCTTCTCTATGATGTATCGCATGAGGTGGAAGTTGTCGTGTATGGACCTAGTGGGGATTGCACAAGTTTGCGCCACCCCTCCCAAATCCTCGACGACAAACGCTAACACCTTGGCCAGAATCTTAAACTCTGTGTTTAGTAGAGTATTGAGCCTGAATTTGTCTAATGTGTCGCTCTTGCTCTCGTCTTTCCCCATCAGCATTACTACAATCTGGCACACAGAACTGGGAATACTCCCGTTCTGTTGTAGTAGAGCGATTCGATGAGATCGGAGAACAAGTCTGGCATTTCTGCGTAAAACTCGTAGGGGAGACCATCCAAATTTGGATGCAATAGTATCTGCATACCTGGTCCTGACTGTCGCGTTAACCAACACTCCCCACTCCATCTTGTAGGTCGACCTGGACCTGGCAGTTTTATTGGCTTTTTTGACTTTAGGTAGTCTCAAGTTGCAGATAACTAGATGGTGATCAGTTGACTCAGCCCTTCTCATAAAACGAACATTTAGCACAGAATCGAAGAGATCAGAGACAATAACAAAATCAATTATTGATCTCTTTGCTAGATTCCGCTCATACTATGTATATTTATGGATGCTTTTGTGTTGGAAGAAGGTGTTTATAATAGAGAGTCAATTGCTAGAACAGAAGTCTATTAAGGCCTCTCCATCCATATTTAGATCGCGGTCGCCATTCCTTCCAATCATTCCTTTCTATGTCAGGTTTCCAGGGCTAACATGTGCATTGAAGTTTCCTATTAGGATATATGACTCAGTCTTAACTACATCTTACGCTACAGTGACTTCAAGAAATGATCTGTATTGTTTGGTGCATAAACTGGCACCACCCTAAACTTCAAGAGGTAAATCTTCCCTCCTAATAGTAACCAGTCAATAACACATTCTGACAGCCGGGATCTTGTGAGTATCCCCACTCCCGCTTGTGGAGTCATTTCTGACGCTACACATCAATAGTGGAGTTTCCATCCTCCATCCAAATCTACAGTACGAGGGCCACGGAACTTTTTTGAGGAAACCTCGACTATATCTAACCGGTAGAATCTAGCATTCTCCACTAGTTCCTGCTCTTTACCTGTAAGGGGTGTGATAGACAGGTCTCAGGTCCATCGCGAGATTTTACGGCATGAAATGGAGATTTCAATATATTTTTCAAACAGGCCCCTCAAGCTAAGGCACTTGTTGACCTGCGAAGGACGATACAATTTGGATCTTTTTCTTACCTCTCGCCATATTGCAATCTTGGTGGTCTTATTCGCACCAGTCACCGATCTGGTACTTTCTCAAACCAGCGAAAATAGGCTTTTTTAGAGGCGCCCTTTACTCGCCTCCTCATAGCTACATCACTGCGTTCTGAGAGTTTTCTTGATAATATGAGGGCCTGAAACCATACATAAAACCATCTCTCTTCTTTATTATATATCTATGTGTGTGTGCGTATATATATATATATATATATATATATATATATATATATATATATATGGACAGTTCTGTACCAATATATGTATATATATATATATCGGACATGAAGTTTCCAGATATTTAGGTATGACTATCTTTATTTATTTTTTTATATGAAATATTGATTGCTTCTTCCTGTATCTCATGTCTGTTATTTTGCCTGAGAAAATATTTCTATGTATACATAAATAATACGTACATATATTTATTTTTTTAATATCCAGTTGAGTTCTTAACACGTGGTTTTGGATTCCTAACAGAGTTCAATGACCTGCGTATATATTATTTTATATTTTACGATACCCCCCCCCCCCTTCCCATTTGCGGACAGTGTGAGATTTTTTTTAAAGGACTGCTGGACTTTCAAACTTAGCGGTTCTTCTGGTACTGACGGTGACTATCGTTAAATATTAATATCGATGTAGTTTTTTTATATTGATATTGCCTTGGCATTCCACTGAAGAGTTATAAGAGCCCACTTGCACGGAAATCTGTTGATCATATGCAAGCTTCTACATAACTTGGACATTATTCTCCCACCTTGTAGAAATCTTATAATGAAACGATCGTATGGATAATGAGATTTATTTAATTATGTCTCATATAAAATAATACAGCCGACTATCCACATAATTGTTTCTACATTTGGCACAAGGCCAGCAATTATCCCAGTGTATTACTGGTGCTTTATTTTATCGTCCCCGTAAGGATAAAAGGCAAAGTTAACCTCGGCGGGATTTGAACTCAGACCATGAAGGGACGTAATTCTTTGCTGCAAAGCATGGCGTCCGACCCTCTACCAATACTGCCAATTCCACAACATAGTTAGCACCCCAAACGTATAATTGTGAATATACTTAGGTATTTCCTAATGTTTGTTGAGTGAGATGGAAGTTGGTCGGAGTATCGCTAATAGCTTTCTCTGTTAATGTATTAAGTATATATATATATATGTGTGTGTGTGTGTGTGTGTGTGTATAACAAAGAGGGTATGGTAAGATACCAGGTGGACCATAACGCACCAGAGTGCTCAAAATACTTAGGGTAGTAGAGTGGGTAATAGGAAAATAGCCAGGATCCCAACGGCTGAGCTCCGGCCGTTTCAACAGCTAGATCGGATCTAGCTGTCGAAAGGGCCGGAGCTCAGCCGTTGGGATCCTGACTATATATTTTCAACAGTAATACTATACTATATATTTTCAACAGTAATACTATACGATATATTTTCAACAGTATTACTATACTATACTATATATTTTCAACATACACCACACACACTCTCTCTCACACACACACACACACACACACACACACACACACACACACACATATATATATATATATGTGCATGTGTGTGCGTGTGAGAGAGTGTGTGTGTGTGTGTGTGTGTGTATGTGTGTGTGTGTGTGTGTGTGTGTGTGTGTGTGTGTGTGTGTGTGTGTGTGTGTGTGTGTGTGTGTGTGTGTTGAAAATAGATAGTATAGTATAGTAATACTGTTGAAAATATATAGTATAGTATTAATGTTGAAAATATATAGTACAATATTAATGTTGCAAATATATAGTTCAGTTCAGTATTACTGTTGAAAATATATAGTATAGTATTACTGTTTAAAATGTATAGTATAGTATTACTATTGAAAATATATAGTATAATATTACTGTTGAAAACATATAGTATAGTACTACTGTTGAAAATATATAGTATAGTACAGTATTACTGTTGAAAATATATAGTATAGTATTACTGTTGAAAATATATAGTATAGTACTACTGTTGAAAATATATAGTATAATATTACTGTTGAAAATATATAGTATAGTACTACTGTTGAAAATATATAGTACAGTATTACTGTTGAAAATATATAGTACGGTATTACTGTAGAAAATATATAGTATAGTATTACTGTTTAAAATGTATAGTATAGTATAGTACTACTGTTGAAAATATATACTACAGTATTACTGTTGAAAATATAAAGTATAGTACAGTATTACTGTTGAAAATATATAGTATATTACTCTTGAAAACATATAGTATAGTATAGTATTACTGTTGAAAATATATAGTATAGTACAGTATTACTGTTGAAAATATATAGTATAGTATTACAGTTGAAAATATATAGTATAGTATTACTGTTGAAAATATATAGTATAGTATCACTGTTGAAAATATATAGTATAGTATTACTGTTGAAAATATATAGTATAGTATTAATGTTGAAAATATGTAGTACATTATTACTGTTGAAAATATATAGTGTAGTACAGTATTACTGTTGAAAATATATAGTACAGTGCAGTATTACTGTTGAAAATGTATAGTATAGTAACACTGTTGAAAATAAGTACACGAATATATAATTATATATATATACTTAATTAAAAGTTGGTTTAAAGCCAAGTCAATGCAGACAGGCAGACATACAGACAGATATTATAAGGGCACGACGTTATAGCTATTTATCTATCTAAAAAGACAGAGTAAGAAAGAGAGAGGAATGTCGTATTATATATATTATATATAATAAGCACATGGTT
Source organism: Eledone cirrhosa (assembly GCA_964016885.1). Taxonomy (NCBI): domain Eukaryota; kingdom Metazoa; phylum Mollusca; class Cephalopoda; order Octopoda; family Eledonidae; genus Eledone; species Eledone cirrhosa. Next base: position 103,225,334 of record OZ024741.1, read on the forward strand.
TAGTGGTTAAAGCATTGGCCTTGCAATCGAAAGTTTGTATGTTCAATTCTCAGACTGGGTGATGTGTTGTTTCCTTGAGCAAGACTCTTTATTTCATATTGCTCCAGTTTACTCAGTTGTAGAAATGAGATGATAGGGACTGGGGTCCTTATCATTCCACTGCAAAGTGGTCGTGGAGGTGCCACAGCAAAAAAGCACCCAGCACTCACTGTAAATGAGGTTGGTGTTATGTAGGGCATCCAGCTGTAGAAATCAAGCCAGAATCAGTTCCTGTCCCACCCTTGCAAGCAGGGAAAAAGCGGACGTAAAAAAAAACGAAATGAAAATGAAATAAAGTACAAGTAATGTACTGGGATAATTGCTGGCCTTGTGCTAAAAGTAGAAACAATTATACTTCCTTTTTATACAACTGTAAATAACATGTTTATGTATATATACGTATAAAGGAATGGTGTAATAAAATGTACAAATTAAACTGTCGCTTATTTATGATACTAACACTATATATATATACACACACACACACACACACACACACACACACACACACACACACACACACACACACACAGCGAAGTCAATGTACAGAATGGTTTTCGTAATGCAGACAGCCAGACATACAGACAGATATTATAAGGGCGCGACGTTATAACTATGTATCTATCTAAAATGACAGACTAAGAAAGAGAGAGAACGCTAACCGGAAGTGTTGTCATTTGAAAATTTTAAAGAAGTAAATATTTAAATAAACAATAAAATATCTTTAATCTTTTAACTAAATTTAGTAGACAAAAATACCCTCAATTACCTCTCACCAGATTGCAATCTTGGTGGACATATTCGCACCAGTCACCGATCTGGTACTTTCTCAAACCAGCGAAAACTAGGCTTTTTTTAGAGGCGACCTTTACTCGCCTCCTCATAGCTACATCACTGCGTTCTGAGAGTTTTGTTGATAATATGAGAGCATGAATACATAAAACCGTCTCTCTTCTTTATTATATACTAGCTGGTCCGTCCGGCTGGCATCCGGCTACCATTGGCGTGTTCTACGGCATCCATATATATATATATATATATATATATATATATATATATATATATATATATATATATATATATATAGCTGACGTACCTAGCTTCGCTTGGATAAACAGACGATAAGCCGTCTGTGTAGTATAGCATTACTGTTGAAAATATAGAGTATAGTATAGTATTACTGTTGAAAATATATAGTATAGTATTACTGTTGAAAATATATAGTATAGTATTACTGTTGAAAATATATAATATAGTATTACTGTTGTTGAAAATATATAGTATAGTATAGTATTACTGTTGAAAATATATAGTATAGTATTACTGTTGAAAATATATAGTATAGTATTACTGTTGAAAATATATAATATAGTATTACTGTTGTTGAAAATATATAGTATAGTATAGTATTACTGTTGAAAATATATAGTATAGTATTACTGTTGAAAATACATAGTACAGTATTACTGTTGAAAATATATAATACAATACAGTATTACTGTTGAAAATAAATAGTACGGTATTACTGTTGAAAATATATAGTATAATATTACTGTTGAAAACATATAGTATAGTATTACTGTTGATTACCGATCTAGCTGTCGAAACGGCCGGAGCTCTGCCGTCGAGGTCCTGACTATTTTAATATATATATATATGTGTGTGTGTGTGTGTGTGTGTGTATGTGTACATATATATATATATATATATATATCTGCTGAGGTACCACCGATGGAGACGGAAGAAGGGTGGGAAACGGAGGCAGGTGCAGGCTGGAACAGGACCTCAGTCTTGCCAAGGATAATTGTGAGACCGAAGAAGCAGGAGGCCTCCGCGAAATTGTTGAGGATAGTTGGAGGTCAGACTCCCTGTGGGCCATGAGGGCACAGTCGTCAGCAAAGAGTGCCTCCAGGACGATCCTCTGCACGGTCCTTGTCTTGGAGGACTATCCTCTGCACGGTCCTTGTCCCAGGTCAAATAGGGAGCCGTCCAGTCTGAGGTCCCTGACGGCATGATTGAGATGCAGGTGAAGAACAGGTTGAAGAAGACGGGAGCCAGCACGCATCCTTGCTTGACGCCGTTGGTGATTCCGAACGGCTCCGATGCTTCTCCGCCCGAGCGCACCTGTCCGGTCATGTCGTCATTGAATTGCCGTATCAGGTTTACAAACTTTGTCGGGCATCCAAACTTCGACCAGAGCGCTTCCCTGTTGACAGTGTCGAATGCCTTCGTCAAGTCTATGAAGACGGCAAAGAGGTCCATGTTCTGCTCGACACACTTCTGCACCTGGCGTGCAAAGAAGATCATGTCGATCGTGCTGCGGTTTGGGCGGAACCGACACTGGGCTTCAGGCAGGTTGTCCTTCGAGATGCTGGCAATGAGGCGGCTGAGCATGACCCGAGCCAGGACCTTCCCAGCGATGGACAGGAGAGAAATGCCCCGATAGTTGCCACAGTCAATTTTGCTGCCTTTGTTCTTAAAAAGCGAGACAGCTGTGGCATCCCTGAAGTTCTTGGGCACCTCTTCTTCCTCCCATATGCTGACGAGGAGGGTGTGGAAAGTCCCCAGGGCAGCTGGACCGGCCGACTTGAAGATCTCGGCAGGAATCCCGTCCTTCCCAGGGGCCTTTCCTGAGCTGGTCTGGTTGATTGCCTTCGTGACTTCATCCCGACTACGGGCTTTTGTGGGACCTGGTCGAGGGCAGCAGGGTCGACAGTGGAAGGCCTGTTGAGCAGGTTGCTGAAGTGCTCTCTCCACCTCCAGTTGATGCTGCTCTTCCCCTTCAGCAGGATCGAGCCGTCAGAAGACAGCAGCGGTGTGGTGACAGGATTTGGGGATCCGTAGACGTCCCCGATGGCGCTGAAGAACATCTTGGAGTTCTTTGTGTCAGCGTATCTCTCGACTTCTTCGGCCTTCTCTTCCCACCACTTGTCCTGCGTTCTGCGTAGCGCTGCTTGGGTCTGCCTCTGGAGGCACTTGAAGCGGTTGCACTTCGAGGTGGAGGAGCTGTCATTCTGCCACTCAATGAAAGCTCTCCTCTTCTCGTCCAGGAGTTCTCTGATGCGCTCATCGTTTTCATCAAACCAGTTCTGGTGGACTCTCTTCTTCGGCCCGATGGTTGCCTTGGCTGACTCTGTCACCAGCGACCTGAACTGGTCCCACTGTTGAGTTGGGGATCCGGTCAGTGGTCCATGGGCAGTCAGCCGGCCGTCCAGGTCTTCCGCGAAAGCATCACGATGCTCTGGCTGCTTGAGTCGTGCGACGTCGAAATCTGGCCTACAGAGTAGGCGTGATGTGCAGTGACAGGATGATCCTGACAAAGCGATGGTCGGTCCAACACTCTGCACCACGCATGCCCTGGTGATTCTGACGTCACGGATGTCCCTCCGGCGGCATATTTCAAAGTCAATCAGATGCCACTGTTTGGGTCTGGGGTGCATCCATGTCGTCTTGAACTTGTCTGCCTGGCGGAACAGTGTGCTGGAGATGGTGAGGTCGTTCTCAGCGCAGAAACCCAACAGTATGAGGCCGTTAGAGTTCAGCTTCCCTGTGTCGTGAGGTCCCAGCACGCCTCTCCAGTTCCTGCTGTCAGACCCGACTCTTGCGTTAAAGTCCCCCACTAGGATGAGTTTGTCGCTTGGGAGGATGCCCTTCACGAGTGCGTTGAGTTCCCCGTAGAAAGCGTCCTTTGCTTCATAGCTGCTGGTGAGAGTGGTACGCGCTGATGACTGTGACATGCCGAGATAGGTTGAGGGGGAAGCGAAGCTTCATCAGCCGCTCACTCACACGTGTTGGGAGGTCTGGTAGCTGCTTGCAGAGTGAAGTCCTGATGGCCAGGCCTACCCCGTTATTTTGTCCTCGTCCTTTGCATTGCCCTTCCAGAAGAAAGTGTAGCCTCCTTTCGGTTCTGATACTGATCCTTCTTCGGCAAGTCTAGTCTCGCTGAGGGCGGCTATGTCGATATGGTAGCGAGCTAATTCCCTTGCTATGAGGGCAGTTCTTCTCTCTGGCCTCAAGGAGGTTTCCCTATCCATGAGGATGCGCACATTCCATGCGCCAAGAATCAAGTTCTTCTTTCTATTATGTTGGTTTCGACCGCTTGCACGGGTAAAACCGCCAGCCACGGTAGACTTGCCGGCTTTATGTGGGACGAGCATTTGGTTAGAGCTCCTTTTATCGCCCCTCTCCTCGTGCGAGGGTGAGAAGTGCTCCCCTGAAAAGGGCTGCTCAGTCGCCTGGTGTAATGCCTGATCTCCTCTGTCATCCTCGGTCAGAAGGAGAACGACTTGCGCATCCAGGCCGTCCATGTGTGGGTTTGAGACTGGTAACTCCCAGGGGTTACCTCCACCTGTTACCTCCGCCTCTCGCCCATCGCCGCAGGGCTTTGGGACTGCACGCTAAAGAAGAAACTTGTGCGGGAAAGGTTTATAGTGGGAGGGCCAGTGCACAGTGACGGTCCCACTCACTCTGCCGTAGAAGCCAGAATCCGGTGGTACGGAGGACCCTCACGACCAGGGGCTTCCTTGGCTGCAGTGGATGGCCACGACGTCTGTATTGTCTTGCCGTGCCATAGCGCTCCACTCCGTTTGCTGTCGCCGCCTTCGTGACTGTTGGGACGATGTTGTCCTCCTCCACTCACTCCGCCGGGTCCAGTCTTCGCATGCAGGGGCAGGCATCCCCTATCTAACTCACCGGGGTGTTTCAGACTCGTCCGGCTACCCTCAACCTGGTTCGGCTCGCCAGCCAAGGCGGTTTACCAGGGTGTGGCCGCTGTCGCATGCTACAGTTTCTTGGGGCCACATGTGAGAGCTGAGTGTCAGGTGGGACCCAATGCAGGACGAGCTATCCTGAAAAGGGCATGGCTAGCCTCTCTACAGAGGTACATGCCCCTCCCTGACACCCCAGGCATATACACACGTATATACATACACATACATATGTACATGTGTATATACGTATTTACACATTTTTTGGAAGGCCGTTGACCTCTATCAGTTCTTCCGCCCTTTGTCAGGTTTTGTTTTTTGTCCTGCAGGGTGTCCAAAATCACCCTCCTCACCAAGTAAATTTAGTGGGGTTGCCAGTTTAGTTGCCGACGACCCGATCATGCGACAGGTTGTACTGGTTTACATGTTACCAGTAGCACTCAAGAGTGACCTGACACATCCGATGAATCCAGACATTCGTCGGGAAGAAACAATTGTCAGCAATTAAACTAAGAAATGATTGCTTTATATTTTGTATCTCGGCTCTGTAATACATTTGATACGTTACATTGAGCCTTTTCTCATACCGGTAATTGGTTAGTGCTTAGTATTACCCTCCATATTTATAATTATATATAAACCATATATAAGTATAAATATTATTATTATTATAATTATTACTATATATATATATATATATATATATATATATATATATATATATATATATATATATATATATATATGGGGGCCCAAAACAAAACGAAACGCAATATGCGGCAAGCGCTCAATGGACTAAAAGAAGACCAGAGCAATTAACATACGTTATAAAGGCCAGATAAAATGAAAACAGTGGTCGTGAAGCCATCAGCCACCAGAGCCCAAAAAAACGAAGCAAGCTAAACTGGTTAACAAAAGAATATATATATATATATATATATCACTTTAAAAAGCTTCAAGCACTGGTATCGCTTGATATCTGACTTTTTTTGCGATGCATGGTATTGCTGGCATTGGCAAGTCCCTAGCTAGACTAAAAAACCACATCCGCGATACTGATGCTTAAGTATCAACCAATGGTATTACATCCAAAATTATGTCCCTTCAGTCAGTGTGTGTGTGTGTGGGGGGGGGGGGGGTTGTGAGGTCAAGTGAGGTATCAGCTGTTTTGCAATGTACAGCTATAAATAGCGCCCGCATAATTGCAACCCGCATAATTGCAACCCACCCTGCTGTCAGTGTTGGATATATATATATATATATATATATATATATTTATTTATTTATATGCCATTATGCCGTTGTTGTTGATATTGCCATCTCTATACAATGATGCCCCCACTGTCTCATTCCTTCTATCAAAGACATCTTTAACTAAACGACTCCTTAATTTGATATCTACACTTAACATTTCTTAAATACACGTTCATCACACATTCACACGCCCCATCCCTGATTATAACACTCATAGTAATGTGTCCAGTCATCATAATTGGTTGTATTAGTAGAGCGTATGACGCTATGCTTTGCAGCATAGAGTTACGGCTTTTTACAGTTTGAGTTCAAATCCCGCCGAGGTTAACTTTGTGTTTCATCCATACGGGGTCGTACCAGTAATGCACTTGGATAATTTCTGGCGTTGTGCCAAAAGTAGAAACAATTATTTTGTTCCTTTACTGGTTTCAATAAAAACATAGCTTTTATTGACTACGACCATGCTGAAGCACATCCTTAAATGTATTTCGTTGATTAATTCGACCTCGATACTTATCGTTTTCAAGTCTGCTACTCAATATTTGTGCTTGGATACTTAACGATCTTAACTAGCCCAACAATGTGCATCCCTTCACCCAGTTATCCACCCCATTCTTTAAAATCTTAACTTATAGTTTGGTAAGCTGACGAACATAGTTTTTGACACTTTTTGCTCTAACCAATCCAAGAAAATTTCTAAACCTGCATTTTGCATTACACTGTCCACACCTGTTCACACCAATTCATAACCACATCTGGCCCTCACCACCACCTTTGATAATTCCACAACCCTGCTACGTTGCAAAGATGTTAGAGTCCACATGAAATTTTAAGAAAAATGCGCACGAGCAGTGACTATCTATCAGTTTTATTGATTATCGAAGCCAGGGAAGGGATATGCAGAGACGGAGGTTATTCGTAGATTAACTCTTAATATTCTGCAATGACTTAGCAGAAAATATATAAATTAGGTTTGTTAATGTAAATGTCTATATTATCTTTACTAGTAGACAGGTCTTTGTGAAAATCTACAGCAAACCAAAGACTTTATTTTAAAATATAATGCTGTGATAATGCTGCTCTGTATTTTTCAAGAAGGTTTTGCTAATGCAATTTGTTAATTCAAATGGTTATAGTACCTTTTCTAGTGCTCGTGAAAATTTGCAGTATTAGAGTAAAGATTTCAATTTTTAATGTGATGCTGTTTTGTCTTTTTCAAGAATTTCTTACTAATGCTGTTTCATGCGGTACATGTCGTTAACAGTTAAAGGGAGAAGTCCTACATTTTCTTGTGTGGCTACCTAACATTTGGGGAAATGTCATGGCGGTGAGACATAAGTGGTGAATGTGGAAGATGTGTGAAGGCAGGAGAGAAATGAATCAAGCATGCTCCATTGGGTTCGTCTTGGATGTGCTGAAAGAAAAAAAAATGATGTTCAGCTGAATCAGGATAATGAAAGAGAGAAGATTGCGCTGGTACAGACAAGTAATGCGTATGCACGATGATCACTGAGTTGAAGAAGTGCCAGAAATTCCTAGTAACAGAAAGTCGTGGAAGAGGATGTCCAAGGACCATATGAACAGAGGGGTTGAAAACAGATCTCAAACTACAACTCACAAAAGTGATGACGAAAGCAGGTGTACTTATATGTGTCTACATGTGTATATATGTTTCTGTGTTTATTTGTGTACATATGTGTGTCTATTCGTGTATATACGTGTGCGTGTCTGATTGTGTTTATATATGTGTCTATTTGTCAACATGAGTGTATGTATGTTGTGTGATTAACGGGGGATTTGCGTCATCCCAAAATAAAATGTACCCAATTGACATAGCAACGGTTCCTTTTCTAGATAAGTCTTTGTGACACCCGAAGCAATTAAGTGAGCGTGAGCCTGGAGTGGGTGGAAGCCGTGGATACAGGGATATAGGCCACACCCTATTCAGAGAAAAGGGATACATCTTCACCCTCCTCCCATTCTCTCGCTTTTTACTCTCTCCCCTCGTTCTTCGTCTTTCCTACTGCCACTCGTATATTGACACTCATTTTTTTAGATTATTCTCCTTTCATTTATCATCTATCTTTTCAAAAACACACAAACATACGCACAGATATAATCTCTTTCTCTCTCTCTCTCTCTCTCTCTCTCTCTCTATCTCTCTCTCTATCTCTCTCTCTCTCTCTCTATCTCTCTCTCTATCTCTCTCTCTCTCTCTCTCTCTCTCTCTCTCTCTCTCTCTCTCTCGCTTGCCCTTTGTATATATATATATATATATATATATATATATATATATATATATATAGGAAAATGTATGACCCCGACGGCAGAGCTCACGCCGTCGAAACGGCTTGAGCTCTGCCGTCGGGGTCATACATTTTCCTATTACCCACTCTACTACCCTAAGTATTGATATATATATATATATATATATATATATATATATATATATATATATATATATAACAAAGGAATTGTGGTAAGGAACCAGATGGACCATAACGCACCAGAGTACTCAATACTTAGGGTAGTAGAGTGGAAATAGGAAAAAGTATGACCCCGACGGCAGAGCTCAAGCCGTTTCGACGGCTATTTCTGGACTAAATTAGAATTTTAGCCTGGTGAATAAATAGCCGAACTTGTCAAAGGGGTACTTCCTTATATGGGAAGATTGTAGTTGTCAAGAGTATTGGTTAAAATTTGTTGTAACACAAATAAGTCTATCATGGAATTTGGTGGGAGGTAGGGGTGGCTGAACTTGCCTGTAGAACAATAGGGGTGTAAGTGGAGTGGTCAAGCGTTGAAAGTGATATGTATACAGCAGATTCTAAGGATAGTGTATGAAGTGGAGGAGGGAGGTTATAGAATAGGTAAATCGAATGAGAGTAGGAGACAATAAAAGATAATAGAAAGAAATAAAAAAATATATAGTGAGAAATGAATAAAAAAAAATCACAATGCTATCTTACAATGACAGGTTAATAAGTTGAGAATAGAAAAAAATTGTAGAAATTGAGTAGTACCAGAACTGATTCAAAATTAAAGGGGTTTAACACGTCTGCTATAAGTAGTTAGTAAAACGTATTCGGCCAATTCTATCTTAAAATTACAGGGGTGGGGGAACTGATGCTACAGAAGCCCGATTGGCTGCATCGGGGTAGGCGAAAGGGGAAAAGCAGACGAGGAAGAAAATAGGGGGTGGAAGGAAGTGATAGGATGAGACAGGGGGAAGAAGAAGACAAAGAGGAAAAGAAAAGAGATACATCTACCTAAGTAAGCTGGGGTTTCCTCTAACTTATTCGGCAAGTGTGTGTGTGTGGAGGGGGAGGGGAGGTGGGGGGGGGATCAGCCGTTGCCTACCCACCCGGGTCGTTATGGGGTTTGAGGGCGAGTTAAGTCCTACGCAATTTGTGTTTGCATGCGGTTACCAGTTCGTCTTTCTTGTTTAGGAGTTGGTCCTTCGATAACAACATTTGTAATGTTTCCTCCGAGCATAAGTTACACGGACGGCGTCCTCCCGTGTAAGAGTTAGCTCTGGACAGTAAGCTCCAAGTGAGATGCACCCCCCCCCCCACACACACACACTTGCCGAATAAGTTAGGGGAAACCCCAACTTACTTAGGTAGATGTATCTCTTTTCTTTTCTTTTCCTTACTGTCTTCTTCTTCCCCTGTCTCATCCTATCACTTCCTTCCACCCCCTACTTTCTTCCTCGTCTGCTTTTCCCCTTTCGCCTACCCCGATGCAGCCCATCGGGCCTCTGTAGCATCAGTTCCCCCACCCCTGTAATTTTAAGATAGAATTGGCCGAATACGTTTTACTAACTACTTATAGCAGACGTGTTAAACTCCTTTAATGTTGTATCAGTTCTGGTACTACTCAATTTCTACAAGTTTTTTCTATTCTCAACTTATTAACCTGTAATTGTAAGATAGCATTGTGAGTTTTTTTATTCATTTCTCACTATATATTTTTTTATTTTTTTCTATTATCTTTTATTGTCTCCTACTCTCATTCGATTTACCTATTCTATAACCTCCCTCCACTTCATACACTATCCTTAGAATCTGTTGTATACATATCACTTTCAACGCTTGACCACTCCACTCACACCCCTATTGTTCTACAGGCAAGTTCAGCCACCCCTACCTCCCACCAAATGCCATGATAGACTTATTTGTGTTTACAACAAATTTTAACCAATCCTCTTGACAACTACAATCTTCCCATATAAGGAAGTACCCCCTTGACAAGTTCGGCTATTTATTCACCAGGCTATAAATTCTAATTTAGTCTAGAAATAGCCGTCGAAACGGCTTGAGCTCTGCCGTCGGGGTCATACTTTTTCCTATATATATATATATATATATATATATATATATATATATATATATATATAATAGGGTATAAGTATCGTAGGAGAGGAGGAAATAGAGAGATACAGAGAAGTGCGATACAAATTATTAAATGCCAATAGCCGAAGCGGAGTTTGATCAATGCTTGGGTTAGCAGAGTTAAATATTAGAGAAGATTTAATATTTAGTAGATTGTTCAAGCAGAGCAGGAATAAGCAAATGAATGAATGAAGGAGTTACAAGCCGTTAAAACAAGTTCTTTATATAAATCTTACATAATGTTTCGCCCACACGGGCTCCTCAGAGAAATAATTGTTTATATAATTGTTTCTACTATTGGCACAAGGCCAGCAATTACCCAGTACATTACTGGTACTTTATTTTATCGACCCCGTAAGGATGAAAGGGAAAGTTAACCTCGGTGGGATTTGAACTCAATGTCATCAATAAGTATTAATACCGTTGAGAATCTTTCCATTAGATTAACGTCTCCTTGCATGGTAGGCGAAAAAATAATAATGGCGTCGGTGAAAGGGGCATAATCCACAAAGGGAAGCAATTGTACGGTGTAAGGCAGGAAAGTATCCTAATATATTTAGTATATCCCAGCTAAAGGGATGGTTTAGCAGGGTGAGCTTAACTCAGTAGGTGATGGGCAGTGCTTAGGTAAAAATCAGGTGGATGGTTAATAACGTCATTAAACACTGTACTTAGGCCTAATTATTGCATAGGACTAAATGGTGGTGTGATGTAGATAGCTGTGGGGATAGGATGTTATTACTGTTCTAGAGACCAATTGTAGAACGAGTGTTGTAGTCTGAGGTTGCAATTTACGACCGTTTCAGCTCGACTATTAATAGTTCTTGGGGTGAGTTTACTATATAATATGTTTCCATTAAGCACAGCTGGCAATTTTTCCTAAAGTTATAAGGCATTGCTTGATCTACTATTCCCCACTGTGTGGTGTAGCTAATGTTAGATTCAGTTAATAGTGTAACATAATTAGCAAGGGAGGTAGAGAACCTGAGTTTCTTATTTCTAAAGGAGTGGGGATACAATCTAAATCTAGTCTTGAACTCATTAGAAGTGGCGCCTATGTAAGACCTAGTGCCATTTTTACTCGTCACGGTGCATTTGTAGATTACATTTCTAATCAAGCAGTGGACCTTGAGCGGACAGTTGTTTGGGTTTCGGCAATTGCAATGCTTTTTGTTGTTATTTCTAATGTGGTGATGTCCGCTGCTATCATTACTACTATCATTACCACTATCACCGTTGTCGTCATTATTGCCGTTGGCATTATTACAGATATAGTTTTGCGACATGGTGTTATTCCTGCCTGTTGTTCCTATTATGGCTCCCTCTATTGCTGTTGTTATCGCTGCTATGGTTCCTATCCTGGTCACTAGTTCCACTATTAATGTTGTGGCTAGTTTCTATAATGTTGATATTGTTGATGTTATTGCTATTACTTCCATTATTAGCCCGGTTACTATTATTGCTAATATGGCTATCGGTATTATGGTTATTAAGGTTGCCAAGTCTTCTAATCATGGCATTACAAGATGGTTTGATTCTAGTGAGATTCCTGTGGTTACTAAGGGCTATAAGATCGGCTAAGTTAGGTGTAGTAGAGTAAGAGATTTTAACATTATTCTTGTTAAGGATCTTATGGTATCTATGGTTAGGTGGGAAGTTTTTCTCTAAAGCGTCGAAGAAGATTCTAGGTAAGTTTGAGGCTACACTCTTAGAGTAGGGGGAAGGAACCATATGACATTACCCCGGCGTTTCTGTGTTGCCGTTAGGCCGGTGTGGTCGTGTTTGCCCTGGTGGGTGTTTCTACTGCGGCAGTTGGACTGCTGCCTGCTGCGCACACCGTTCTTATTAGTCCTATGTGTTAACCTACCCCCTGAGGGGCCGACCTGAGTTACTCTATGTTTGTTGGTAGGTGTTGGTAAAATGCCGTCTCCATTGTTATGCTTGTATGCGGGAAATTTTTCTAGTAAGTTATTTCTAGTTACATTGTCTGAATTAGATTGGCACCGGTTCAGGGATCTACCTGGCCTATTACCATTGCTGTTGTGATATTGCACTAGGCCGGTCGCAATGTTGGTTCCACTCCCATATTTCTTATTAACAAGTTCGCTGCCACAGTGGTTATTGGTGCGCTTCGTCATTATACTAGTCCTATGGGAGGGGAACCTAGTAGAACTAGTGTCCTGGATGTAGGAAATCCTATTGTTATACGCCGATTCGGCCAGTGCTTTGTTGTAGTACTCAGCAGTTTGGTCGAAAAGGTCCTCGTTGGTCAATAGTCTCGAGATTATGTGCGAGATGCTACTAACTATAGAGTTAAGTGTAGAGTTGGGGTGGTTAGATGATTTGTTAATGTAAGATAGGACCTCACCTGGCTTGTAGTACGGTCTGTACAGGCCAGTATCTAACTCCAATGTTACATCTAGGAAGTTAACTACCTTACGGTTAGGGTCTATTGTAATTGAGAGGCCGTACGTTTTGAAGAATTTATGGATATGCTTATTGAGGTTTTCTATTCTACGGAGGTTGTAATTCCTTACAGTAAATAGGGCGTCGTCCCTATATACACCTCCTTCTAGTGCGGGGATCTCTTCCCTGAGCTTATGCAGGAGGTATATTCCAACCAGGTCGGTTACCTGTGCAGAGTCACTCGACCCCATCGAGATATCGAAATTATCAGGACGTTTGGCTTGGGTCCAGTATGATCCTTCGAAGTGTATGATGGTTCGTCTAGCTGCTAGTACTATGTCTATTTCTTTTTAGTTAAACTAGTATTGGACCTAGCTAAGATGAGGGCTTTGTTTAGTAGTATAGGGGAGATAGAGGCGTAGTAATTATCTATGTCGAATTGAATAAATTTTAATGAATCCTTATCTCGTATATTTGTGAACCATTTGATGACCTGGTCGGTATTTATACTTATTGATGACATTATATAAACAATTATTTCTCAGAGGAGCCCGTGTGGGCGAAACATTATGTAAGATTTATATAAAGAACTTGTTTTAACGGCTTGTAACTCCTTCGTTCATTCATTTGCTTATATATATATATATATATATATATATATATATATATATATATATATATATATATATATATATATATATATATATATATAGAGAGAGAGAGAGAGAGAGAGAGAGAGAGAGAGAGAGAGAGATAATACATAGGTCATAGTTCGTTGCACTATAGCACACCAACGCGCTTTATAATTATGTATGTATGTATTTGAAGATTTTAACGTAAGCCTAAGCTAGATACAACTAGCAATTAAGCCTAATTTTAATTTCTTGAAGTTGCGTAGCTTAGTGGTTAGAGAACTGGATTCGCAATCGTGGGGTTGCAAGTTCGATTCCCAGATCGGGCGGTGCCTTATGCTCTTGAGCAAGACACTTTATGTTACGTTGCTATTTCTGCCAGGAAATGCGACCAGTAGATAGTATCAGCAATGGTCCAATTTGCTGAGTTCCACCCAACTCGGTAAGTAATTGATGTTTGGAATCTTGTTGATCGATTCCTCAAGTTCTTGTGTTGAATTGTGAATTTTAACGTGTAATGGGCAGTGTACTCTGGATTGGTTTAGTTATTTACTACTAGTTATGAATTTAATCATATATTCTTAATTGTTTTCTTTACTAGGTTTGTAGAAGGATTGTTATGTTTACATTGTAACAGCAGCAAGAAAACGGGCGTGATCAAGCTCAAACTTCGATCACGTGACCACAATAGTACCAACTATAAGCACGCATGGTCAGCCAAGACACTCTCATGGATTGTGACCAAATGAGGTTTATTTTTCAACATAGTCCCCTTTGCAGTTCATACATTTCTTCCATCGGTGTTGCAGTGCTTGAATCCCATTGATGAAGAAGCTTTCATCTTGTTGGTCCAAACCATAACCTCCTTAATAAAAAATCAGAAGTGTTCGCGTCTTGCCAGCACCGCTTCCGACACTCCTTCCCAAACTTTAAACCCAATATATAACAATGTCAGACTTGAACCCGTCACCACCTCTAACAACAAACCTCAAGGGCACACCTTACACCACATCTTCACACTCATTGATCCACTTTAACGCAAATAATGACACCCTCCTAGTACCTTTTACCCTAGAGATATCCCCATGTACATCTACTTTTGGTATATTTGCCTTCAATTACTTAGACTACATTACACCACTATATAATTAATGTAAACTTTAAGCACGGAATTGGTTGTGCTAATGTTGTTCTGTGTATGGAGTGCCATCATTAGATAAATGGAAGATTAATTAATTTATTAACATAAAAGAGCTATATAACCTATATGCTGAGTGCAATGAATTATGTACAAGTGATGTATGAGTTATACATACATGTATGACTTGATGGTCAGATTAGTGTCATTGTAAGTGAGAATTGATCTCTGGTCTACCCTAGTGATATTTAACTTTGCCATGCAATCAGACATGCACTGACCCAGAGCTTACCAGGAGTTATATATAGAAGTGATTCTAATAAAACCCTGCCAGGTTCTGCGGGTAGACTACACTTACAAAGATCACTGATTTGGTGATCTGACTCTTCATGTAGAATATTCAGTTGTGGAACTCTATGATAGAAAGTAATCATCCTAATATGAACTCCTTTAGTACTTCTGGATAGACTACACTGTAATTTATAGATAAGATACTTAAATTTAGAAACTGTTTATAACCTTATATGATAGGGACTCATTTGAGACACCATTTAATGTACATTAGGATAATAAATTTAGTTATAGAAATCAGCTAGTTACCACCCCTTACGCATTAACTCCCCTTAATCACACACACACTTCCGGAAAATAATACGATGTCAATTTTCGCAACAAAAACAACCTGCTCTATAGAATTGATTTAGAGAACAACAAGCTGTAGTGTTATAACATGGTTCACCAAACATCCAATGTTGAATCATCGTGGATTGTGTAAGGGACATATAATCTATAAATTGCATTTCCTGGATTGTGAAAATGGTGGTGTATGCGAGGACCGTGGCGTTGTTTTGCTTCTCGCTTTTAATACTTTTAATATTTTTGACATTTCTCTACACACAGGCTTCTATATCATACATATATATATAAAAAATACTTTACCAATACAACCCCCATAATACTCTTGATTGCCCGCTTAAATTGCTTGTATTACATGTAACACCCTGCCACACTATAATCTTATATAATAAGACACACGTGCATGCCCCACGTGTAACTATTGCATACACTAACTACTTCAAACTATCCTCTTGCTTTATCTTTGTAAACTGCCAATGTTGTATTTTAACTTTAATTTTGTCCTTTAATATGACTTTAATCTTTGTATGTAAATTGCCATGCTATATTATTATAATGGATGTCAACCCACTGGGCATCAATATATACATATGTTTCTATATGTCTCTTGTGGAAAGGAGGTCAAGTATGTAAAAAATCATTGAAATATTGCTCCGAAGAATCCAAACCTCCGTTTGGAAGAAACAATTGTAAGCAAATAAATGATTTAAACAGAACTTTGATTCATGTATTTTCTATATAACTGCTCTGTAGAACTACTGATGTTGTTACATTGAGCTATTTATCTCACTAGTAATAAGGTAGTAATAAATTACTGTCTTTCACTATTTAGGGTTTGAAATATATATAACTATAAAAGGTTTTAGTATATACATAACCATAAATAGTATCCTTAATACTATATATATATATATATATATATATATATATATATATATATATATATATATATATATATATATACAAACTTCTCAGCCCAACAAATTAAAATTCTCTCCAAAGGACTGAAATTCACACCAACACCACAATACTCTAACCTAAATGAGATAAATGACGATATCTCACACTTCTGTAGAAAATTACGTCTCACATAGGAAGTTTTTGACAAGGAGAATAACGACCAATCAATTGTACCGAATAAAAGTAGCTACAGAGTTCTGGACAAATTTTGTGACCACATGCCAACTTTCCCATACCATGAACTACCGCAACCTAGACCCAAACCCAACACGAGTCGAAGGGAATGGGAGATTATCCATGAACTAAAAAACAATACTGACATTGTAATTAAGGAAGCGGACAAGGGAAGTACTGTCGTCATTATGGATGCTGAACAATATAAAAATTCCATGTTCTCTCTCTTACAAGATACTAACTACTATGAAAGAGTAAAAATCTACCAGCAATCAAAAACGATGACAAGATTAAACACATTCATTTGTCGATACCAGAAAGACTTAACTAAAAAGGAACACGATTATTTAACACATTTTGAATACAAAACCAGCAACCTTTACGGACTTCCGAAGATCCACAAGTGTAAAATAATTAACGATGCCTGTAAAGAATCCACCTCAACCTGCGTGAATACACAATACCCCACTGACCTTAAATTAAGACCAATTGTAGCGGGCCCACAATGTGAAACACACAGGCTAAACAACTTTATAGACATACTACTAAAACCAAATCTCAAACACATAACAAGCATTGTAAGAGACGATCTGGACCTCTTAAACCACATCCCTAAACATGTCAACAACGACACTATTATTGTGTCTTTCGATGTAGTGAATCTCTACACAATGATCCCACACCAATACGTACTAGAAGCAATAGGATTATGGCTAGAGAATTATCCCAATGAGATACCTGACAGAATAGAAAAAAGCTTCATCACCGAGGGATTAAAATTTATTTTACAAAACAACTTTTTTGATTTTGATGGCAGTACTTACAAGCAAATATCGGGGACTGCAGTGGGTACAAAAGTCGCTCCAACTTATGCCAACTTAGTCATGGCATACTTGGAAGTCCAGATATATGAACACTCCAAATCAAAATACGGATTGAACTTCCACAAATAGTTATCAGAGAATTGGAAACGCAACTTGGATGATTGTCTTATTCTTTGGTCTCACAGACTCGACCAACTAAATGATTTTAAAAATTTAATTAACGGCATCAATAACCACATCCAATTCATAATGGAATACAGCCAAGATCAACTCCCATTTCTGGAGATCTTAATCAGAAAAAAGACACAAATATTGAAACTGACATACACTACAATCCAACAGATTCCAAACAATACCTGCTATTCACCTCCAACCATCCAAAGCACACGAAGACGAACATCCCTTTTAACCTAGCATGAATAGTTTGCACAATTGTCTCTAATTATGAAATGCGAAATAAAAGACTTCAAGAATTAAAGGAAATTCTGCTCGAAAGACAGTACCCACCATTACTAATAAATAATGGAATAGAAAGGGCTAAAGCAATAGGCATTGATGAATTACGAAAACAGAAACAAATTCAAGGTACGTCCAATATTCTATCATATATCTCAACACACAATCCAGGAAATGCGGAAGCTTACAACATTATTCACAAGAACATCCCACTATTGAAACTAATGACCCACTAAAGACTCAAGAATGAAAAAATCCCTTGAAATACAAAATAATCAAAAGCAAAAGACAACTGAAATCACTAAAAACATTACTCACCAATGCCAAATTACCTACCACAAACCCACAACCAACTATCAAAAAATGTGGTCGCTCTAATTGTGGAACCTGCACTCCCCTCATTGAAGGCAACATGTATACATTTCAATCAGGACAAAATTGTGTTGTAAAAAATCACTTCACTTGCTCATAAAAAAAATTACTTTATGCCATTAAATGTAAAGGATGCAATGAAGATTATATAAGACAAACTAAACTCACACTCAGAAACAGAATGACAATTCCTCGCCACCAATTACGAGACCCTACCACAAGACAGATATCACTCAGTGCACGTCTAGACATATGCGTAAGTAATAAGACACCTAAATTCCAAGTCTTTCCATTTTATCTTTGCGCTGACAATACAACAGAACAAATACGAATAAATAAGGAAAATATGCTTATTAAAAAATATAGACTAGCATTAAATATGGTTTAATATACATTATGTCAACACCATAACATGCTAACCATCCAAACAGACACATATACACACACATAACACCTTCTACTTTATAAATAAACCTTAACATACGTTAATACTCTAACACCTTAACATGCTAACCATACCCTCCCTCCCACACACACAACCCTCCCCCATTTCTACTAATAGAATCATCTTCCTACACACACACCCACACACACCAGCACACAAATAAACATACATATCACTACTTTCTTTATTTCAATAGAAAGTCTGAATTTTGACAGCCCAGCACATCAGCCATACTCAATGAACCAGAACAATTCTACCCATCCCGTTTTTCTTGACCAATATCTTTTGTTTGGCACAAAATTCTCTAATTGGCTACAAAAGAAATTTCCAAATACGGGCGCGAAATTTAATGCACTTGTTCACGTGACATTCATAATTTCATTTATAACCAATCAAATTACATTTCAACACATCAGCCATACTCACTGAACCAGAACAATTTTCTCCATCCCTTTTTTCTTAACCATTATCTTTTGTTTGGCACAAAAATCTCAAAATGGCTACAAAAAAATTCCAAAATACGAGAGCAAAATTTAATGTACTTGTTCACGTGAATTTTATATTTCATTTATAAGCAATCAAATTACATTTATAAAAAAAGCTTTCGTGAGCCACTTTTTTTAAATAAAAAGAAATTCAAACACAAACTGGCGCGAACGCTGATAAGCTTATTCACGTGACTGCATCAACCAACCAAATTTCACTCATATATGAAAAAAACAATCTGAGCCCCCCCCCCCTTTTTTTAAGGCAAATATAGTAAGAACTTTGTAACGCGAACTGGCGCGAAATTTATTATACTTATTCACATGACAGTCATCAACCTACCAAATTACTTTTCTAAAAACCTACCATTTCGAGCCACTTTTTTCTATATAAAACAGAAGTAACATTCGAACACCAACCAGATGCGAGAAAAACCACAAACCCTCCATCTCAACTCTACTTTTGAAAAGCACAAGAACTGCGAAACCGGTAAAGGAACCAAATAAATATATTTTTTTTAAAAAGACTCCATTTGCATTTTCGATTTCATCTTTTTTCCTTATACTTTGACTCGTGTAGGACACCACGTATTTTTCCATTTTGTAAAAAACCCTCACTTTCTAATATATATATATATAAGGAGAAAATTTACCGATACCAGGATTTAAAGTGGGAATTAAAAAGGATTTGGAACTGCCATGAAATCAAGGTCGTCCCGATTGTCAAGGGCGCACTAGGTACTATCTCAAAGAGTTTCCAAGGATGGTTAAAGAAGATTAGACCAGCCCGCTCTTTGGAACACTTCAAAAGGCATGCTTGCTGGGAACAGCAAGAACCCTCCGATACGTCTTGAATATCTGAGACTGCAGGTAGCGGCTTGATATTCATTTCAACAAACTTTCCAGTTAAATAACATCAATGACTGAGACTCAAAGAACAATAATAATAATAATAATAATAATTGTTTATACTTTTGGCACAAGGCCAGCAATTACCCAGTACATTACTGGTACTTTATTTTATCAACCCCGTAAGGATGAAAGGCAAAGTTGACCTCGGCGGGATTTGAACTCAGAATAATAATAATAATAATAATAATGATAATAATGATTTCATTTATCGGCCACAAGGGCCGACATGTAGAGTACAATACAAAGACACAGACAGTGGGGGTTTACAATAAAGTCGAATAAAAGTGCGCAATGGCAAGACTAATTTAACAATGAAGATATAAAACTAGGAAATAGAAAACCTTTTTCGCTCTACATGGCTGAATACAATAAATGTAATCTGATCAGCCAGTCTGCTAATATGCAAATCAGGCCGATCAGTCACTGTATTTTTGAAAATAGCATATATTTTCACTAGCTCTGACAGTTTGGCAGGTGAACAGTGAGCTGTACTGATGAAGGGTGATACCCAGAAATATTAGTATCTGCAGTTCTGTTCACATGCCAACATAAGAGCAAGAATGTAGGGTTCATTCTACTGACATGGCTATACAATTGAGGCTTCTTTGCATAATTGCAAACGAATCGAATATTATTATTAATATTCGAAAAACTCAGATTACAAAATACAAAATAAACTATGCATAAATATAACAAAATAGATTCCCCTATAGGGGGTGGACGACCCAGGAGTGACTCAGGTACCCCACCAATCCTGAACCACCCTGCACTTCTAGGGCACCCAGTGAGAGCACCCCTCTCCTCAGATTAGCTAGCCTATAGGCGCATGGTCAGAGTAGGCCCATTCACACGGACCAATCTTGCCACATTCATCTACCTTTTAGCAAATGTACTGGGGGCAGCACTTATCTCTCCACCCTCACCTTCCTTTCCAGGTGAAACTTTAAGAAGTTGACGAGGGATTGGCCGAAGAGAAAAGTGTCTGTCTTCAGTCCTTTCAATCTGGTCCACCATATAACCTCTTTCACAACGGCCACCAGACAGAGGAAAATTGCCTGCTCTTCCTGGCCAAAGGAAGGCGGAGGGTCGATATCCACTATGGACTCGGCCGATAGCCGGATCCGTTCTACACGCGACATTAGCTGTTCGACATAACTCCACAAGTCAGTAATGCACGGATATTGGACAAGTGCGTGCAGAACGGTTTCGTCGCTCTGTGCGCATCTCGGACAGGTCCGTCTGACAACACTTTCGTGCCTGTAGAGTTTATCCCAAACCGGCAGTGTCCGGTAGCACTGCCAAGCAAGGGATTTCTGGAAATTGTCCATCGTCCCCGGCTCGAAAGTCCTCCAGCATAGACTGGTCAGTTCGACCTCGTCGAAGCCCAAAGCTTCTCCGAGTTCGTCATCGCACTTGCCCACCACTAATACTCTATAGAACTCGAGAGTGGAAGTTCCACTGATCGCATTGCCTGCTTGGTAGAGGGCAGTGAGTGCCTGGCAACATTCCAGGTGCCAGTCACCCAGTCTCTTCTTGACTCAGGACTGCAGCTCAGTCAAAGAAACGAGCTGCGAACAGGCCCGTCTGATAAACGGCGACCACATCTGTTCACCGTTTAGCAGAATATCTGGAGATGTCGCAGCCTAAGCGCATGTCTGCGCATCATTAGCCATGGCATGCCCAGCCCATCGCGTAGAGGCTACTGGCAGTAGATGGACCGCCTCACCAACGGAATTTGTTCTCTCCACAAGAATTTAAAGAGGAGCAGTTCCAACTTGGCGAGCTGCGGACGTGGGGCAAGACACGGCGGTCAGGCGGTAGTAGATGACGGACGCGATGTACGCATCCGCCACCTCTGCGCGACCTTTCAATGATAGCTTCCTCGCAGCCCATTTTTGGGTGAGACTGGCTACCCTGCTCGTTACCTCGTCCCAATTCTTTTCCACCTGGAGGTCTGGTCCGAACCAAACCCCGAGCAATTTTACTGGTCCGTCCGTCCAGCGCCCCACGACGCTTTTGGACGGCATGGACATGCCTCTCCAGGTTCCGAGCTGCAAGCCCACCGACTTTTCCGGGTTAAGTTTGGCTTCTGTTAACATTTCATATTCCTTCAATAAGGTGCCGACCACCTCGATTTCTGAGGTGTCTGACACCATCACGGTGATGTCGTCCGCATAAGCCTACACAGCCTTTCCACGTCCCGGTTCGAACGGGATACCCTGCAACTGCTCCAGCTTCCGCAGTAAAGGCTCGAGAGTCAATATGTACAGAAAGGAAGAGAGAGGGCACCCTTGACGGACCGATCGGGAGAGCAGAAACGGTTCCGAGAGGTGGCCATTAACCTTGACCTCCGAGCAGGTACCGCTGTGCATTGTAACGATTCAGCTTCTGAAGACAGGGCCTAAGCCAGCTGCTTTGAGGACAGCCTCCAGATACCGATGCCGCTGTGCATTGCCGCTGATCATGGGACCGAAGCCAGCTGCCTTAAGGACAGCCTTCAGATACCGATGGTCGACCCTATCGAATACTTTCGATTGATCTAAATTGATCAGTGCCCCACCGAAGCCAGGTTTACACCCTACCCTCTCTATGATGTATCGCATGAGGTGGAGGTTGTCGTGTATGGACCTGGCTGGGATTGCACAAGTTTGCGCCTCCCCAACCAAATCCTCGACTACAAGCGCCAATCTCTTTGCGAACACCTTGGCCAAAATTTTAAACTCTGTGTTGAGCAGAGTTATGGGCCTGAAGTTGTCTAATGTATCCCCCTTGTTCTCGTCTTTCCTTATCAGCGTCACCATTCCCCTGTTCACAGAACTGGGAATACTCCCATACTGCTGCCAGTTGCAGTAGAGCGCTTCGAGGAGATCGGATAACTAGTCTGGCATATTTACGCAAAGCTCGTAGGGCAGGCCATCCAAACTAGGTGACTTACGCCTCATGCAACCGACAAGCGCGTCCTGAATTTCGGCTGAAGTAATCGGTCTTTCGCAGCGCTCAGCGTCGATCGTCGAGATGCGCGGCAAGTCGTCAAGGTAGGGACTGAAATCTGCTACTGTCTCTGACCCACCACTCTCCCCGAACAACCGAGCAAAGTGCTGGCGAAAGGCCTCACAGATCCGCTTGGAATCGCTTATCTCATGTCCGTCTCGGTCCGCCAAAGACCGAATTGTGTTTTTATTACCACGCTGCGCCTCCGCCACACGGGTCCATCGAACAACTTTGGTTCCCTCGATACTCAGCGCACGCGCCTTAGCTCTGACAATGCAACCTTCGTGTTTCGCATTGAAGAAATGGACTAATGCCATTCTCGCCGCTAGCACATCAGTTGCAATGCCACTACAAATAGCCTCGTCTAACTTATCTACCAGCTCTCCCTCCTTTCTATTTTTCTCTAGCGCTAGTTCTTTGCTGAACTCTATCGAAGTTAGTTTAATCTCTCTTTTGAGAGCCCCCCACCATCTGTTGTTGATGATCCCCCCTGTCAAATTTTGCTTAACTAAATTGTTGACTCGGTCCGTAAGCCTTACGTACTGGAAATGACATGTTCAGCTTCCAGTAACCCGGTCCCAACCTACGCGTTTTATCTAGGTCGACTATACAGCTTACAAATTTGTGATCTGAATAGGCTACCGCTTTATAAAATGGGCAGCCTACACTATTTCTATCTATTTTCCTAATGAAGATCCTGTCTATATACGATCTAGAAGACCCTATGCGGTTGGTCCACGTCCACACTGGCGCATTGGGGAAATCTAGTCGATACCTGTCAGACAGTTGGAACTGGCTGATTAGGTGCTTAAGGCTTTTGCACCCCCCGCTCCTATCAGCTACTCCCACACAATCCCAGCGTGCGTCTAAGATGCCGTTCCAGTCCCCTGCTAACAGTAAAGGGCGAAACGTACCCAGAAAGGTTTCCAGGCGCCTAAAGAAGTCCGGTCGTCCGGCCCCAGTAGGAGCGTAGACGGCCAGCAGTCTAAAGACATCACCTTTGGTACTGCTCACATCCAGGACCACCAGCTTACCGTCCGGGTCCCGGAAGATCGACCTTACTTCGAGATCCAGGCCTTTCCTAAACAGCACTTCCACCCCACCTCCCATTCCCGGCCTGCTAACAGATGCGAAAATCTGATAGTCGTCGAAAATGGGGGCTAGTGCGCGCGTGCCGGAAATCCTGGTCTTGCTGACGGCAATCACATCCATTTCCAGAGACCTGAGGTCGTTGAGCAGGCGACCCTGCTTCCAGGGTGACCTCAGGCCATGAACATTTAAACTACCTACTCTTAATATGGCCATGTTGGCAAGCTAAGAGAGAGAGGGAAGGTTTACTTACCTCCGGGGGTCTTGTGAAGGTCGGGTGGTTCGACCTCCATGGTTGTTGAGGTTTCTTTTGGGAACCCCTTTAAATGTCTCGATGTGGGTTTCATGTTCGGGGGTCCCACGTCTTGAGGAAAGCTCTCTCGAATTTCTTTGTAGGAATAGAGCGACATTCGTACCAGAAACAAATCTTCTGGCACGCAAAATGTACTCAATTCAAAGATCTCCCCCTCTGTTTGAATGTCCTGGCCCATCAATTTATCGTTTACCCTTCTGACAAGGACGAAGTTTTTAATGTTTTGTTGGTGTGGTTTTATTTGTTTTCGTTTTGGTGACTGTGGTGGTGATTGTTTTCGTGGTGTTGTTTCGGGTATGTCTGTGTTTGTTGTAGGTGTGGTGTCTGCAATTTCAGGTGTCTGTGTGTTTATTTGTTCTTCTGTTTGTTTAGTTTGTTTGCGTTTCGGGAATTGTAGGGGTGGTGTTGATGTTGATGCTGGGGTTGATGTTATTGGGGGAAGTGTTTGCGTTAGAGGTGTCTGTATTTGTTGTTGTGTATGTTTTTGTTTTGTTGGGGCTTTATTTTTTTTTTTGGTGAGTTTTCTCTTTTGTTTTTTTGGCACTTTGGGGTTTTCCTTCAGCTTCACTGCTGGAAGACAAGGGGTCTGTGGCTGTAAGTGTATCTGTGTCCGTGTGCGCATTTATGGTTTTGTCTATGTGTATTATTGGAGGAGTAGGGGGAGTGGGAGAGCTTTCCTCGTTTTCCCCTTGGATTGGTTTCAGTGCAGGTGGTAGTCTGGCTGTTTTTGATATTGGTGGGGTTACCCGTGTCATTGTTGGTGTTGTTTTTGGTGGTGGTGATGCAGCTTTCCGTGCTGAGACTGGCGTTGGCAACAAAGGAGATTTGCGACCACCTGCATTTTTGAGCTGAGGGCAGAAGGCTTGCATATGTGTTTTCTGCGCAGACGAAGCAGTGCGGCTCCTCTTCCCTCAGTGATTAATTAGATTGTTGTCCCGTCCTTCGCCCTACATGGCTAAATACAATAAATGTAATCTGAGTTTTTCGAATATCAATGATAATATTCGATTCGTTTGCAATTATGCAAACAAGCCTCATTTTTAAAGCCATGTCAGTAGAATGAGCCCCTCATCCTTGCTCTTATGCTGGCATGTAAACAGAACTGCAGACACTAATGTTTCTGTATATTTTCGAAAATATATATGTTCACTAGCTCTGACAGTTGGCAGGTGAACAGTGAACTGTACTGATGAAGGGTGATACGATCGTGCATACGCTCGTACAACGATGAACAATGAAGTAATTAAGCACTAAACCTCGCTTTTTATTTTCATTTTTCAACACACACACACGTGCACACACACACACACACACACACACACACACACACACACACACACACACACACACACACACACACACACACACACACACACACACACACACACATATATATATATATATATATATATATATATAACAAATATACATATATATATATATATATATATATATATATATATATATATATATATATATATATATATATATATATATATATATATATTGTGTTCCGCTGCAACACTGATACTTCGTTTTCCATATATATATACACTAGCAGTAAAGCCCGGCGTTGCTCGGGGTCGCTCAGTAGCTGTGTTAAAGTTACAATGTTAAGTTTCTTTTTTGGCTTAAAGTCTGTCTGCACGACTGTCTGTCTGCACGCCTAACGAAATTTACAGATACATATATTTTAAATAAACTTATATAATTTTTTGCTTTTTTTTACGAAATATTTGCTTGTTTTACGTAGTCTTTAAATAGACTTGTTTTCAAGTAAAAATATTGTTTTAAAAGACTTTTAAATGGAAATGAAGCAAAACGGAAGCTTAGTGTTCGAACTGATGAATTTTGCAGGTCAAAATTTTGCTGGCTCGACAACTGCTCGTGTATTGTGTTAATGTCATTTTAAACGCTGAGAAAGCCAGCGTATTTTTTTTTTATTTTTGCACGCAGAAAATGTAAACAGAACGTAAGACGCTCAATGTAAACAGAACAAAGGGAAATAACTCGTCACTTACGCTCAAAAATCGATACATTAGATTCGATTTCGTCACATAGGGTGGGTCAATTTGAAATTTCTTTTTTCCGATGTCTTCGCTAGGGCTCAATGTACAAGTATAGCAATTTCGGTGCAATTCCGTCAGAGATTCTAAGAGGAGATGTGTGCCAAAAATCGATAGACAGACAGACAACCACAGCTTTATATATATAGATTACATAAGAAACGGAGAATCAGTGTTGCGATGAATAAAGTTTATTAGACATATTACAATCAATTCTCTGGCGACCAGCTCGGGGCACGATCGATGTAATGATCGAACCTGACTCTGAAATCGCAAGGTCCTCAGATACGTCTCGATTCTACGAATCGAGACGTATAGAATCGAGACGATTGTAATATGTCTAATAAATTTTAATTCGTCGCACCACTGATTCTCCGTTTCTTATGTGATATTATACTCTGCTCTGTAAGAGCATAAAGTGCTCAAACGGCCTACCGCTTACGGACGCTTTAAGCATCCCACACCAATTATATATATATATATATATATATATATATATATATACAGAGAGAGAGAGAGAGAGAGAGAGAGAGAGAGAGAGAGAGAGAGGAGTCAGTTTAATAAAGGATGTAGAATGGCTAGCTAAATGAATAAAGATGTGTTAAAGAGAGGAGTGGGCGTGAGATTTATTTAAAGAAGAAAGAAAGAAGTGTTTGCAGATTTTAAAGAACTAAATGGGAACAAGGTAAGTTGCTAGGAGACTGCAGCAGCAACAGCGACAACAATATGGCAGTGTTGTTGTTGAGTGGTGGTGGTGGTGGTGGTGAAGTTGTTTTTTGTTTTTCGTGGTGCTGGTAATGAAGGTGGTGTTTGGGTTGGTGTTACTGGTTATGTTGGTGGTATTAGTATAGGAGGAGGAGGAGGAGGAGGAGGATGTCAGTGGTGCACGTGGGGTATTACACGGGCAACATGTGAGTTAGTGCAATCGAAAGTGGACTACACATGTGTCATTTCTATATATATCACACGTGTATGTATGTATGTATGTATGTATGTATGTATGTATGTATGTTCTTCTGGTTTTATAATTTCACAAAGTTTTACCAATAGAGAGAGAGTCGGTTTCTAACATAGACATAAGACTCTCTCATTGGAATTTACACACCATCAACTACGTAGATATGTAAGCATGTCTGCATGCATGTGTAGATATGGATGTTATTGTATGTGTGGATGTGTATGTTTTGAGTTGTATGTGTGCATGTGTATATGCTTAGTATCTGTACATGTGTATATGCAGTTATTAGATGCAAAACTTTTGGAATATTTTACATATTTTTACTGTTCCATTAATGGATTGTACTTGTAATTCCTAACTAGTTGTGTTCTTTCTGTTCCTGTGAAGCCTAGCTTCTCAAAATTTGTATTCAGGCAGTTACTAACATATCCCAGTGCCCCAATAACCACAGGCATAAATCTGAAGGTATAATCAGGGTGGAGTATCTGCAGATTTCTCATCAGTTCTGCATAAATATTCTCCTTTTCACTAATCTTTGATATTATATTGGCATCTGTTGGGCAGCTAACTTTCATTACTGTGTATGCCTTCTTTTCCCTGTCCCATATCATAATATCTGGTCTGTTATGCTTGCATTTTATTGGGGTTTTTACTGGAACATTCCACCAGTACTCTTTCATATTATGTATATGTATGTCTTCCACATTGCTGTAGCTTTTAATGTATTTATTATCGGGGCTATCTTTTCTACGGATTGCATTGTACAGTGTTTTGGCCACTACATCATGCCTCATAGGTAGATAGTACCGCGATGACATCTTTGGACAGCTGCTTATGACATGGGTGACATCTTCGATATTAATTCTGCAGAGTCTGCACTTGTTATCACATCTAGATGTTTTGCCTGCATCCCTATCTCTTTTGTGAATCAGGTATTTCGTGTTAATATCCTGTCCTTGGATTGCAAAAGCGTATCCTTCAAAGTGGGAGCCAATATAGCGGTTGTTGGTCCAAGATAGACTACTTTCTTTATCTATATTGCTCTCACTCTGGAGCTTCCTGGCAACATGTGTATGTATGTATGTATGTATGTATGTATGTATGTACACACACACATATATATATATATATTACCGTCATTACTGATACAAGATTACCAGATTATGTCAACTGTTGACTTTCAAGAGTTTGTATAGTTGAAGCCGATCGTATTACAGTCCAGTATTACTATAATTGCTTTACAGCATAGAGTTATGGCTCTCCACGGAGTCAACAAAACTCTCTTGTCTTCTTTATGCCTGCGAGACCTGGGTCACATATCGACGCCACCTTAAGCAATTGGAGCGTTTCCATCAGATGTGTCTCAGACGGATACATGGCGTTCACTGGAGGGACCACATCAGTGATGTCGAGATTTTGGAAAGCTCTATGTGTGACAGTATAGAAGCTCTTGTGCTTAAGCAGCGACTCCGTTGGAGTGGTCACCTTGCCAGGATGAAGGATTCTAGAAT
>OZ024741.1:103256594-103318298 GCA_964016885.1 Eledone cirrhosa
ATGGTTTGCCAGACTCAATTTAAAATAATAAATTTTACACCCATTGATGAGCAAAGAATTGGTAATTTCCTTCGCTAAAATTGCGAAACAGCATACCAAAACCGTCTGGGTGTTCTGGCAGGTTTGTTTTCCTTTTCTTAATTTATTATTTTAAATTGAGTCTGGCAAACCATATTGTTAATAGTTAGTACTATTTCCACTCTAGCGAACTTGGTTCCTTGCGATTTGAACATATGTATGTTCATATCTGTGTTTATCTCTCTTTTATATTCAATTATGTGGAAAGGGAGATGTATTTTAATTATGTCTCATATAAAATAATACAACTGGCTATCCGCAAAATACATATAGTTAGCACCCCAAACGTAAAATTGGGATTATACTAAGGTATATCCTAATGTTTGTTGAGTGAGATGGAAGCCGGTCAGAGTATTGCTTAAAGCTTTCTCTGTTAATGTATTATATATATATATATATATATATATATATATATATATATATATATATATATATATATATATATACAACCATAGACTGGAGAACTCTACAACGCTCGCCAATAAAACCTGGCAGCTTAAAAATACAAACCAGGAATATAGGATTAGCTGATCAAAATTATCGGGAGCAAGGGCCTACAATAATTGAATGTCCCACTGCAGACTTTGCAATATGGAGCTATTCCATATTTTAAGTTACGATAAGATGCTGCTTAACAGCAAAATAGAAAGATCAATTTTCTGTAGGCACAAAATAGCTACCAAGTTCACAAATTTCAAACCACCGTGATTCGACCCAGCAATCCCAAAATTAGAACTGAACCACCTGGATTTTAACGTACGGAATATATACTATCACACTCCTATTAGCTGTCAAATAACTGACTGGTCACTAGATCATAAATCTCTTAACATCTCTTTTACCCTCTCTCCCTGAAACCACATCAACCCCATTAAGACAAGACAATCAGCAAAACATTTACCACACATAGCAAAAACCACTCTTCACCATCCATCCTTAGCCCTTGGGTCTCATACTAGTATCTCCCACTTAATTTCTAATTTATTGCTTTTTCTTTTATCTGTCATTTGTTACTACCTCAGATTCTCTACACGTATCTATGTATGTTTCGAATATGGCTTTTCATGTTAGCACAACATCCACCCCAGCATCCTTATACAGACACTTACTCACCACTACCATTATTATCAACTATCGTATTCTGCTCTCACTTATGTTTATTTCTTAATATTTTTTAATATTTTTTTATTTTTTTACTTTTTTATTGTATCTTTTTTCTTACTTTTTACTTTTTACATCTGTAACTTATTTACCTATTTATCATTATATTTTATTATTGCTGTTATTGTTTTGATTCTACGCTATTTCTGTATATATACCATGCCATGTATGAATTCTTTGTATTCTGAGGATTTGATCAGAGGTAAATAATGTATTGGAGATTGAGTGATACAACTTCGAGCGATTAGCGGCCTCTAGACTCACCTGATCAATGAAAGAATTGTTAATACCTGAAATAAAGCTCCTTGTTGTACAGTCGACCATGTTATATATATATATATATATATATATATATATATATATATATATATATACATATGTGTATATATATATTTGGGGGTGTTAGTAGGCGCTTGTCATCTTACCACCCCATTCCTACTGACTAGCCTCTGTGTCACGTGATTGATTCTTTAGAATCGGCCATATGATCAGTGGCAGTGAGAATTTTCAGTAGCTGGAATCCAGTCCTCGATAGCTGTTCCATTTACCGAATTATTATTATTTTTATATGAGTCGCCAGTGTCCGCGCATCGCCTGGAGACTCGGCTGAGAATGACCTCCCTGATGACGCAATGAAATTCTCAACGGTTCATTACGTAACTGTCTTTATCCCATTGCAGAAACTAATTAGTTGGAGTGAAAATTTAAGTAAGTAAGTTAATTTTTTAAAAAAAATTTTTTAAAAAATTTTCTTATATTACGTCTTTTATATTATTGTTCTGCATTCTCCTGCATCGAACCACCTAGGTACTATGACATAACCTGTGTATTTGCTGGCATTGGCGTACATCTGTGCGCTTATGTTAGTAGATATATTTAATTATCTATATTTATCTCCAAATCACTGATTTGTCGAGCAAACCTGCCAAAACCACTTCTAAAAATTTTTTTTGGGGGGTGTTAGTAGGCGCTTGTCATCTTACCACCCCATTCCTACTGACTAGCCTCTGTGTCACGTGATTGATTCTTTAGAATCGGCCATATGATCAGTGGCAGTGAGAATTTTCAGTAGCTGGAATCGAGTCCTCGATAGCTGTTCCATTTACCGAATTATTATTATTTTTATATGAGTCGCCAGTGTCCGCGCATCGCCTGGAGACTCGGCTGAGAATGACCTCCCTGATGACGCAATGAAATTCTCAACGGTTCATTACGTAACTGTCTTTATCCCATTGCAGAAACTAATTAGTTGGAGTGAAAATTTAAGTAAGTTAATTTTTTTTTTTTTTTTTTTTTTAAAGTTTTCTTATATTACGTCTTTTATATATATATATATATATATACATATATATACATATGCATATATATATATATATATATATATATATATATATATATATATATATATATATATATATATATATATATATATATATATATATATAAATTAATAAAATAATGAATAAACAAAGAAACAGTTCCTTATATTAAAAAAATTCATCATTTTACGATCGTTTCTAGGATATATATGTGTTAGAGTTGGTATGCATATTCTATAGATCTATGTACAATATTTATACAAACTATCAGAGGGAATATACATACCTACACATATATATGCTGTCTTCAGAAATAATGATATTTGTTTATTGAAAAAAAACAAAGATTCAATACAATAGGTCTGTTTGGGAACAGGTTTTGAATTGACCAATAGAGAGATAGTGAGGGTCAAGATAGTAATATAGTAGTAGAAGAATCTTAAATTATGGGTAGAGGAAGGTAGGTTTCAGTTTTGGATGGAAAAGAATATTATGAATGAAAGATTATTTTAGGGAAGAAAATAGGTCATATGCTGACCTCAGAAAAAATTTTATTTGTTCATTGAATAAAACCAACAAAGATTTAATATATTCTGTCTGTTTGGTAAGAGGTTTAGAATTAACCAATAGAAAGTTAATAATTGGCCAAATGGTAAAATAGTAGTAATTGAAGATTATTTTAGGGGTGAAAATAGGTCAGGTCAGTAAAAGGTATACAAGCAGTTGCTGTTATAAAATAGTAATGCCAATGCAAATATCTAAGGAGACTAAAGTTTTACGATAAGAGTGTTAGTGAAAAAAATACATCTATGAAAAGAATATAAATTAATTTAATTGATGGGTATATTTATATTGATAAAATTATAATAATACATATAGATATGATAAATAAGAGTTAGATGCAGTTGAAAAGTGCTGTTAAAGATGAGGGGAAATTAAAAGAATATAAAATATAAACATAATATATATATATACATATATATATATATATATATATATATATATATATATATATATATATATATATATATATACACATACACACACACATATACACACATATATATATATATACACACACACATATATACATACATACATACATATATATATATACACTCATTTATCATATCTATATGTATTAGTATAATTTTATCAATATAAATATACCCATCAATTAAATTAATTTATAAAAAAAACAACCAATTTATCACATGAGTCAGATGGAGGGCCTACCACTTCGATAAAAAAACAAAATGTACTGATAGGAAATATTTGTATGATTTCACTACATATAAAAATCCACCACACAACTCCTTACTTGAAACCTTTGAGAAAGACCTTTTTAATTTAATCAAACACCTCAAATTTAAGAGGTATAAATTTAATTTTCAAAAGGACCTTGATTCTACCCTATTGGACCTAAAAAAATCTTTAAAAAATCCATGTCCACTCGGACAAAACTGGAAATCTATATCACATGGATATTGAAAATTACAATGAGTTCATATATAAAGAACTCAGGAAAAATTATAGAAAAACAAACAATGCGTCACTTACCAACATCAACAACAAAACACACAGCATAGTGAATAGACTTAATATTGAAGATAGAACTGTACCTTTGGCACTGAAAAGACCACACTTCAACCTGAAAGATCATAAACCTAACTTTAACTCTAATCCTTCTATAAGGCTTATATGCCCTTCCAAATCTGATATTGGAATCATTAGTAAAAATTTTTTAGATAGAGTCATCCCACAACTAAGAAAACATGTTAATTTACCACTCTGGGAAAACACATCCCAGGTAATTAACTGGTTTAATAATATTAGAAATAAATCCTCTGCTTCATTTCTACAATTTGATATAGATAATTATTATTCTTCTATATCACCTATACTCCTGAACAAAGCCTTGATATTTGCTAAAAATAGATCTAACTTAACTTTGGATGACATTAATATTATTACACATGCTAGACTAACACTATTGGAATTTCAGAATGACTACTGGACCAGAAACACATATAGTAATCTATTCGATATTACTATGGGCTCAAGCGATTCTGCCCAAATTACTGATCTTGTGGGCCTCTTTCTTCTTTTTAACATAAATGCTTCCTTTCCCCACCTTAAGGGTGGTTTATATCGTGACGACTGTCTTCTTCTTTCCAATAACCTTAGCCTCTCAGAGATAGAAAAAAATAAAAAGCTTATTAGAACTTTCCTTAAAGACTATTATAGTCTAGATATTACATTTGAAAACACAAGTAAAGTAGTTAATTTCCTAGATATAACATTAGACTTATCTACGGGTATCTACCAACCTTACCATAAACCCAACCAAAATTTACACTACATACACTCACAATCTAATCACCCTAAATCTATCCTTAAAAACCTTGCATATAATATATCACTTAGAATTTCTAACCTCTCGTCTAACCAAGATGTATTTGATAAAAATGCGACCTTTTATAACGAAGCTCTAGCTAGAAGTGGCCACAAAAATAAATTAGTATATATACCTTCTACCAATAACACTACAAACATACAACCTAATATTACCAACAAAAACCAAATGAAACATACACACCTAAATGCCACTCACACTATACCCCAAAACACCAACATAAAACCAAATTTATCTAACTCTTCTAATATACAATATAGTAACTCTCAAAAAACTACTCATCCTACAACTCTAATAAATGTTAGTAATAAAACTCCTAATAAACAAGCTAAAACACCTAAATCAGTAAATCTAACTAAAAATGTGTGTGGTGAGGTCATTAACAATAATTCTCTTAATAAACATCAGGATGCATCCTATAAAAACAATAAACGACATCGAAACCGTTATAGACGAGTTACTTGGTATAATGCTCCATTTAATTTACAAATTAAGGATAATATACCTAAAAAATTCTTTAATATCCTAGAGAAAAACTTCCCGCCAAACCACAAATACCATCAAATTTTAAATAGATCAACAGTTAAATTCTCCTACTCAACAACCAAAAACATAAAACAAAATATAAGTGCCTATAATGCATATAAGTGTATAAAAACCATGAGTATACCACCAGTACATCAAACTAACCATAATATCTCCTCAGATACAGGATTCACGAAAAGTTGTAACTGTAGAAACAAGGCAAACTGTCCATTAAAAGGAAATTGCCTTGTTAATAACATAGTATATAAATGTAAAGTTAACACTAAGGACTCAATTTATTCATATATAGGAGCTAACTCTAACAAATTTAAGGTAAGATTTAATACCCACAAACATAGTTTTAAAAATGCCGCACTAGCTAATACAACATCTCTAGCTGAAATAATTAATAGTTATAGAAAGAGGAATATAGATTATGACCTGACCTGGAATGTGCTCAAAAGGGCCACCCCTTATCAAAATAGTAGATATGAATGTAGATTATGTTCCCAAGAACTTTTTGAAATAATGAAATCTAAGGATATCCTATTAAATAAGCGACAGGAATTAATAATCTCGTGTAATCATAAACTGAGAAAAACCTTTAAATATTATAAACCTAATTAATATACACTTTAGAAATTAATATATAAACTGTTTTTAATTTAGTTAACCTATAATTAATATTCTACTACTGATGAACTACATAATTTTACTTTCCTTCTCACAACTATCATTTCCTAAAACTGATACCATTAAGTAAACATATATAATGCTTTAACTTCAGGTTATGACTCTATGTTCCTTGAAATCTATATATATTTATTATTTCTCACTAATAAATTTAATTCCCCCTCCCCAATAATTATATGTATATGTAAGTGTGTGTGTGAGTGTATATATATATGTATGTATGTATGTATATATGTGTGTGTGTATATATATATATATGTGTATATATATATATATATGTGTGTATATGTGTGTGTGTATGTGTATATATATATATATATATATATATATATATATATATATATATATATATATAT
This sequence comes from Eledone cirrhosa, assembly GCA_964016885.1. Lineage (NCBI taxonomy): Eukaryota > Metazoa > Mollusca > Cephalopoda > Octopoda > Eledonidae > Eledone > Eledone cirrhosa. The sequence continues at coordinate 103,263,143 of OZ024741.1, forward strand.
ATATATATATATGTATATATATATATTATGTTTATATTTTATATTCTTTTAATTTCCCCTCATCTTTAACAGCACTTTTCAACTGCATCTAACTCTTATTTATACATTTCTTATCTATACATGAGGGTCTTTGAAAAGGGTATGTCTTGCTAATAAGTGTTTTTACGGAGATACCTGGTCTTTCTACTATCTTAATATTGAGTTTATGTTTATCTAGGGCCCTTCTAAATTTGTAAGCTAATTCACCTCTAGGAGTTGTATCAATGAACATTACGCTCTGGTATTTATTGCTATCATACCATGAGTTTATTCTATTAGCCTTGTTCATACGCCCCATCATTGAAATGTCCCCAGATGTATGTGACAGCACGGAGGACCTCCTCAGCAGAATCGGCGAGAGTAACCGATCTAGGGACCTAACAAACTGCATAATAGGTAGTATGGATGTATCCATATATTGACGTGGATTTTGCTGTGGAGAAATGCGTAGAAATCATCAGTGAGAGCTATGTTGAGTTCCGTGGGATTGATACCAGTGAGCTGGGACTCCTACTTAAACTTACCTATAATAATAATTACCTAGACACATATGACCTTAGCAACCTGTGCCCTACAAGACCAGCAAGAGGCAGACCACCTAGCATTACCTCAATGGCCAAGAAAACCCACACAGATAGATGGAACGGGTGGACCAGAGCCATACGGACACCCGAAAACCACGATGAACTGAAGAAAATGATTGCACATGCGGTAGGGGCCAGCATAAAACTAACCCTTAAGGAACATATGTTCAAATTTAATGGAAAAACATATGCCCAAGAGGAAGGAGCAGCCATTGGTGTTAGCATTGCAGGCGACATAGCTAACTTATTCATGGTATGGTGGGACAGTAGACTTAAACTTAAACTTAAAGAACAATTAGAAGACACCTTAACCCTGATAATGTACTCCCGCTACGTTGATGATACAAACATCGTAGTTAAAACACCCCCACTAGAGAACAGTCAGGAACTAGAGAAAAACACAATGGAAAGCATCCAGCAAATAGCTAACTCCATCCACCAAAGTATTAGAGTTACTATAGACTACCCAAGTAAACACCCCAACCATCGATTACCTGTACTAGACACAGAGCTCTGGTTAGATACCATTAATAACAAAAAAACCAATCCTCCATTCCCATTATGCCAAACCCATGACTTCCAAACATCTGATCCACCGAAACTCAGCCGTTTCGGACCATACCAAAATCAACATACTGATTGCGGATTTGGTACGGGTGATGAGAAACGTGTCCCGCATGTGCAACCCCGAAGAACTAGAGAGACACATACAACACTTCATCCACCGTATGCAGTTCTCTGGCTACAATCAGAGAGATAAAATCAGAGTGTATAGAGGAGCCAGAACCAAATGGGAAAAAATGGTAAATAATGACATAAATGGGACCTGCCCCTTGTATAGGAGCAAATTTTGGAATAGAATAGAAAGAACTAGGAACAAGGCTAATAGAATAAACTCATGGTATGATAGCAATAAATACCAGAGTGTAATGTTCATTGATACAACCCCTAGAGGTGAATTAGCTTACAAATTTAGAAGGGCCCTAGATAAACATAAACTCAATATTAAGATAGTAGAAAGACCAGGTATCTCCGTAAAAACACTTATTAGCAAGACATACCCTTTTCAAAGACCCTCATGTATAGATAAGAAATGTATAACCTGTAAAATAAGCCCCCATATTAACTTTAAAACTAGAAATGTAGTGTATAGCATAAGATGTACTGAAGGACAATGTAGAGACAAAAATATAGTGTACATAGGTGAGACAGCTCGTAGTGTAGGGGAACGGATAAATGAACACTGGCGAGACCTTCAAGATAGTAAAGAATCATCTGTACTCTACCAACATGCTAAAATAGAACACAAGGGTAAATTAGAGAACATAGAAATAAAAATAGAATCTACACACAGAAAAGACGCAATGTTTAGACAAATCACAGTGGCAATAAACATAAAAGAATTACAACCAAAATTAAATAGAAAATATGAGTGGAACAGCAACATCACAACTTACAATTAAGGACAAAATGAAAACACACACACACATAGAACAAACAACCAACCAGTAACATGTAAATAAACAAATAAATAAATGAACATAAACACACACAGACACCCGGATGTGGCGCATGCGCAGACTGAGCACACAACACACACACAGAAACAAAATGGCGTAGGTCAGAACAACGGAGAGGCACAAAAACAAAGAAGAAAAGAATCCCCAGTCACTGAAGAGGTCACAGAGTGTGTGACGAAAGAACTATGACAATATATAAACAACTATCTGGTTGTGGAACCAACCAGAAATTTATAAATTTATTATAATAAATTGAAGTGAAAGCAACTGGTGCGTGTGTTTCTTATTGGCAACATGACCCTCCCAAAGTATAACAATATCGGTTTCAACACACGATTTCAGATAAAGAATCTTGCTAAACAAATTCAGAAACGAAATATATATATATATATATATATATATATAGTGAAAGATTGAAGAGTAACATGGTTGGCTGTACAACAAGGGGCTTTATTTCAGGTATTAATAATTGTTTCATTGATCATTACAATAAAAATGCATCACGAACGAGATAGAAAAAATATATAAGACATCAACACACGAAAATCTAACATACATTAACAACCAGGCCAAGACAATAATGGTAGACCTTAAGACACTCAGGATCTCAATTAAGGACCATAAACCGGATTTTCAGAGTAAACTACCAGTTAGGTTTATAGCACCCTCCAAATTAGAATTAGGTAGATTTAGTAAATCCAGTAATACCAGAACTTAGCCTGTGGTTCTGTACTAGAGAGGTTATTGGTGGGTCTCCAGCATCGAAACCAAGTCAGATGTTCGATTCGTCCAACTCGACATTGCGAGCTACTATCCCTCAATATCCCCACTCATCTTAAACAAGGCACTGATCTTAGCCATGAACAGGTCAAGCCTCACTAGAAAGGAAGTTGACATCATCTTAGTCGCCAGAAAATCACTACTAGAATTCGTCGGTAAATTATATATATACTCAAAATAGAGGGCACAAAAGACAAACACAATGGAAAATAACGGAAAGACGGATAGCCTCATCTCCTCAGTCAACCTCCGGAAATCACTACGGTTTCGGGTTATTAAAATTGATGTCATTCCTTCCAGTACAGATAGTGACATTACAAAACCAGTGGAGACAAGTTATGCTTTTAGACAAATTACACAAATATAGAATGGGTAAGGCCTTAGACAAAGGAGGAAAAATATAGTAAGGAGAGAATAATAATGACTGTAGTCCAACGCGCAGGATATATTCATACATGTATATACAACATGTCCCAAGGCTCTGATACAATCAACACCATAAACACAGAGCTGGCATATCTAAGAACTGACTAACTGCCTGATGAGGTCATAGCCATTCAATGGCTATCATCGAAATATATATAGCAGTAAATAAAGGATTATGAGTTCATGCAATTGACTTATGTTTCGTCACTATATATATATATATATTAATTTGATATAAATATATATCACTTTGTATGGGAAATTCAATTATGGCACTATATAATATTGGGTAGACAACTTTCTATTGAAATCTTTAATATATTATGAGAGGGTGGACTGTGTTTAAAATTAAATATAAATATATAACCTTTTATATAAGGGACTCAATAGAGGCACCATATAATGTCTATTAGAGCAATAAATTTTATTATTATAATGAGCTAGTTACCTCCCCTTACGCATTAGCTCCCCTTAATTACATACCCGCTTCCGGATATTAAACCGCTGTAAATTCTCGCAGCTGAAAGACCCTAATCTATAAATATGGATTAAATAACACTAAGTTACAATACATTACAATCCATTACTATAACAAACATTCAATACAAATATATCGTAACTTATGTGATGGATGTGAAAACTGTAACTTTCTTTTTCTGCACACATTCAAATTTGAACTATACGGAAAATATCCTCGCACTGCAACCACCATAAAACACTAACATATTCGCATAAAGTGCTTGTATCTCATGTAATACCTTGCCATACAGTACTAATATATACATGATACATTTGCTTGTTCCATCCCTTTATATATGACTAACGCATATACTATCTGTTTAATTTAATTATTAGAATATTCTCTTGTATTATCTGTATTATTTGTCGCATGTATTCCAACCTATGCTTTTAATCTTGTTTTTAAATTTAATTTTGATTTTAATCTTAATTTGAATTATTGTACAAATATAGTATAATATAATATATGTCGCATCAATTCCACACTGTAAACATGAAACTGTTGTACACAACATCAATATATATATATGTATATGTATGTTTCTTCGGTTGAGTAGGAGGTCAATTATATGTACAAACATTAAAAATGCTCCGAAGACTCCAAACCTAGGTTTGGAAGAAACAATTGTCAGCAAATAAATGGTTTAAACATAACTTTGATTCTTGTGAATTCAATATGGGGGTGGGGAGTATGTATGTCTGTGTCTGATATACACACCTGATACACGTGTTTTTTCTAAAAAAACAACTTTCCATTTTTTCCACTCTCACACTCCACTAGCTCTCTATTTTTTATCCTTCCGTTGATGAAATATTAGCGTCCGAAACGTTAAGACTCTTTTCTTACTATATCTTGTGTAAACTATATCGTTTGCTGTTTAAATTTCCGTTCGTTGCTATATGCCATGTTGAAATTATACCCTCCACGTGTTACGTGTTATATATATATATATATATATATATATATATATATATATATATATATATATATATATATATATATATAACAACAAATTTAATATAGAATAGAAATGGCTTCTACAGGACTAGAACTGTTTCATTCGAAGGAAACCATCAGGAAAGCCAACTGTCATTGTAATATGATGATATTTGTATATTTTCTGGTGGTTGGAGAAGGTGGTGATTTGGAGGATGGGTAGAGGTCATTGGCCAAGAGATTTATATATATACATTGAGGGCATAACTTCAACATGGCGTATAACAAATATATATATATATATATATATATATATATATATATATATATATATATATATATATATATATATATATATATATATATATATATATATATATTACCTATTATTTTATTTGACAATTGTTTCCGAAGAAGACGGTATGATCGAACCCATATATTATGCCTGATAGTATACAGTTTTCTAACTGCTACAGATCAGTAATATAACGATGATCAACCCTCCGATACGATTGTAAAACAATGAATGAGATATGTAAAATAACTTGCCTTTGTTATCATTGTTAAATAAAATAATATCTAATATATCAGACTCTGTATCTGAAAGATTGCCTCAGTGAAATATAGAACCAATCACTGGATCTCTCTGAACTTCATGTTAACGGTTTACATTGAGTTCTAACTATGGTATAGACCCTAGCAGTATTGGTTATTAGAGTAGTCGCCACTTTAACAGGGTAGATGATTGAAGGTCGTTAGTTGCCAGTGTGGTAAGTGATAGTATCTTCGTTGGATCATCTTGTTGACATAGACGTGAGGGAAGGTCCCTCGATCTATTTACCATCTATTTACAATATTCCTTTCGTCAGGTCGCCAATTCCAGCAGCATGGATTATAGATGTTATTGAGATACGAGTAACATAATAATGATTTCAACAGCAGTAATTAGAGATGAAATGTTTGTTTATTTTTGATGTAGTACAAACAATGTTTGTTAACTTATATGGTTGAAGTTACAGATAAAAAGAGGTTACAAAAGGGAATGTGCCATTGCGCCGTTAAGCCGTCATGGACGATCAGTGTGCAACGAGATGCGAAGCTGTTTGAGTTCAGCTGCAAATAGTATTCTCGTGTTGCGGTGCCTGTTTGGATCCAGTGGATTAAGCTCTGTGAGCTGCTAGCATGTGACAGCATCTCAACCAGGTGAAAAGGGACTCGCAGAATATTACGTTTGAAGAACATATACCAAGAACAACATGGTGTGTGATAAAAAAAATGTGTGCATATGCAGGCATGTAAAACAGCAAAGAATGTGAATGAACAAAAACCATGAGCAAACAAATATCAAAAGAGCACAAAACAAGTAAATGCATTCTACAAAAAAATATGTGAATGTAACAAACTGATAATTCAAAGTCAATCTAGGGGAGCAGAGAAATTGCTCAATAAGTTCAAAGTTTTTCAAAGTCAAATAGTTCACACATCACCAGCGTACAGACACTAGTTCTATCTGAAAACTGAAAAAGAAGTTTGCTAATGCCGTTAGGGGTTAGATGTATGGTGTTTTTGTGAGATTTCGTGGCCATCTTGTGTGGCATAAGGTTGTGTTGCTTATTGTTAAAGCAAAGTCAAAGAATCTTCTGTAGAGTAGCAGTCACCAAATATGGCAGCCACGTCTGACGCCATAATGGTGCGAAAACTACTGTCTTAATTTCTCGAGTCCCTGTGGTAACGAGATAGAAGGTATGGTGGTTGGACAGAAGGTATGGTGGTTGCGTCGGTAAAGTTACAAGCCGTTTTGAAATTTCCGATGTGTGGTGGTTTGCGTCGGTAAGGCTATGAAGCTGCCACTCACTGTTCCCTGTATTGGTCAGTGGTTAAACAACGCTGTCGCTGCTGCTGTCGTTGTTGTTGTCAAGTGTAGCCATGACATTTCGGTAGCCATCTTGAATTTTTTTCGTGGCGAAAAATTCTTTGAAATACTGCCAATTTTTCAAAAAATTTTTGAAAGGAATATATTGAATTTTCGCAAGTTGCGAAAAGGTTGGCAACGTGGCAATAAAAGTTCAACTGAATAAAAAAGAAGGGCTGCGTTAAATTCTTACGTCGGTCACCACTTTAGCAGTATTGGTTATTAGAGTAGTCGCCACTTTAACAGGGTAGATGATTGAAGGTCGTTATTTGCCAGTGTGGTAAGTGATAGTATCCTCGTTGGATTATCTTGTTGACATAGACGTGAGGGAAGATCCCTCGATCTATTTACCATCTATTTACAATATTCCTTTCGTCAGGTCGCCAATTCCAGAAGCATGGATTATAGATGTTATTGAGATACGAGTAACATAATAATGATTTCAACAGCAGTAATTAGAGATGAAATGTTTGTTTATTTTTGATGTAGTACAAACAATGTTTGTTAACTTATATGGTTGAAGTTACAGATAAAAAGAGGCTACAAAAGGGAATGTACCATTGCGCCGTTAAGCCGGCGAGGCTAGGGTGCAAGTCTCACCGTTACATTATGCGTGTTGCTGGCTTGAAGTTTTCGGTACAAAAAAGCGATTCTTCAAATCTTCGCGGGGAATTTCTTCCTCAGGGCGCGTAGGGATACATCCTCTTCTACTGGCGCTGATTGGCTGAACTGAGCCAAATCACGCACAGAGAATGTATGTGAGCCCGCGGAATGTAGGTCACTACAATATCTAATATATCAGACTCTGTATCTGAAAGATTGCCTCAGTGAAATATAGAACCAAACACTGGATCTCTCTGAACTTCATGTTAACGGTTTACATTGAGTTCTAACTACGGTATAGACCCTACCACGAAAGGTAGACCACATTGAATATATATATATATGTGAGTGTGTCAGCCGGACAAACGAGTAGAAGGATATGTTTTTTTGCTTGCGGCATATCACAAAGTCGGATTTTCATCTGAAGATACCGTTCTCATAACAACAAATGCATAAATTACACCTTGGATTGCATAAGAGAACCGTTGACATAAGTATTATGAATAAACGATTTATGTAACATCAGCATCTTTCTTAATGTTATTCTTATGTGTGTATATGTATATATATATATATATATATATATATATATATATATATATATATATATATATATATATATAAAAGAGAAAATTGAGAATGTATAACACTCAACTTATCAGATAGGCAGTATATGGTTAGCTCAATGTCTGAAGACAGAGCCGTAATACAATTAACAACAAAGAGCGCTTAGAACATAGGTATATCTTTAATTGCTGGCAATGTTTCGTCCACACTAAAAGTGGGACTCTTCAGAGCTTAAAGAGTAGATACAGAGTATAGAAGCATTAACAAATCCAAAACAGAAGAATATAATGTGGGGATATCATAAGGTGGGAGGAATTTAAAGTATTTTTCATGTAAAAGATAAGGAATAAAAAATAAAAAATAAAAAATAAAAAATAAAAAATAAAAAATAAAAAATAAAAAATAAAGAATAAAAAATAAGAAATAAAAAATAAAAAATAAAAAATAAAAAATAAAAAATAAAAAATAAAAAATAAAATCAAGCAAAAGATAGTGAATATGAGGAATATACTAATACTAATAAGGATACGGATCTAAAATGTTATCACTCACAGTTGGGTAGGGTTATATTATGACCGGCAATCATGGAAGCAATGATGTGATTGGTTAACACACAGCTACGTATGCATACACTCACATAAAAGTATACATATAAGCATGAGCACCCGCATGCACCTACACGCAAGCACCCATATGCAATACAGAAAGTATACACCAATACAAATGACATATCAAAAACGGATGGGCACATACTCATACTGTGACAAAATATAGCAATAACAGTAGAAACGATGACATATAACATGGAGGAGTACAATATAAAGAAATATAATAAATTATAAAAACGTATAAAAATATGGGAACATAAGGACATATAACGGAAGGAACATACATGGTAGGAAACTCATAAGGAGTACACCGTAATGGATGAGAAAAAAACAATAAAGGAATAAGAATATAAAAAGTATAAAATGCATGGTAAAAAATTTTTTTTTAAAGAAGTTAAGAGATAAAAATAGATAAAAACTAGATAAAAAATAAAGTAAAATATACACCATAAAGGAAGGTGTCAATAAAGATGAGACTGGCAAATGTATAAGTTATCAAGCTATGTGCAACAAGTGATATACGTAAAATATATAGAATATATAAAAGAAACATATATATAAGGATATATATATATACACATTTATAAAAATAACTGGGGGTAAATAAGGTAATAAGGATAATATGGATGATAATGAAGGCATGTAATGATAATAGTAGTATAGGTGCTAGTTTCCTAATATTGGAAATAATGTCAGTAAATTGAGTTAATAAAATAAAATAAAAATAAAAATAAAAATTTGGTTAAATACTAATATAAAGTACTCATAATGTTTTAAGAAAATTTAGAAATTATAAGGTGACACTAATACTGATTCATGGTGATATAAGGAATATATCAGGAATACAAGAAAATTTTAGGTGTTGCAATTAGCAGCAGTCCAAAAATAGAGTGTTCGAATGAGATCTTTATAAGCAGATGCGATGTCCACACTAGATGAGTGGACTATTACAATATAATGGAGACATCCTAGGTTAGACAATCCCAAAAATTCATACTACAAAGTTCAATCCGCAGATGTGCATTCATAAAGTTGAGTACTCAGGCAGAAATCATTGGTTGACAAGATGTATCACAAGCAGGAACATATGCTGGGAAGGTTGCAGGCAAATTCTTATATAGCAGTGCGAACATCAAAGGGCAAACAATTGAGGTGCACATCAGTGAATAAAAGCAGGCAAAAGCAGATGGTTCCATACGGTTAAGTGAAGCAGGTTATTATTATGCATACCACTTAATATAAAATACTAAATACAAAATACAAGTGGCAAATTTAACACTCAACAACGTGCATAGCAAATAGCTTTCAGAGCCGATAACCTCTCAAAATTACAACACTGAGTAATGTCGCTGGCATCACAAGAATACAGGTAGGGTTAGCCCAGAGACAGTCTATATATATATATATATATATACACACACATATATACATACACACACACACACACATAACACCGGTCCCCCAAAATTTATGCGGATATAGTGCACAAAGTGTCTTACCCAGCTATCAAAAGTCATAAACCCACAACAGGTGTTTTCACAGCAACAGAGGAACAACAACCAATAGGAGTAATCAACCAGAGCAATCACGATCAAACTTAAAATTAAACCCCATGAGAATATGAGTATTCACACGTGTAGTCACCGGATTCAAGTATAAACAAACCGTTAATAAATACGGAAGGTTATCAGGGCCAAGACGTTATTATTGGGAGAATACACACAGAGAGCGTCAATATACGGAAGGCCAACTGTGTCAAAAACACAACACCAGGCAAAAACACCACAAAATCAGCATGTAAACTGTGAACCGCAGAGTAGGAGGGTAACACATACATGTACTCCATAACTACTGCCCACGGCGAGATGGCACAGGTCAGCCCACAGTGACTGGCTAAATCACCGTCCAATATGGGCACAGGCCCATTGGTTTACTCAGAGTCAATAAAAGTAATTTAAATAAAAGGTGAGGGGCTGGCCAAATATAATCAAATGTGCGTCTTATAACGCAGTACACACTCTACATAGATGTAATACATCACAACTCATGAGTATATAAAGGTACAAATCAACTCAATACACGTTGGGATAGGCCACCCAGTGCACAACACACACACGGTGGCTGGGCAAGTATGGATGGGTCACATCCACTGTACCGAACAGGGGTGCTTATCAACATATACACCAACTCACATATACCCCACGATATCAAAATTCCATAATCCCATGCAGGCATACATATACACACAGATTCATACACAAACAAACAAAACAAACAATATGAGACAATTACACTAGATTACCCAACTGGAGAATTCTGAAAGCGTTAGCTAATAGGCTTAAAATAAAAGAAAGAGCTTAATATCTGGTGGGGGCAAGAAGAAAATATTTCTGACTTTCTATTAAGCAGGGAGCACTTGGCGAATATAATAGAGTGGGATTCCATAAGGCAAAGGTTACATACTCTATTATGAGGAGTATAGGGATGGGATTTAGCAACTTGCCGCCAAGTGAGGGTGTACTGTGTTCGTGCATTTTTTAAATTGTGGACGTGCGCTGCCAAGGAAGTAGAATTCTTAAGTTTATTATGTCTAAATGTACACTGGTGAGAGTTGAATCTGGTTTTAAAAGAGGTGGAAGTTGATCCAATATAAGTTTTAGTGGATGCAGTAGTTACCACATCACACGCATAAACTATGTTTCTAGTAAGGCAGAAACCATTCAGGGGGCAGCTTGAAGCCCTTCTACAGTTACAGTTTCTGGTGATGCTATTATCTAAATGATAACTAGCTTGCTGACTACGGGTATTCAAGCTATCACTGCCGACGTCAGTGCTTTCTCCTAGGCGTAAGGTGTCAAGGCCTTCCTTAATTTTCTTATTATTAGTATTGGCTAGATGAGAGGCCAGATTTGGGGTTGTAGAATACGAAAGTTTAACCACATTCATATTAAGGATAGAATGGTACTTATTACCAGGAGGGAAGTTCTTTTCCAACATAGAGAAGAAGGCCCTAGGAATATTCGTAGCTACTTCAGAGTTAAATGGGGGGGGGGTAAAATATGTATTCAATCTTCTTCTATTCTTTTTATTTTTATTTTTATTATTATTATTATTATTATTATTATTATTATTATTATTTCCATTGCTAAGGTTACTATGTTCAACTATTCTATGCGGGGAGCTATGAGGCTTACTATTACTGTTACTTAGTCCATTGGTACCCTGATGGTTCATTTTACTAGTATTCCTAACCCTCCTGCTCGAATTACCTCTAGTACCAATGGACATATTATGTGTTATAACAACACTGGTAGAGCTACTATTTGGACTACCATTTCCCTGGGCATAATGTAATTTGTCCCTAAATCCGGATTTAGCTAAGGCATCATTATAATAATCAGCCTGCGAGTTAAACGCCTCTTCGCTATGCGAGAGTGAACTTATTCTGTTAGAGACCCCCGTCAATATACCACTGATGACCGACTTAGGGTGGTTAGAGTTAGTATTTACATAAGTCAGCAATTCATTAGGCTTATGGTACGGTGTGTACGTATGGTTACCTAAGTCCAATGTAACATCAAGAAAGTTGACAATTCTATCATTTATTTCCATAGTAATGGACAGATTAAAGGTTTTAAAGAATTTATACAGCTTTTTCCTAATGCTCACTATATTATACTTGCTAACATCTATGGAGAGTAGGGCATCATCGCGGTACAACCCACCCTAAGGAATGGAAAATTACTATGCAGTTCGGTAAGGAGGTAGAGCCCAACTAAGTCAGTGACCTGAGCAGAATCACTTGACCCCATAGTAATGTCAAAATTATCCGGTGTGTTTTTTCTCGTCCATAACGTATCCTCAAACATAATGATAGTTTTACGTGCAGCGAGAACGATATCTATCTGTGGCCGTGTAAGGTTCCCTTTCTGCATGGCTAGGATAAGGGCCTTATTGAGGATGATAGGAGATATAGATGTATAATAAGCATCAATATCAAATTGGATAAACCTAAGCGAGTCACACTTACAATCCGTAGAAAACCACTTAATGACTTCACTAGTATTACCCCATAGCTCAAGGAATGTTTTTTCCTTAACTAAGGGAATTACGCTATCTAAGATTCTCTTACTTATAATCCCCAGATCAGACTTCGAGGGGCAGATAAGCCTAACTGAAGGGTTACTAATAAAGTTTTCCTTATGGTCCTTAAGGGTGAATCTAGGCTGTTTGGGGTAGTATGGTTGAGTGTGTCTATCTAAACCTAATTTTACTACTATGTTATACCCCGCTAGATTAATATTATCTAAATTACTCTGCGTTGTCTTTTTGTAGTTCCTATGTAGTTCATTATAAATGAAACTACGATAAGTTTTATAATCCATACTATACAAGTTTTTAGTTTTGTCAGAAGGGACTAGAATAGATTTATTATCTTGTAAGTCCTTAACTATAGAATCGAGTTTACTCTGAAACTTATTGGTACATCCAGATTTTTTATACCTAATATTCCTAACAAGGGATAACAGCTCACTTTCGAAATTATCCAATAGGCTATTGTGTGGGGGGCTCCTATATGTCTTAATGGAGGGGGGCTCCTATATGTCGTATGGAACCATCTGCTTTTGCCTGCTTTTATTCACTGATATGCACCTCAATTGTTTGCCCTTTGATGTTCGCACTGCTATATAAGAATTTGCCTGCAACCTTCCCAGCATATGTTCCCGCTTGTGATACATCTTGTCAACCAATGATTTTTGCCTGAGTACTCAACTTTATGAATGCACATCTGCGGATTGAACTTTGAAGTATGAATTTTTGGGATTGTCTAACCTAGGATGTCTCCATTATATTGTAATAGTCCACTCATCTAGTGTGGACATCGCATCTGCTTATAAAGGTCTCATTCGAACACTCTATTTTTGGACTGCTGCTAATTGCAACACCTAAAATTTTCTTGTATTCCTGATATATTCCTTATATCACCATGAATCAGTATTAGTGTCACCTTATAATTTCTAAATTTTCTTAAAACATTATGAGTACTTTATATTAGTATTTAACCAAATTTTTATTTTTATTTTTATTTTATTTTATTAACTCAATTTACTGACATTATTTCCAATATTAGGAAACTAGCACCTATACTACTATTATCATTACATGCCTTCATTATCATCCATATTATCCTTATTACCTTATTTACCCCCAGTTATTTTTATAAATGTGTAATAATATATATCCTTATATATATGTTTCTTTTATATATTCTATATATTTTACGTATATCACTTGTTGCACATAGCTTGATAACTTATACATTTGCCAGTCTCATCTTTATTGACACCTTCCTTTATGGTGTATATTTTACTTTATTTTTTATCTATTTTTTATCTAGTTTTTATCTATTTTTATCTCTTAACTTCTTTTAAAAACATTTTTTTACCATGCATTTTATACTTTTTATATTCTTATTCCTTTATTGTTTTTTTCTCATCCATTACGGTGTACTCCTTATGAGTTTCCTACCATGTATGTTCCTTCCGTTATTTGTCCTTATGTTCCCATATTTTTATATGTTTTTATAATTTATTATATTTCTTTATATTGTACTCCTCCATGTTATATGTCATCGTTTCTACTGTTATTGCTATATTTTGTCACAGTATGGAGTATGTGCCCATCCGTTTTTGATGTTATTTGTATTGGTGTATACTTTCTGTATTGCATATGGGTGCTTATGTGTAGGTGCATGCGGGTGCTCATGCTTATATGTATACTTTTATGTGAGTGTATGCATACGTAGCTGTGTGTTAACCAATCACATCATTGCTTCCATGATTGCCGGTCATAATATAACCCTACCCAACTGTGAGTGATAACATTTTAGATCCGTATCCTTATTAGTATTAGTATATTCCTCATATTCACTATCTTTTGCTTGATTTTATTTTTTATTTTTTATTTTTTATTTTTTATTTTTTATTTTTTATTTTTTATTTTTTATTTTTTATTTTTTATTTTTTATTTTTTATTTTTTATTTTTTATTTTTTATTTTTTATTTTTTATTTTTTATTTTTTATTTTTTATTTTTTATTTTTTATTTTTTATTTTTTATTTTTTATTTTTTATTTTTTATTTTTTATTTTTTATTTTTTATTTTTTATTTTTTATTTTTTATTTTTTATTTTTTATTTTCTATTTTCTATTTTTTATTTTTTATTTTTTATTTTTTTTTAATCCTTTATTCCTTATCTCTTACATGAAAAATACTTTAAATTCCTCCCACCTTATGATATCCCCACATTATATTCTGTTTTGGATTTGTTAATGCTTCTATACTCTGTATCTACTCTTTAAGCTCTGAAGAGTCCCACTTTTAGTGTGGACGTAATATTGTCAGCAATTAAAGATATACCTATGTTCTAAGCGCTCTTTGTTGTTAATTGTATATATATATATATATATATATATATATATATATTTCGTTTCTGAATTTGTTTAGCAAGATTGTTTAGCAAGATTCTTTATCTGAAATCGTGTGTTGAAACCGATATTGTTATACTTTGGGAGGGTCATGTTGCCAATAAGAAACACACTCACCAGTTGCTTTCACTTCAATTTATTATAATAAATTTAAAATAAAATACTAACTACTATATATATATATATATATATATATATATATATATATATATATATATATATATATATATATATATATGTCAGATGTAATGAAACAAGTGGAAAGTGGGACAAAAGGCGAACAAACAGATCAGTACAGAAACAAGTGAAAAAAAACGAGGAACCCATTTTCCATCCTTTCATTATATTTGATTTATTACATATTCTCTGAATTGTGGTCTAATATATATTCGATTCCCTCAGGTGCTACAGGACCAGGATATATATATGCGTGTGTATATATATATATATATATATATAAAATAAAATCCCATTGGGATGGGAAGTTCCCTCAAGCTATAGGGACAACAGCCCCCGTCACACCGAGCCCAGAGTAAACCACCCCTACACCCGCCTCTATCACCATCTTTATGCCTCGAATGGCTCCTATAGTAACACACCTATCTAGCAGCTAAAACCATGCCTCACACCGCTGTGGTCAACACTCTCTCACTTCCTTAACCAGAGCTCAAGTTAGCTGACACTATATGATATAAACAGACGAAGTACGTCGGTGGAGTCCTATCCTCTGTGCAAACAGGCACAACGCCCAACCCAGCTTGTGACCCGAGTACCCGGAGGATATCCTGCCTCGAACCCGACCCCTTCGCACGCATGAATCAGTGATAAATACCACAAGTAAATGGGACGCGCCTATTACAACGACTTACCCCTCTCCCCACCTCCAGAGGTGACTTTTGACCCTGTGTCCGTGTGTGTGTATCCACATATGGGAGTATATGGAATTGTGTGTATGCGTGTGTGTGACTATGTAGACGTAATATAGGAATGCACCTTGTGCGTGTGTGCGTGTGTGCGTGCAACGGTGTGCGTTGACGATCATACACGCATATGTACTTTATGCTGAAATAAGAATTGTAGTCCTTTACACATCCGGATTTTGACACAGGTTTTTTGGTATTTTATTTCTCACTCCACTTTTACCTCATTTGGTTTTTTAAAACGCACCCATATTTTGTTGGACTGTGTGGACGTAAATAGGTGAATGCACCCGAGCCTGTGTTTATACGTGTGCACGCGCAACGGTGTGCGTTGGTGGACAATCACACTTATGTACTCTATGCTAAAATAAGAATTGTTAATCTTTACACTTCTCGATTCTGACACACAGGTTTTTTATTTCAGTATATATTTTTCTAAATTTTTGATATTGGTTGTAACACACACGTATTCTTTATTTGTTTGGCATCCCCCACCACGTGAAATGGTGGCAGGATAGATGCCAGTCTACACACATAAATTCTTCAGACCATAGCAGCAGCATACTAACGTTGACCTGCTAGCTGACCTCTTAACACCACTACCACACAGTAAAGGAGGTCAGCTGTACTTAAACATTCTGATAAAAACAACTATAACAGTCTGACCTGGCTCTGAGGAATATCTATAGACTTTCGACTGGGGAGTGGTATGACAACTGACCAATGGGATACGAGCGTGTCCTCTGACGCTGAAATTCTTTTGTTCTAGCCCATATGATTCCAGTTCCTCGGAGGACTAACAACACACCCAGGAGCGGAACATATCGATGTATTGACAGAGTGGAACACACTTCAAAAACATGTGTACCTGTCTTTTCCACATTAATTCGGACTGCATGAAGAGGTCACAGCCAATAATAGCTGTCACCGAAATATATATAGCAGAGAATTTATAATAAAGGTAGCCAAATTTTACATCTTTGACTTACTTATTTTACATTACTCCGGAGTAAACAAACCAGCCTGCCTACTTCGTCGAGTGCTCCAATCTGCATACTGAGGTGTTGGTAAACAACCAACATATACTCAATATATATATATATATATATATATATATATATATATATATATATATATATATATATATATATATGTGTGTGTGTGTGTGTGTGTGTGTGTGTGTGTGTGTGTGTGTGTGTGTGTGTGTGTGTGTGTGTGTGTGTGTGTGTGTGTGTGTGGAAAAAGAAATCGAAAATGCAACTGAAGTCTTTTTAAGAGTATTTATTTCCTTTACCGGTTTCACAGTTCTTATGCTTTTCAAAAGTAGAATTAAGGCGGAGGATTTGTAGTCTATCTCGCATCAGTCTCGCATCTACGAGACAAACCACAAACCCTACATCTCAATTCTACTTTTGAAAAGCATAAGAAATGTGAAACCGGTAAAGGGAATAAATAAATACTCTTCAAAAGACTCCAGTTGCATTTTCGATTTCTTTTTCATATATATATATATATATATATAATTCTTCATAGAGCTACAACGTGACCGGTTGCAACATATATATCTATGACTTTATGTTTATGTATATGTATACGTAAACCTTTATATTTAATAATCTCCCGTTAGGTTGAGATACAATTGGGCGATATTTGGCTGCGCTTTCTAGCAACATGCCTACTAATCACAACATGCCAACTAATCACATTCTTTCTAACTTGACCACTGCCACGTCACGATTCTTAGCCATTTTTGAATCTATTTTTGGCGCGATCACTTTGGAAAACTAAATGTCTAAATTTGAGTTTGTCTCCTGATGAATCTGATACTCCAGACATATCCTATTAATTGGGTGTCTAAAAATACGGATGAAACCATGGTAGAGATATAATTACGGTATGTACACATTTCTTCGAAGTTTGAATTTGCACCTAATTGTGTATGGTTGATGGTATATTTAGTCAGTTTCTACACGCTGTCGAAATAAATAGTCTATTGGGGCCACCGCGCAGAGGCCGCTTTCGGTTATTTGTCGGAAATTTCTTCATAAGAGCCTTTATTCTTATAGCTTGGTCTAATTGATTTTTTATATGGTTAATTATGCTAATTGGGAGAGGAAATGGTATATATTTTATCTTATAATTCTAAGGACATGATTTATGATATATATATATATATATATATATATATATATATATATATATATATATATATATATATATATAGTTAAAAGAATAGAGGTGTAACACACAAGTTATTATATATTGGTAAACGGAATAGAAAATGCTGACAAATTGTTCACAGTTGAAAAATGGTTTAATTAGGAATAAAAGAGTATTAGTAATTGTATGGGTTAGTATTCAGTTGTGGTTTTAAGTTTTTAAGTTTTTACCGGTTGCGCATTTCTAAATGCTTTTCAAAAATAATTTTGAGATAGAGTGTCCGTGTTGTTTGCTCTGATCTGATTAGTTTTGGGAATTCTACCTGTTTTTATGTTAACAAAGTGGCTCCAGCGCTACTTTGGTGTTGCAAAAATTCTTGTGGTCAAAACAATTTTGATTGGTCGGTAGAGGTCATGTGAATGTAAAAAATTGATTTTGCGTCAAGACTGTTTTTATGTTAAAAAAGTGGCTCCAGCGCTACTTGGTGTTTGCAAAAATTCTTGTGAATCTGCCATTTGACCAGAGGCAGCGAGGATTTCAGTGCATGGAATTCAGTCCCCGCTAGCTGTTCCATCTACCGAATTATTATTATTTTTATATGAGTCCCCAGTGTCCGCGCATTGCCTGGAGACTTAGCTGAGAATAGACTCCCTGATGACGCAATGAATTCTCGACAGTTAGATTACGTAACTGTCTTTATCCCATTGCAGAAACTAATTAGTTGGAGTGAAAATTTTAGTAAGTTAATTTTTTTAATTTTTTAAAATTTTCTTATTTTACGTCTTTTATATTACTGTTCTGCATCCTCCTGCATCGAACCACCTAGGTACTATGACACAACCTGTGTATTTGCTGGCATTAGCGTACATCTGTACGCATATGTTAGTAGATATACTAAATTCTCTCTATATATATATGTGTGTGTGTGTTCACATACACACACACACATATATATAATTATGCGTACACGCACGCACACATATACGCCCGTATGTGTAAAAATACTTACACACAGACACACACACTATTGTTGGTTGGGGAGTGGAGGTATGTGTTGGCGGTGCTGATGAAGTATGGGGTTGTGTTTTGTGGTGGTGGAGTTTTGAGGGACAAAAATATATATATACCGGATCGAATACCGGTTAAAAGGTGACATAGGGAACGCGGGGGAGAAGCGTTTATGGACGTACGGCGATGTGTGTTGTGGATATGGTGATGGTGGTGGTGCTGGGGTGATATGTTCAACAAGGTGATTACATGATCAGAGGTTACGGTGTGTTAGAGGGTAAGGCAGACGGTGGGTGGGGGATATATAATACAGTCGATCTGGGAGCGAGAGATGATATGTGTTGATGATGTTAATGATAATGATTGTTGAAGTATGTGGATGTATCTAGTGGTGGCGGTGGTTGTGTGTGCGTGCGACAGTACAATTACAGGGTCGAATTTAGCGTGGGGTTGTAGTTTAGGGTAGACAGAGGGAACATGGGGGGATGAGGTTGTAGGTGTGTATGGTAGACATATGACGATGTGTGGTGTGGTGGTGGTGGCGATGGTGTGATATGATCGACATTGTATTTACAGGATCCTTTGTCATTATGGATTGTAAGGTAAAACCTATCATATGAGACCGATCTAATACGATGTTGCAACGATGAGGTGTGTATGTTGATGTGAATTTTGGTGGGGGTGGTGTGTGCGGCATGATATACAAATGCGGGCTTAGAAATGGTGACATGGAGTACAATAAAATAAGTTCACTGAGATGGGCGATGGTGAGACGGGGTATGGGTGGTTATTAATATGGTGTGTCATGGTTAGTGTGATTTTTGGTGTTGGTTATGTATGCGGCATGATATACAAAATACGGGCTTACATATGGTTAAATGCAATACAAGAAAATAAAATAAAATAAGATAAAGTAAAGTAAGATTAGAATTAAAGTTAAAATTAATAAATTCGTTGAGATGGGCGGCGCCAACCCGTCTATTGACAATCCAATAACCTCATACCACAGCCCATCCCACTAAGCAACCATAACCACCACCATATCATCACATCCACCCCCACATACTCTACACGCCAAGGCCAATCCACCACCACCACACCACAGCCCATCTCATCCACCGACCGTCACAGCCCATCCCACTAAACAGCCATAACCACCACCATATCATCACATCCACCCCCACATACTCTACACGCCAAGGCCAATCCACCACCACCACACCACAGCCCATCTCATCCACCGACCGTCACAGCCCATCCCACTAAACAGCCATAACCACCACCATATCATCACATCCACCCCCACATACTCTACACGCCAAGGCCAATCCACCACCACCACACCACAGCCCATCTCATCCACCGACCGTCACAGCCCATCCCACTAAACAGCCATAACCACCACCATATCATCACATCCACCCCCACATACTCTACACGCCAAGGCCAATCCACCACCACCACACCACAGCCCATCTCATCCACCGACCGTCACAGCCCATCCCACTAAACAGCCATAACCACCACCATATCATCACATCCACCCCCACATACTCTACACGCCAAGGCCAATCCACCACCACCACACCACAGCCCATCTCATCCACCGACCGTCACAGCCCATCCCACTAAACAGCCATAACCACCACCATATCATCACATCCACCCCCACATACTCTACACGCCAAGGCCAATCCACCACCACCACACCACAGCCCATCTCATCCACCGACCGTCACAGCCCATCCCACTAAACAGCCATAACCACCACCATATCATCACATCCACCCCCACATACTCTACACGCCAAGGCCAATCCACCACCACCACACCACAGCCCATCTCATCCACCGACCGTCACAGCCCATCCCACTAAACAGCCATAACCACCACCATATCATCACATCCACCCCCACATACTCTACACGCCAAGGCCAATCCACCACCACCACACCACAGCCCATCTCATCCACCGACCGTCACAGCCCATCCCACTAAACAGCCATAACCACCACAATATCATCACATCCACCCCCACATACTCTACACGCCAAGGCCAACCCGCCACCACCACACCACAGCCCATCTCATCCACCGACCGTCACCAACATCTCACCATCACACCCACCCCCATATACACTACAGGCCAGTACATCGCCTTGATCCTTCCCACCAATCAAAACAACTCATTTTGTCAAACTCTTGAACTTCTGACTTTACCACATAGCATGTATTTCATTTTCTTATAGCATTTTAAGAGGGTCCGTCGAGCTGCCGATTATTGAGTCGGGTAGGATCGATATAGATCGAACCTTGAGTAGATCAGTGGCGAAACGCGCGTCACCTACCAATAAATGCAATGAAGGAATAATCAATCGTCCTTGTTATCCTTTCAATATATTACACTCTGTATAGCTCTACACCTCATCACAGAAGTGAACCTAAATATCGAATGCTCTCCCGGCTGAACCTGCAGTAACTCCTAGTTACACCCCCTGGATATATAAATATATATATGTAAATTAATAAAATAATGAATAAACAAAGAAATAGTTGCTTATATTTAAAAAAAATTCATCATTTTACGATCGTTTCTAGGATATATATGTGTTAGAGTTGGTATGCATATTATATAGATCTATGTACAATATTTATACAAACTATCAGAGGGAATATACATACCTACGCATATATATGCTGTCTTCAGAAATAATGATATTTGTTTATTGAAAAAAACAAAGATTCAATACAGTAGGTCTGTTTGGGAACATGTTTTGAATTGACCAATAGAGAGATAGTGAGGGTCAAGATAGTAATATTTGAAAACACAAGTAAAGTAGTTAATTTCCTAGATATAACATTAGACTTATCTACGGGTATCTGCCAACCTTACCATAAACCCAACCAAAATTTACACTACATACACTCACAATCTAATCACCCTAAATCTATCCTTAAAAACCTTGCATATAATATATCACTTAGAATTTCTAACCTTTCGTCTAACCAAGGTGTATTTGATAAAAATGCGACCTTTTATAACGAAGCTCTAGCTAGAAGTGGCCACAAAGATAAATTAGTATATATACCTTCTACCAATAACACTACAAACATACAACCTAATATTACCAACAAACACCAAATGAAACATACACACCTAAATGCCACTCACAATATACCCCAAAACACCAACATAAAACCAAATTTCTCTAACTCGTCTAATATACAATATAGTAACTCTCAAAAAACTACTCATCCTACAACTCTAATAAATGTTAATAATAAAACTCCTAATAAACAAGCTAAAACACCTAAATCAATAAATCTAACTAAAAATGTGTGTGGTGAGGTCATTAACAATAATTCTCTTAATAAACATCAGGATATATCCTATAAAAACAATAAACAACATCGAAACCGTAATAGACGTGTTACTTGGTATAATGCTCCATTTAATTTACAAATTAAGGATAATATACCTAAAAAATTCTTTAATATCCTAGAGAAAAACTTCCCGCCAAACCACAAATACGATCAAATTTTAAATAGATCAACGGTTAAATTCTCCTACTCAACAACCAAAAACATAAAACAAAATATAAGTGCCTACAATGCATATAAATGTAAAAAGACCATGAGTATACCACCAGTACATCAAACTAACCATAATATCTCCTCAGATACAGGATTCACGAAAAGTTGTAACTGTAGAAACAAGGCAAACTGTCCATTAAAAGGAAATTGCCTTGTTAATAACATAGTATATAAATGTAAAGTTAACACTAAGGACTCAATTTATTCATATATAGGAGCTACCTCTAACAAATTTAAGGTAAGATTTAATACCCACAAACATAGTTTTAAAAATGCCGCACTAGCTAATACAACATCTCTAGCTGAAATAATTAATAATTATAGAAAGAGGAATATAGATTATGACCTGACCTGGAGTGTGCTCAAAAGGGCCACCCCTTATCAAAATAGTAGATATGAATGTAGATTATGTTCCCAAGAACTCTTTGAAATAATGAAATCTAAGGATATCCTATTAAATAAGCAACAGGAATTAATAATATCGTGTAATCATAAACTGAGAAAAACCTTTAAATATTATAAACCTAATTAATATACACTTTAGAAATTAATATATAAACTGTTTTTAATTTAGTTAACCTATAATTAATATTCTACTACTGATGAACCACATAATTTTACTTTCCTTCTTACAACTATCATTTCCTAAAACTGATACCATTAAGTAAACATATATAATGCCTTAACTTCAGGTTATGACTCTATATTCCTTGAAATCTCTATATATTTATTATTTCTCACTAATAAATTTAATTCCCCCCCCCCCCAATAATTATATGTATATGTAACTATGTATGTGTGTGTATATATATGTGCATGTATGTATGTATATATGTGTATATATATATATATATATATATATATATATATATATATATATATATATATATATATATATATGTGTGTATATGTATATATATATGTGTGTGTATATGTGTGTGTGTATGTGTATATATATATATATGTATATATATATTATTTTATATTCTTTTAATTTCCCCTCATCTTTAACAGCACTCTTCAACTGCATCTAACTCTTATTTATCATATCTATATGCATTAGTATAATTTTATCAATATAAATATACCCATCAATTAAATTAATTTATATTCTTTTCATAGATGTATTTTTTTCACTAACACTCTTACCATAACATTTTAGTCTCCTTAGATATTTGCATTGGCATTACTGGTTTATAACAGCAACTGCTCATATACCTTTTACTGACCTGACCTATTTTCACCCCTAAAATAACTTTCTCATTCTTCACACTCCATTCAAAACTGAAATCTGCCTTATTCTACCCCTAAAATAAGCTTCAATTACTACTATTTTACCATTTGGCCAATTATTAACTTTCTATTGGTTAATTCTAAACCTCTTACCAAACAGACAGAATATATTAGATCTTTGTTGGTTTTATTCAATGAACAAATATAATTATTTCTGAGGTCAGCATACGACCTATTTTCATCCCTAAAATAATCTTTCATTAATAATATTCTTTTTCCATCCAAAACTGAAATCTACCTTCCTCTACCCATAATTTAAGGTTCTTCTACTACTATATTACTATCTTGACCCTCACTATCTCTCTATTGGTCAATTCAAAACCTGTTCCCAAACAGACCTATTGTATTGAATCTTTGTTTTTTTTCAATAAACAAATATCATTATTTCTGAAGACAGCATATATATGTGTAGGTATGTATATTCCCTCTGATAGTTTGTATAAATATTGTACATAGATCTATAGAATATGCATACCAACTCTAACACATATATATCCTAGAAACGATCGTAAAATGATGAATTTTTTTTAAATATAAGGAACTGTTTCTTTGTTTATTCATTATTTTATTAATTTATCTTGACTCTGTTTTCCGTTAATTTTCACCGAAAATAGTTTTTGAATGCATCTTCTCTTTTCATGATATCCGGATTACACTGAGTTCTTCATACGGATTGGACACTACCGTATATTTTTGGTAGATTTATCTACATATATATATATGTATATATATATGTATGTATATATATATATAATTGTTTCTACTTACTTGTGGCACAAGACCGGCAATTATCCTAGTGCATTGCTGGTACTTTATTTCACCGACCCCGTTATGATATGATAAATAAGAGTTAGATGCAGTTGAAGAGTGCTGTTAAAGATGAGGGGAAATTAAAAGAATATAAAATAATATATATATACATATATATATATATACACATACACACACACATATACACACACATATATATATACATATACACATGATTTGAACGTAATTCTATGGTCTGAGTTCAAATCATTGTATATACTAACAGAAAAACCACCCCTCGGGTGGTTTTCTGCTAGCATGTGTAATGTGCATATTGAGAAGATTAGCGACGGAAATATAAACGTTATGATATAACGATGCAAATATATGAACCTTTATATAAGCGATATGATATAGAAAATTTTGAAAGAAGTGAATCTTAAAATAAGCAATCATTATATATAAGAATATTCCGCCGAGGTTAACTTTGCCTTTCATCCTTACGGAGTCGATCAAATAAAGTACCAGTAATACACTGGTTAATTGCTGGCCTTGTGCCAAAAGTAGAAACAATTATACATAAGAATATTTATGTTAAATCAACAGCTACGAAATTTAGTACATAAATTTTGTAATATTCATTTATTATATGTTCAAAGTAATCCAACTTATTTTACTAACGGGATAAACAAATATATTCAGTGTGTGTGTATTAAAGCTTTCGATCCGTCATAGATGTATACATATAAGTATGTGAATTTCGATATCTAATGATATACGGTATGTTTACGAATATACATTTGGAAAGCCTTCTAACTATGAATATTGAAAAGCTGACGGCTAGCGCCGTCTAACAGATTCCAGCAGATGTAACGGGGGTAAATTTCAACGTGATTCTAGCTCTGGCCGTCATCAGGATAGTGCTTCTCCTGCTCTCTGCTGGAATTTGAAATAGGTGAAAATATATTTTTTTTCGCCTACATCGGAGTGTAAACTTTAATTCTACTTCCAAGCTGAACCGGCTTGTACCGCTCCACATGTAAATGCGGTTAATCATCCCATCTACGCACCCTTGGCGTAGTTTGACACCCAGTTTGCAAAGAATTAATGATGTTATATTGATATCGAGAGAGAGAGAGCGAGAGAGAGAGAGAGAGAGAGAGAGATTGATAAACCATATTTCGCATGAAACACCCACACATTATAATCCTAAATTTAGTAATGTATTGACTCCACAAGTCTACGGGCCTTATCTAAATATAAGTCGCATATGGTATCTATGATTCTAGTAGGTGGTAGTGCCGATGGTAGTGTTGGTAGTGGTGATAATGCTGGATGTCGTGATAATGATGATGGTGATGGTGATGGTGATGGTGATGATGATGATGACGATGACGACAACGACGATGATGATGTTGGTGATCGTGGGAAGAACATTACGACATAAAAAGCCTACAGTATCCCACTCGTCATCCAGCTATTATCTACTCTCTCTTTCTCTCTCTCTCTGTGTTTCTCTATCCCCTCTCTATTTATCTATCTATCCCTCTTCCTCTCTATCTATATAACACTTGTTACCTATTTTTAGATGGTTTCCTCCACAATGACGTCACCAACTGCTACTGCTGATGATGATAATGTTTATGTCGATGGAATGTCACGCAGCCAACCTACTGTAATGGCGACCGTAGTTATTCATAGATATTTCATGTCATGTCAGTGGGGTTTATAGTTTTTTTTCAATGTGGTGTATGTAGGTGGTCCCTTTTCTCGGTGTGGTGTAGAGGGTGTGTCAACAAATATATGCCCTGTATTGTATATTTCGCAACTCTTCACAAAAGAAGTATAGTATACAATGATGAAAGTATTTAAAAAGGGGAGATTAAAATAATAAACAGGAAGGAAGATAAAGAGAGAAAGCGGGGGCTTAAATAATGGGGGAAAAGGGAGAAGGAAGAGGAGGAACTCGTTACTGTTGGATGGGCGATACATCTCAGCTACTCACTGCAGATAAGATGGAAAAAACATCATAACAGAGAACAGCCAATGACACCTGCTGCAACAGCTATTCCACCTCGGTGCTTCTACCTCGATCGGAATGTACTCCCCACAGATTTTCAGAAGAAAGCGGCTATTCATTCGCTCCGAAATGATAAGGTCTTGCGTTCGGTCCGTTTACATGGCATCTTAGGCGAGTGTCATTTACCATAGCTTCGAGTCAACACAATGTTTGTGAGTGAAATTGTGAGAACGGAAACTCTTTGGAATCCTATCGGATAGACTGTTCCTCTAATTCAAAGTGTCCTTATCAAACATTGTGTCGCGCTGTTAATTTTACGAACAGACTTATGTATGTATGTATGTATGTATGTATGTATGTATGTATGTATGTATGTATGTATGTATTGTTTTTAGTCCTGCAGGATGTCCAAAGTCACCCTCCTCACCAAGAAACCTTGGTGGGGTTGCCGGTTTAGTCGCCAACGACCCGACCATGAGACAGGTTGCACTGGGATACATGTTACCAGTAGCACCAACTGGTGACCTGTCAAAGGGCAAAGGAGCTCTTAAGAGTCAATGGCCATCCAAAATCACCGGGAGAGATGACCCCTTAGCCTTTGTCAAGGCAGAATTCTAGGAGAAGGAAAACTCTGATATAACACCTGCAACTCTGATGGTATCCAATGATGTTGACTTGTTCTTCTTTTTGGTAAATATCATCTTGGTTAAGAGAGTGGGACTGGTTTTGTGCAGTGCCTTTGCTCACTATAAAAGCTTCACGGCACAGGCATGCTTTATATCTGGAGATCTCTCTGCATTTGTCGTCACATGGTACCATGGGCCCAGCACTATGTGTCAATAATTGTCACAAGTGTAGTGTTTGTACCAGAGTTTTCAAGTCGCTGGCTGGACTAAAATGTCACACTCGTTCAGCGCATCGGTAGGGGTTCTCCTACATGGATATAAAGTAGTGGCCGTACTCGAAGACGAGTTGGCAGCCACCATGTATGTATGTATGTATGTATGAATGTATGTATGTATGTATGTATGTATGTATGTATGTATGTATGTATGTATGTATGTATGTATGTATGTCAGGTCGCTCTCGAATGCTGCTGGTAACATGTAACCCAGTACAACCTGTCTCATGGTCGGGTTATCAGCGACTAAACTGGCAACCCCACCAAGCTAGTTTGGTGAGGAAGGTGATATTTGGACACCCTGCAGGATGAAATACAAGACCCGGCAAAGAGCGGAAGATCTCAGCAGAGTCAACGGTCATCCAAATATATATATATATATTTTTTCACCTTGGAGTGGAGGGCCCCCAATTGTTGTCGCAATATCTTTCTAGGAGAGAGAAAATCTGAAAAAAACCTGCGGCTTCGGAAGCATCCGATGATGTTGATCCTTTTCGGGTAGTGTTTTCGATGCTCAGAGAGTGGGATTGGTCGAGTGTAAGGCCTTTCCCCACTTAAAAAACCTTCAAAACACAGGCATTGCTTGTTTAGGATATGTTACAGGTTCATGTGGCTGGCCGTAGCCTAGAAATGCACCAAACTCTATAATCGGACAAGCGATTGCAATACTCTTAGCAAAGTTTGCAGCCATCATGTATGTATGGTGATTTTTGGACACCCTGCAGGCTGAAAAACAAAACCCATCAAAGGGAAGAGGAATCAGGAGAGTCAACGGCCATCCAATCATTTTTTTTTCTTTTTTTTTGCGGGTTGAGAGACTTCTATTCTTCATTAAGACATCTCGCTGGGAGAAAATCACTCTGATATAAAACCTGCAACATCGTTTTCATCCAATGATGTAGACCAGATCTTTTTGGGCAAATGCATTGGATGTTCAGAGAATGGAATTGACCTCGTGCAAAGCCTTTCTTCACTTAAAAAACTTCAAGCACAGGCATCGCTTGATATGTGACATTTTTTGCGATACATGGTATTGCTGGCCATAGACAAGTCTCTAGGAGGACTAAAAAGCCACATCCTTGATGCTCATGCTTAAGTAGTATCAAGCAATGGCATTACTCGAAATCGAGTTGCAGCTATCATTATCATCTATATATGTAATGTATGTATGTTCTTCTGGTTTTATAATTTCACAAAGTTTTACCACTAGAGAGAGAGTCAGTTTCTAACATAGACACAAGACTCTCTCATTGGAATTTACACAACATCATCTAGGTAGATATGTATGTATGAATGCATGTGTAGATATGGATGTTATTATATGTGTGGATGTGGATGTTTTGAGTTGTATGTGTGCATGTGTATATGCTTTGTATCTGTACATGTGTATATGCAGTTATTAGATGCAAAATTTTTGGAATGTTTTACATATTTTTACTGTTCCATTAATGGATTGTACTTGTAGTTTCCTAACTAGTTGTGTTCTTTCTGTTCCTGTGAAGCCTAGCTTCTCAATATTTGTATCGAGGCAGTTACTAACATACCCCAGTGCCCCAATAATCACAGGCATAAATCTGAAGGTGTAATCAGGGTGGAGTATCTGCAGATTTCTCATCAGTTCTGCATAAATATTCTCCTTTCCACTAATCTTTGATATTATATTGGCATCTGCTGGGCAGCTAATTTCCACTACTGTGCATGTTTTCTTCTCCCTGTCCCATATCATAATATCTGGTCTGTTATGCCTGCATTTTATTGGGGTTTTTACTGGAACATTCCACCAGTACTCTTTCATATTATGTACATGGATGTCTTCCACATTGTTGTAGCTTTTAATGTGTTTATTATCGGGGCTATCTCTTTTACGAACTGCATTGTACAGTGTTTTGGCCACTACATCATGCCTCATAGGTAGATAGTACCGCGATGACATCTTTGGACAACTGCTGATGACATGGGTGATATCCTCGATGTTAGTTCTGCAGAGTCTGCACTTGTTATCACATCTAGGTGTTTTGCCTGCATCCCTATCTCTTTTGTGAATCAGGTATTTCGTGCTAATCTCCTGTTCCTGGATTGAAAAAGCGTATCCTTCAAAGTGGGAGCCAATATAGCGGTTGTTGGTCCAAGATAGACTACTTTCCTTAACTATATTACTCTCTCTCTGGAGCTTCCTGGCAACATATGCATGCATGATTTTTTGCTGATAGGCATGCAGTTTTTCATCCATGGATTCACTGCGATACTGCTGAGCGACATCCCTGGGTGTGAGTTTTTGATTATCACACAGGGAATATCTCTCAAGGAGTTCCTTCCCAACTCTCATGATCTTATCTGTTTAATGCAGATAGACTTGCTCGAGAAACGGGCTCCTACGCTTCGAGGTTCGTAGATGTCGGAGAGATATGATGCGACATTCAAATGTTGTCTGGACTGATGTTAGGCCTCTGCCTCCCTGCTTGCGTTTCAAGTAAAGGCGGTCTATGTCACTGTTGATGTGGAAGTTTCCGGTGTTGTTCAGTATTTTTCGAGTTCCAACATCAACTGCTCGGATTTCGACTATCGTCCAATTGAGTATTCCAAACGTTGGTGTTAGGACAGGCACAGCAAGTACATTGTGAGCCACTGTTTTGTTTTGCGCAGAGAGTTCTGATGACCAGATCTTTCTTAATCGGGTGTAGTGTTCCCTGGTTACGCGTTCTTTATTACAGATACCATTATAGGATATGTTCTCATCTATCCCCAGGTATCTGTAGCAGTCCTCATCATATATCGGTGAAACAGTTCGACCATTGATGACAATGTTGCTAGATTGGGTTTTTCCCCGCTTTCAGTCATATATGAGCATTTATCTTGGCCAAACTCCATTCCTATATCCTTTGAGAACGTTGTAACCAGGTCAAGATTTTTCTTCATCCTATCCATGTTCTTGGCATAGAGTTTCAGATCGTCCACAAAGAAATTATGGGTTAGGTTCGTATTTCTGTCCTCCTGTGAGCCAATGATGTATCCCTCACATTTCTTGAGCAGAAAGGACAAGGGGTTTAATGACAGGATGAACAATATCACAGAGAGACTGTCCGCCTGAAATATACCCCTGCAATATTTTATTTTATCAGTAAAAATAGAGTCCTCCCTCTCTGTCTTTAACCTTAGGATAGTAGCCCAAGAAGAAGACAGCCTCTCTATGGCTCTGACAATAATGTCTGGTACTTTGGCAAGTTGGAGGGCATCTATCATCCAAGAGTCGGGAACAGAATAGAAAGCTTTCCTGTAGTCCAGCCAGACTGTAGTCATATTCCTCCTAAGTTTTCGCACCTCCGACATCGCAGTTTTGTTGATTAGGAGTTGTTCAGCACATCCCCAAACCCTTTTCTTTCCAGCTGCTTGTTCATCTGTGATGATGTTATTATTTTCACAGTGATCTTGGAAGAATAGGTTCAGGCAGGCTGTATACATCTTATACATCAGGTTCTGGCATGCAATGGGTCGGTAGTTTTTTGCCAAGTGGGTGTCTTTGTTCTTGCGGACCAGTAATGTGTGTGCTAATGTCAACCATTCTGGTATAAGTGTATCTCCATTAATAACTTGTTGGTAGAGGTCAGTAAGATACCTCCGATAGAATATCAGTTTTTTGTACCAGTAGCCGACAATCATGTCTCTTCCTGGTGTTTTCTTATCTTGGAGTTTTCCTATCACAGTCTCAAGGGTACCCTCACTTATTTCGTATGTTTTTGTTGTAGTGTAGGAGCAATAGTTCTTTCGGATTTCTCTTAGCCACACTGCATCTTGGTTGAAATTCTTCTTTTCACCCCATATTTTGCTCCAACAGGAATCTATGTCTTTCTGGGATGGGGCCTCAGTGACACTTATTATTTTGCCCTTCATATCTCTATACTCTGATGTTTGGTTTCGTCTGAATCTTTTATTAAGCACTTTTCTCTCATCTACCTTCTTCAGGTATCGGCGTTTTTCGCTAACAGCTCTCAATTCTTGTTTGAGGGTGATCAGCTTATATTGGAGAGTTCTGGTTCTACTGTTACCAAACATCGTCTCTATTTTATTTTTCACTCTTTGTTGGTGAGTGAGGTTTTTGTGTGTTTGTTTGCATGTAAGGAGCATTGTCACATGTCCTATGTTTTTTCGTAGGTCAGCACTCTTTTTTTTCTATTTTAGTTATATATGATGGTATTTTTGGTGGTGTTTTGTTCTTGTTAATATCTCTGCTATCACCAAGATAATGCTTCACTGTCATTGCTAAGGCATATAAACAGGCGTTGATTTGCCAAAATGTTGGGGTTTTTATCCGTCGTAAATATTCATCCCCTATTTCGTCAATAACACGTAGTATTTCATTATTTGGTTTTTTATTCACCATTGTCATTTTAACACGTTCAGCAAGAGAGATATTTATACATGAGTTAATTTCTCTCTGGAAGATTTCGTTGGGGGAAATTTTCAATTGTTTATACTTTTGATTATCATTATCGATAGTATTTTCCACAACAGTCGAGGTAGACTCGGATGGTATACGTGGTGTCACATTTATTCGATTATTATTATTATTTCTTCGATTATTATTATTATCGATAGTGTTTTCGCCAGCATTCGAGGTAGACTTAGATGGTACAGGTGGTGTCAAGTTTCTTACAGGCATAGTTGTTTCAAGGCGCTGTTCGACCTGGCTGCTAGGAAGTCTAGTAGCATGGCGACCTGTAGCACGTGTTGTTGATAACATGTTTGTTGTGGGGGACTTAGAATTAATAATATTTATCTTATTTTTACGTTCAACAAACGTCGCTTGTTGGCGTAATTGTTTCGCTGTGAAATAATTTAGCTCTGGGTGCATTTCGTCCCAGTGTAGCTTCATTATATTCATATAGCCAATGGAGGGATTGTTTTTTGCGATCGCGCGGTTAAACCACTGGGAGGGAAGGACCCCTAGCCTTTGTCAGGGCATTCTTCTAGGAGAAAGCAACTCAAGAAACTGGGATAACTCCGATATAAGACCGGCGGCTCAGTAGTTACCGATGCTGTTGATCTTTTCTTTTCGGGTTATAGCTACTGTTGCTCAGAGAGTGGGGTTGGCTCAGTGCACAGTCACTTTAAAAAATATCTTCACTCACAGGCATTGCACGATAGAATTAATTAATAATTATTAATTATGTTATATCGTGCAATGGCCATACTCGATGACGAGGGGGTAGCCATCATGTATGTATGTATGTATGTATGTATGTATGTATGTATGTATGTATGTATGTATGTATGTATGTATGCATGTATTTATATATGTATATATGTATGTACATGAGTGTGTATGTAAGGGAGTGTAATTGAGATCTTTCCAGTCCTACCGCCAGTATCCCAGTTGTTCAGAACAGCTAATAGGACCGTTGATTGCTCTAACTTGAAATTAAATACATCCAGAATAAACCAAAACCAACCTTGAACCCAAGCCAAGCATAAACTATACACCTATACTCGTCCTCAGACACCACACGAAGATGAGCTAAATCACGCCAGTTCTTCCAACTAAGTCGCCACCTCCCTGCAAATCAACCACCAACCCGCATCAACCACCTGTATAGGTATGACGGACGTCATCAAGCTGTAGCCATCGTATTGCGTAGTTTTTATATTATAATCATTATGTAAGACACACGGAACTGTGCTTGGTAATGCAGTGACAGCAAGCAATAAAAATAAAACTAATGATAATAATAGTTGTTTCTACTCTCGGCAAAGGCCAGCAATTACCCCAGTACATTACTGGTGCTTTATTTTATCGATCCCGTAAGGATGAAAGGCAAAGTTAACCTCGGCGGGATTTGAACTCAGAACGTAAAGGGTTATAACTCTATGCTACCAAGCATGGTATCTGACGTTCTACCGATACTGCCAAACCACTGCCCTAATGATAATAATAATGGGTTCAGATTTAGGCACAAGGCCAGCAATTTTAAGGGGAGGGGAAAGTCGATTAGATCGACCCCAGTGCATTACTGGTGCTTTATTTTATCGACCTCGTAAGGAGGAAAGGCAAAGCTAACCTCGGCGGGATTTGAACTCAGACGTAAAGGGCCATAACTATATGCCACCAAGCATGTTATCCTACGCTCTACCGATTCTGCTAATCCATAATAATAATTGTTTCTACTTTTGGCACAAGGCCAGCAATTATCCCAGTGCATTACTGGTACTTTATTTTATCGACTCCGTAAGGATGAAATGCAAAGTTAACCTCGGTGGGATTTGAAATCAGAACGTCAAGGGCCATAACTCCAGGCTGCAAAATATGGTGTCTGACGCTCAACCGATTCTGCCAATCCATAATAATAATAATTGTTTCTACTTGAGGCACAAAGCCAGCAATTTTGGGGGGAGGGGAAAGTCAATTAAATCGACACTAGTGCATTACTGGTACTTTATTTTATCGACCCCGTAAGGATGAAAGCAAAGCTAACCTTGGAGAGATTTGAACTCTGATCGTAAAGAACCATAATAATAATAACGAAGGAATAAAAATTCATGAATACATGTAAAATGGACAGAAGGGATAACAATGAAGACGAACTCGAAGAGGTCTGTTTCTTCTTCTTCTTCTTCTTCTTCTTCTTCTTCGCCCACTTATTCCTGAGAGGGTCGTGGGGGCAGGGTGGTCAAACACTTTTCCAGCCGGTCCTGTCAGAAGCAACTGTCTCCAACTGATACCGCTGGATCCCCAAGCGAGACCAGCCAAGTTCATGGATGTTATATAACCATCTTACATACATGATAGCTGCCCCACCTTTATCGAGTATGGCCATTGTACGATATAGCAATATCAATAATTATCAATTAATGCTATCGTGCAATGCCTGTGCGTGAAGATATTTTTTAAAGTGAGGAAAGACTGTGCACTGAGCCAATCCCACTCTCTGAGCGACAGTAGCTATAACCCGAAAAGAAAAGATCAACATCATCGGTAACCACTGAGCCGCAGGTTTTATATCGGTGTTATCCCAGTTTCCTGAGTTGCCTTCTACTAGAAGAATGCTCTGGCAAAGGCTAGGGGGTCCTTCACTCCCAGTGGTTTAACCGCGCGATCGGGTGTCCAGCCCGACTATTTCTATGTCCCCGCACATATACATACACATGCACCCATGTATATACACATATACATACATATGTACATGTGTATATACATATTTACACACTTTTGGATGGCCGTCGACTCTTATGAGTTCTTCTGCCCTTTATCAGGTTTTCTTTTTTGTCCTGCAGGGTGTCCAAAATCACCCTCCTCACCAAATAAACTTGGTGGGGTTGTCGGTTTAGTCGCCGATGACCCAACCATGCGACAGGTTGTACTGGGTTACATGTTACCAGTAGCACTCAAGCGTGACCCGACATACATACATACATACATACATACATACATACATACATACATACATACATACATACATACATACATACATACATACATATATGGTGGCTGCCAACTCGTTTTCGAGTACGGCCACTACTTTATATCCATGTAGGAGAACCCCTACCGATGCGCTGAACGAGTGTGACTTTTTAGTCCAGCCAGCGACTTGAAAACTCTGGTACAAACACTACACTCGTGACAATTATTGACACATAGTGCTGGGCCCATGGTACCATGTGACGACAAGTGCAGAGAGATCTCCAGATACAAAGCAATGCCTGTGCCGTGAAGCTTTTATAGTGAGCAAAGGCACTGCACAAAGCCAGTCCCACTCTCTTAACCAAGATGATATTTACCAAAAAGAAGAACAAGTCAACATCATTGGATACCATCAGAGTTGCAGGTGTTATATCAGAGTTTTCCTTCTCCTAGAATTCTGCCTTGACAAAGTCTAAGGGGTCATCTCTCCCGGTGATTTTGGATGGCCATTGACTCTTACGAGCTCCTTTGCCCTTTTGACAGGTTTTGTTTTTATACATACATACATACATGGTGGCTGCCAACTCGTTTTTGAGTACGGCTACTACTTTATATCCATGTAGGAAAACCCCTACCGATGCGCTGAACAAGTGTGACTTTTTAGTCCAGCCAGCGACTTGAAAACTCTGGTACAAACACTACACTTGTGACAATTATTGACACATAGTGCTGGGCCCATGGTACCATGTGATGACAAGTGCAGAGAGATCTCCAGATATAAAGCAATGCCTGTGCCGTAAAGCTTTTATAGTAAGCAAAGGCACTGCACAAAGAGCTCCTTTGCCCTTTGACAGGTTTTGTTTTTAGTCCTGCAGGATGTCCAAAATCACCCTCCTCACCAAGAAACCTTGGTGGGGTTGCCAGTTTAGTCGCCAACAACCCGACCATTGGACAGGTTGTAGTGGGATACATGTTACCAGTAGCACCAACTGGTGACCTGACCATACATACATACATACATACATACATACATACATACATACATACATACATACATACATACATACATACATACATACATACATACAGTAGTGGCCAAAACACTGTACAATGCAGTTCATAAAAAAAGATAGCCCCGATAATAAACACATTAAAAGCTACAACAATGTGGAAGACATCCATGTACATAATATGAAAGAGTACTGATGGAATGTTCCAGTAAAAACCCCAATAAAATGCAGGCATAACAGACCAGATATTATGACATGGGACAGGGAGAAGAAAACATGCACAGTAGTGGAAATTAGCTGCCCAGCAGATGCCAATATAATATCAAAGATTAGTGAAAAGGAGAATATTTATGCAGAACTGATGAGAAATCTGCAGATACTCCACCCTGATTACACCCGCAGATTTATGCCTGTATTATTGGGGCACTGGGATATGTTAGTAACTGCCTAAATACAAATATTGAGAAGCTAGGCTTCACAGGAACAGAAAGAACACAACTAGTTAGGAAATTACAAGTACAATCCATTAATGTAACAGTAAAAATATGTAAAACATTCCAAAAATTTGCATCTACACATGTACAGATACAAAGCATATACACATGCACACATACAACTCAAAACATACACAACCACACATACAATAACATCCATATCTACACATGCATGCATACATACATACATATCTACCTAGTTGATGTTGTGTAAATTCCAATGAGACAGTCTTGTGTCTATGTTAGAAACCGACTCTCTCTCTTTATTGGTAAAACTTTGTGAAATTATAAAACCAGAAGAACATACATACATACATACATACATACACGTAGAACACCTATTTATATGAATGATACATAAACTTTAATATATAAATACAGCGTTGTTATATTATATTACATTCATAAAGAAATATACTAAGTAACGGTTCTTTTTGTTCTCGATTCAAACGATTCAAGAACAGCGTTTAAAACACAGTTGTAGAATTAAAAACTAACTGAAAAGAAATATTACCCAAGCTGTGAATAACTTTAAATTTGATTCTGACAGAACTTTGTCGAAACTTTTAAAGAAGATCATCGACTATTTTGAAAAATAAATACGAAATATTAGTGACTAGACGAACTCATCATGGCAAAAAGTACAAGTCTCCTTCAACCAAATCGCAACTACAACCGTTGTATACAGTGGTAACACAATATGAAACCCGGATAGTAACACTGAAGCAACACCTTCAACAGGAAAAAGGTTGGCAACCATCTTGCCCAGGTTTATGAGCATGAAAAAAAAATATCATTAGAATAGCGACTGATCTGGAGGAGAGATATGGAATAAAGCCTGATATAAATCTCTCACCCAGAGAAATCGGAAGATCCTATTCAATGTTCAAACAAGATAAAAAAATTGACCAATTTACAGAAAAAGTTGTGCATGGATACTTGAGACGTAAAACACAGACCATGGGGGGATAAACCACTCAAAAAGCCTGGCATGGAGTTCCGACAAGTTTATGACATCACACCTTGAGGGATATCTCTATGCAATAGAGGAACAAGAACTCCCTACCAAATATCTGCTGCACAAAAGAGGAGGGCCAGCAGCTGACAATAAATGTAGGCTATGTAAAACAAAGATCGAGGATGTAAGCCACATTGTTGCCGGCTGCGAAAGAATGTCATCTCGCTACTACCTCCCCATGAGACACGATGGGATAGCTAGAACCATCTGGAACGCACTTAGGAAAACAAAATTAACAACAAACGAGGGAGAATATATTTAGACAGATGGCACTAAGGAATACTGGTGGAACCTGAAAATAAAAACTGCCACCAAATTAAAGCACAACCGGCCTGATATTGTTGTTTGGGACCACACATTGAAAACGTGTTCTGTTGTGGAGATCAGCTGCCCACTTGATATACACGTTGTCAGAAAAATACAGGAGAAGGAGGACATCTACGGACCATTGATGAAGAGTTTACAAATCTAGTATCCAAGATACACCTTTAGCTTCATACCCATCATTATTGGTGCTACGGGTTATATACCAACCCGATTGGACCAAAGTATGACTGAACTTGGATTTGCGGACAAAAAGTGCAGCTCCCTAATTCATAGTCTACAAATGGCTGCGATAGCTGGCACCTTCAAAATTTGCAAAACATTCTTGCGATTCAAGGGATGACAATTTCTTTTCTTTTACAACCTTGCCACCAGGAAGGTGGCCGGTCAAAAAAAATATACTCGAAATTAAGAGAAAGAGATAAACATACATACATACATACATACATACATACATACATACATACATACATACATACATACATACATACATACATACATACATACATACATACATACATACATACATACATACATACATACATACATACATACATACATACATACATACAAGGTCGGAAACAAATCCGTAATTCGCTAAGAATTACTATGTAAAGTTGTATTTATATATTTCTTTGAAATGGGTGGACAACATTAACAGCCTCCGAATATGGTCAGAATATGGTTCTATGATATTATCATCGTTTGTTATGATCAGAATAATCTGAGCCGGATATATGCTCATGGGGACCTTTAAGTGGGCGGATGTTAATGGTAGAAGTGTTTGCGTTTTAAATCTCTTACGTCTAGTCTCCCTACTCCAGATATAGTTTGTAAGGCAAAAAATACATTTCTTTGTACAAATATTTGCATATATCCTTCTTTATATTTATCTATCTATGTATGTATATATTTCTCTCTATATTTATCTGTCTATATAAGTATGTGTATATATGTATATATATAAGAACTTGGTGCAGACACATCAGATATCCAACAGTCGAGGTTTCATCAATTTCGTTCTCTTCTCAGCAGAAAAGTTTTAAACCTAATTTTAGTGTTTAAAATTATTTCAGTTCACCCTCTCCTTATATATCTACCTACTTACCTACCTACCTACCTATCTATCTACCATTCTATCTATCTACTTATCTACCTATCTATCTGACTGTCTGACCATCTCAACTTACTATTTAACACCAACACAAGAAGCCAAGAACAGAACAACTAGAATGACGAATGGAATATCCTGTTTAGCCGGTGGTTGGGGCCGTGTCTTATACATCTGTATGCTTCTTTCTCAACTTTGTCTGGCTTGTGTCTTTGCCTGTAGCTGTGCTTTTATTCATCCACAGTACGGTTACTGCTCTGCCGAATACGGTAAGATCTTCTACCACATGTTCTTTTTTGTTGTTGTTAATATTGCTATTTAATATGATTTTCACTACCTCGCGTTCTTTGTTACTATTGCTACTTATGACAATAATTGATAGTGCTGCTATTATAACGAAAACTATTAATATGACTATCGCACTAACACTACCACACGTTGTTCGTTACTATTGGTACTTACGACACTGATTGCTATTACTTTTACTATTACATGTTTCTTTTGTTACTATTGCTTCTTACGTTACCACCAATTGCTATTGCTCGTACTATTACTATGACAAGAACTTTCACATTAACGCTTCTACGTATTGTTTGCTACTATTGCTACATACGACATTGATTTCTATTTATACTATTTATTATGATTACGACTATTACTATTACCATTTTTATGACTAGTGAATGTGCGTGACTTAATAGGTGGCGAGTTCTTTGGATGCGCTGTTTTATTTCATGTTTCTTCTGTCGACTAAACTGGGGAAAATTAGGGCTATACTGGTGCCAAGCTGTATCGGCTTTTGCCATTGGACAAGATCTCTGGCATAGAGATGAGAGACTGGCATGCGTGGGAGACAGCTCTTTTTCCATAAAACACCTTACCTAGACTTGTGCCACGAAGAGGAACTTTCTGGGCGCAATCCCATGGGTCAGTCATGGCTGGAGTAGGAGCCTTTAACTTTTAATTATAGCTATCACATTGCCTTAAAAATGTGAGGGGGACAAACCAACATTTGTT
Organism: Eledone cirrhosa; assembly: GCA_964016885.1. Classification (NCBI taxonomy): domain Eukaryota; kingdom Metazoa; phylum Mollusca; class Cephalopoda; order Octopoda; family Eledonidae; genus Eledone; species Eledone cirrhosa. The sequence goes on from OZ024741.1 coordinate 103,303,138, forward strand.
GATTCTTAAAGAAGCATAAATTGCTTATAGTGCCTTTCCCGGACCCTATCACAGTAACATTTTACGCTAATTAAATTTTATATATTCAAATGAAGTTCGGATATAAAAGAAATAAGCTTAAAAAGAATTTATTATATCAAATAAGCAAGAAATAAAACATAGACGTTTGAAAAAGTGTGTGTGTGGGGGGGGGGGGGCTTGTCCCCTAGTACCCCCCTGAAACAAAGCCCTTGGCTATCACTAACAATATTTTGTAACCGCTCACCTTCGTTTTCATGTTTCATGTAAATTGTATGAACGGGGTTGTATGTACCCAGCCTCATTGACTAAAGAAAACAAAAAGAAAAAAGGACTTTATTTTAGTTAAAATAATACTGAAGTATCCATAAAATTCTACGTTTTATAAATTTTATTTTGAAGCATAAATTGATGTTTTGTTCAACTAAAACATTTCGATCGTCTTCAATTTCGTTCCATATTTAAGGTTATTTAAAGTTTACAATCCAACGCGCTGCATTATTGTTTTATTATTTAACTCTTTTACTGATTTCAGTGATTAGAATGTGGCATTCTTTAGCACAGCCTTGAAAGGATCATATCGACTGATCATATCGACTCCAGTACTTATCTTTTAAGTCTGCTACTTATTTTATTGATTTTTTTTTTGTCGAACCGCTATCCCGTGGGACATAAACAATAAATGTAAACTCGGATGCACACGCACACACACAAACATATACACAGATATATATATATATGTATGTATGTATGGTCGGGTCGTCGGGGACTAAACCGGCAACCCCACAAAGCCTGCTTTGCGAGGAGGAGGATTTTGGACACCCTGCAGGATGAAAAACAAAACATGTCAAAGGGCAAAAGAATTCAGGAGAATCAACAGCCACCCACCCAATTTTTTTTTTTTTTTTTCATGGCGAGAGACTCCTAGTCTTCATTAAGACATCTCTTTAGAAGAAGGTCACTCAGATATAAAACCTGCGACTTTTCCTCACTTAAAAAAGCTTCAAGCACAGGCATCGTTTGATATGTGACATTTTTTCCGATGCATGGTATTGTTGGTCATAGGCAAGTTGCTAGCAGGACTAAAAAGCCACACGTGTGTGTGTGTAAGTTTGAGAAGTGAGGCTGGTTGCAATGGTGGGTGTGGCATTAATGATACTGATGAGGGCTTTTGTTATTTAGAAGGAAAGTGTCGACTAGGGAAAGCGTTATTTTCATTACTATTAGAAGAATGTGTGTGACTTTATGTAACTATGTATGTGACTATATATGTGTGTGTATATTGATGTGGGTATGTATGTATGTACGTGTGTGTGTGTGTGTGTGTGTGTGTGTGTGTGTGTGTGTGTGTGTGCGTGTCTATGAGATATGTGTATGTGTGTGTGTATGCGAACGCGTGTGTGCAGGTATGGATGTAATTGCATGTATGGATCTGTATATTTTTAGTTATATATGTACACGTGCATATGTTTCCATATCTATACGTTTGTATATGCAGTTATTACATGTTAAACTCCTGGAATGTTTTATATATTTTTACAATTCTGTTGGTGGACTGTACCTGTAATTTCCTAATTAGACGTGCTATTTCTGGTTCTGTTTGTAACATATTTAAGTGCTCCAATGACCACAGGTACAAATCTAAAGTTATAGTCAGGGTGGACTATCTGCCGGTTTCTCATTAATTTAACATTAATGTTATCCTTTTCACTAATCTTTATCACAATATTAACATCTGCTGGGCTCCTGATTTCCACTACAGTCTATGCCGTCTTTTCTCTGTCCCTTACCATATGTCCGGTCTCTTATGTCTACATTTTACTGGGGGTTTAACTGGAACGTTCCACCAACATTATTACATATTATGTGTGAATATGCCCTCCACATCACAGTAATATTCTATTCAAAACTTTAATTTCTACGAATTACATTGTATAGTGTTTTGACCACTATATCATGTCTCATAAGAGTGATGACATTTTCAAACAGATACTTATGTGTGCGACATCTCAATGATTATTCCACAAAGTTTTCATTTGTTATCGCATCTAGGGGCTTTGCGCATCAGGTACTTCGTTGGTATTTTCTGTTCCTAGATTGCAAAATCATACACTCCAAAAAGAGAGCTAATATACCGATTGTTGCTCCAACATAAACTACTTTGGTTACCCATATTACTCTCACTTTGATACTTTCTGAAAACAATTATAAATGATTTTCTGCTGATAAGTTTAGAGTTTTCCATCTGCTGGTTTGTTGTGGTAGTGCTGTGCAACTTCCCAGTGCGTGTATTTTTCCAAGTTTCATGATATCATCTGCCTCATGTAAACAGACTTGTTCTATGGATGGGTTTCTACGCTTGGTCATTAGTAAATGTTATCTTCTATTATCTTTGATTATGGTATCTATCATCAAAGGGGAGGAACAGAAAAATTCTTTCTTGTAATCTAACCAGACTGTAACCACGGTCCTTCTATACCACCGCACCCCTGACATCATAGTTTTGCTAATTAGGAGTTGCTCAGAACATCCCAAAACTTCTTTCTTCCCAGCTGTTTGCTCATCTGTGATAATATTATTATTGTTAGTGTTCCTAAGGGAATAGGTTGGGAGTATCGGTTTTGTCTCTGCCAATGCCAACCAGCTTGGTATATGATTGTCTCCATTGACAATAGTGATTGATGAGATACCTCCGATAAAAGGTCAATTTCTTGTACCAGTAATCGACAATAAAGATTCTTCCTCGTGTTTACGTATCCTGAAATTTTACCATCATACTCTTAAGGCTATCACCATTAATAGGGTATGATTTTGGTGTAATGCAAGGTCAATAGCTCTTGGTTGAACTTCTTTTCCTCACCCAATATTTTTCTCCCGAATGAATCTGTTTTTCTCAGACGAAGTTTCACTGACATTTATGAATTTCCCTTCACATCACAATTAACTGAGGATGTGTATATGTATGTAACATGTGGTGCGGTAAATAAATATATACTTATATACCAGGTCCGAGAGTTGGCTATCCACATATGTATGCCTCGTGTGCTGGAATGGCTCTTCCAGCGCGTCTCCCTCACTATCCTCCGGGGAAACACCTTCTCGATTCTGTCCGCCCGGGCCGCGGGGCAGCCAGTGTGTGGGACCCATTTAGTGAGAGAGGGAGAAAGTGGGAGAGACGGAGGCAGTGACAGTGGGAGTTTGGTTCCTTTGAGTTCAAACGTGGTGTATATGTGTATATTTATTTATCGCACTATATGTTACATACATATACATATCTTAACCATTATTTGATTCTGAAGATTGGTTTCGACTGAATTTCTTATTAATCATTTTTCTTTCAAACACTTTCTTCTGGGACAAGAGTTTCTCACTGACAGCTCTTAACTCATGTTTGAGGGGGATCAATTTTTATTCAAGGGTTCTTTTTTACTATTTCTAAACGTCCTTTCTATTTTATTTTTCACTCATTTTTGGTGAAAGAATAGTTTTGCTTTTGTTCGCATCGCAACATGATTGATAGTCTTTCGTAGATAACGATAATTTGTTCATTTTAGAAAAAACTTGATGGCATTTTTTGTGTTATTTTATCCCTGTTTGCATTTCTAGTATCGTTAATATAATGCTATAGGTATTCACTTCCGATTTCGTTGATAGTCGGTAAAATCGCTTTATTCGATCTTTTGTTTAATCTTATCAGGTGCTGTTTCTTTTTGAACGGTAGTATTAAATATAAATTAAACTTTTTTTTTAACTTTTCACTTCAGATACATTTCAATTATTTGGACTCTTCACTTTCCCAGTTGATAACACATTTATTATAGTTGAAGGAATTTTTATTTTTATGGTCAACGTAAGAGCGAGGTATGGGGTCAAATATGTATGTATGTATTCATGTATATAGTATATATATATATATATATATATATATATATATATATATATATATTTGTATATATGTGTTTTTGTATGTATGTAGTTATATATGTATTTATGTGTGTGTATATGTATGTAACTCTACATATATATATATGCATGTATGTATGTAACTATATGTATGTATGTCTATATATGCATGTATGTAACTATATATATATATAATTGTATGTATGTGTGTATGTATGTGCACGTGTGGGAAAAAGGTAGATAGTCGTGGTAGTGGGTGAGAAGGAGAAAGATACAATGAAGGGAAAGAAAGACGTATCTTTTTACCCCGTGTAGTTCTCAACTCACTCTAAAACACACACACCTCGCCTCACTCATCACCCACACTAAAGTTCTCCAACCACAGTAGAGAGATTTACGCCATCACCACCAAAGTCAACACTATCACCACTGCCAAAGCAACCCCCACCATCATCCCCCACCGCCGCTGCCACCATCACAATCATCACCATCGCCACTGCCAAAAACCTCACCTACTAGTACCCCGACCACCACAACCACAGACACTACCACCACTACTAGTATCCCAACCACCACAATCACAGAGACCGCCATCACTACTAGTACCCCGACCACTTCAACCACACACCCCACAGACATCACCGCCACTGATTTAAATACACATCGTTTGCCAGGTCTTCTCTCTCTACCTTTAACATAAACATGGGAATTGCTAGAGTGAAGTATAAACTAATTGAAAGAATGATATGTGTGTGTGTTAATCATTCAATATACGTAAACAGGGTGTTGCCGTTACAAGCACATCTGTTCATCTGTTCTCCAACTTGCCATCGTTCTAACCCTTTTCTAGTTTCATTCTCATTCCTTTTCTTCTATTACACTGCTTCGATAAGTCAGCCTTATCTATATATCTAAAACAGAGACTGTCTGTCTGTCTGTCTGACTCCCTAAAACTCGAGAACCACCCAACCGATTATTTTCAAACTTTACACATGTAATACTTATGGTAGTGCGAGTGTTTTGAGCAAAAAGTATTTCAAATGTTCAATGCCCTAGGGACCGCATTAGGCGATTTAGCGATATTTCTCTATAATTCTTAGTCGGTCTCTTTTTATATAGATACATAGATATAACGTTGCGCCCTTATAATATCTGTCTGTATGTCTGGCTGTCTGCATCACGACATTATGACGCTGTGTGTGTGTGTATATATATATATATATATATATATAGTGTGTGTGTAACGTTTTTCGAAATATTTACTTCTGCGTTCACAGATTGATTTTTTTAGTTTCAGAAGATCCCGTTAAGGGTGAAAGCAGCGATTCTTTGCTTAAACTTTAATCTGTTATTTTAATATATAAATATATATATATATATATATATTCGTGTACAGATTTTTTTGCATACACAATAACAAAATTTAAACAAATGTATTTATTTCACGAGGTTCGATAAGGATACATATATATCAAATATATAAGAACCCTAGAGCAAATCCCGAGCAATGCCGAGCCATTCTGCTAGTTTATATTAAAGTGAGTAGGTAAAGATTTTTTTCTTAACTTCTCTGCTTTTCCCATATATGATATTATTAGGCTCTGAATCTGTTAGTTTTATTAACTATCTCATTGAACCAAACTCAGTATAAGTTGAACAACCTGTATGTATGTATCTATACTTGTACCTATACGCGTATAGAGATATATATACCTCTTCATTTAATATATATTTTTATCTATTTATTTATTTATTTATATGCGTTCCAGCCGAGGGGCTGAGGCCATGCTGAGGCCATGCTGAGGCACCGCCATCGATGCTACACTTTCTATAGGCAACCTTCCCTGCTTTGGCCATTGATGCAAAAAGGAATTTCTTGCTATTGCTCTTATTTGTGCTTCACCTCGTGCTGTGGGTTTATCTAGGACCTTGGTCAGTAAAATTTCGATATGTCTCATATGTCTCATATGAAAACATCTACATACACACCATGTAGATCTCTCAGATATTTTGGCAGCTTAATAAAAAGCTGGGATCCCTTGGATTTCAGGCGGTTGCAGTATGTGGTCCTTATTCTCTATGCGATGGATGGGAAATTTGGCACTACACAGTGACGTCCTGTTCGTGAACTGGTCCTGCCTTCAATACCGAAGTTTGGTGCTAACCCTTCCAGGATCTTCCATATGTATATTACTGCGTATTTCTCCTATCTCCACTCCAGGGAGTAAAGCTTTAATTTCTTCAGCCTTTCCCAGTATCTTATCTCTTTCATTGAGGCAATCCTCTTGGTGTAGCTTTGTTGCATTGCTTCAAGTTCTGCAGTTACTTTGACACTGTGAGGCGACCACAGCTGAAAGCAATAGTCCTGTCGGCTGAGGACGAAATTTCTCCAGAGGACCAACATGGTTTCCGCGTCTCTGTCCTGAATGCCCTCACAATCCAACCCACCAGTCATCTGCATATTGCCATCATTTTGGTGATGTGTGCATGAAACGATGCATCATTGCTCATCTCAATACCCAGATTCCGTATTGATTTTGACTCTGGGATTTCGATTCCTCCTGGTCAAGTCTACCTTTGTTGTGGTGGTTCTATGTTTGGGGGTTGATAGAGGAGGGCTTGAAGCTTACTTGCATTAGATTGCATATTGTTGTTTTGAGCCCATCCGTATATGGCATCTAAATCTTGTTGTAAGAGAGTAACATCAGCCGAATTTTTGATTGCCTGTGCTACTTTCGTGTTATCAGCATAGCTTGTGAGGGAGGCAGTCCGTAATACTGAGGACATGTCTGAGAGAGCCAGTACAAACAGTAATGGCCCAAAGACAGTTCCCTGGGGCACGCCGCTTGTTATTGACGTTTCATTTAAGAGAACCCTGTTGGCTGCAACGGTCTGGCTTCATTATTACGAGGTCGATGAAATAAAGCACTCGTAATGCACCGGGCTCGATTTAACTGACTTTCCCCTCCCCTAAAATTGTTGACCTTATGCCTAAATCAGAGACCATTATTTCCCCAAGGGCGGTGGATTGGCAGTATCGGTAGAGGGTCGCACACCATGCTTTCCAGCATAGTTGCGTCCCTTTACGATCTGAGTTCAAATCCCTCCGAGGTTGACTCTGCCTTTCATCCTTACGGGGTCGATAAAATAAAGTACCAGTAATGCACTGGGTAATTGCTGGCCTTGTGCCAAACGTAGAAACAATTATTTCCATGAATTGTTCAGGTTGTATGTTGACATCTTCCATAGAGATACTGTCAGTCCAGTTTTGCTTCAGGAGTTCCTCCTGAATCTTATTCCAGTTAGCTTTGTGGAAGTTTAAGCTGGATAGAGACCGAGTGCTTCCTGTCAGCTATATATCTCCAGTCTTCCTTGGACTATACATTCCTAGTTCTACTATGTCATAGTCCGAAAAAAACGTTGGTATCACGTTCACATCGTGGATGAGCTCCGTGTTATTCGTGAAGCAGAGATCCAGAGAATTCTCATCTCTTGTTTGGTAGAGTAGCATTTGTTCCATGACGAGTTTGTAAGGTCCAACAAGGATTATGTCCGCCTTTGTTCAGGTGCCATCATTCCTAAGAGGGGCTGGCCTTCGGCCATTTGACATTGGGGAGGTTGAAATCTCCCAGCAGTAGGATATTGAGACTATGATCAAAATGTTGATCAGCACTTCTTCAATCCTTCTGAAGCTATCTTCAAACTGGTCCTCATGTCAGGGGGCACCTGTTAGCCGATATGTAACACATATTACCCTTTTGAGTTGCTTCACGTGAACTATTAGCGTGTCACAGACCGAGTTGTAATGTGTGACATCTTCACGGATGTACAAAGTAACTCCATCATGAGTTTTCCCCGAAATACCTTGGTATGTGTATTTCCGCATCTGCTATGTTAGCTGTCAGGTGAGTTTCAGTTAGTGCCATGCATATTGCTTGACTGCTTGTGGCTAGGTTTCTTAGGTAGGAGATTTTGCACATGTTGGTCAGTGATATATATATATATATATATATATATATATATATATATATATATATATATATATGTGTGTGTGTGTGTGTGTGTGTGTGTGTGTGTATCCCGAGTTCAATCGGGGGTAACCACAGTCAGTAAGGTACTCAATACATAGCTGATGATTTCCTTGGGATAAAAGTTCTAATCCTGTAGAGCCATTTCTATATTAAATATATATATATATATATATATATATATATATATATATATATATATATATATATATATATATAGGAACGAGTAGGACCCCGACGGCTGAGCTCAAGCCGTTTCGACGGCTAATTCTGGACGAAACGGCTTGAGCTCAGCCGTCGGGGTCCTACTCGTTCCTATTACCCACTCTACTACCCTAAGTATTGAGTACTTTGGTGCGTTATGGTCCATCTGGTTCCTTACCACATTTCCTCCGTTATATATATATATATATATATAAGTGGTTACATAACAGTTAGTTCACCATACCGAGAACAATTGTTTCACCTAACCATCTCCATTCCGAGCTGAGGATCCGCTAAGGTGAAACAATTGTTCTCGGTATAGTGAACTAACTGTTGTGTAACCACTTCTACCTAACTCGTCCCATGGACTGAGTGCTCTACCACTACGGATATTACCTTCCAGTGTTCTACCACTATATATATAACTAGTTGTCGAATTTTCCGCAACTTCCGTATTGATGATCGATTTTTGTTGTTGTTGAACAGTAACCGAAGAGGAAGGCACGGTCGGCTTTTGCTGTTGTTGTTGATGTTCTTCAACAGGAATGGTAGGGAAAGACACGGTCGTCGGTTTTTGTTGTTCAACAGCAATGGTAGGGGATGACACACAGGTCAGACACTAAAAGAACCAATTTGGTAGCTGGATCATTTCCCAGAGTCCATCCATCATAGAAATATGGTGTCCCTCTTTTTGACCTGGGATCTTCGGGAAGTTTGTCGCACATTGAAGGCAAACAGAAACACAGCATTTACCACATTCAACCCATCCGTTTCGGAAAGAGTTCCCGTGTTTTGTGCATACATGACAGACGGGATTTTCTGTGCAATGTTCTTTTTGGGGACAGCGACCAGTTTTGTTGCATATTTCATCCATGGATGTCGCCATAGCAATTTTGTTCTGTCTCTCCGTCCGTACAATAGAGCAAAAGGTAAACAAATAGATATGTGTAAGTATAGCACACTTGTTAAGGAGATAAATAAAAAAACTTTTGTCTCTGTTTCCGTTTTCCTAAGTATTGTATGTGTGTGTATACAGAAATATCTTCGCACGTATATATAATTAAGTGACGTCTGTAGGCTAGAAATGAAGTCTTATGTCCAGAGGGTTTATAATGTATGTACGATGGTCGCTATAGAGTCTCACACATGAAATAGTATGATTTATTTTCGTTTTGTGTTTATATGCTGGGAGTAGTGGCGTGCTCCTGTAATCTAGCTACTCGGAAGCTTGGTTGGTTGGCCGGTTTGAGAATGGGGGCCCTGGTAGTCGGTCTACTATGACGATCGGGTGTCCGCGCTAAGCTCGGCATCAATATGGTGCTGGAGAGGGAGCTCACTAGAACCAGGTTGACTAAGGGGTGTTGCTTCGGCCCAGGGCGGAAACGCAGCAGGCAAAAGACCCCGTGTTGAGCAGTAGTGGGATCGCGCCTGTGAATAGTTGTCGATTAGCAGCTTGTTCGATAATTGAACACCAATCTCACTTTTGAAGGGCGGTGCCCCAGCATGGCCTCAGCCGGATGGCTGGAACAGGTAAAAGAGTAAAAATATATATATACATATATATATATACGTGTGTGGTGTGTATCTACATATAAATATGTATGTTGTTGTTTATAGAATGTGGGATGTACTTACAGTAATCCCTATAATGTTTTACACGTGACCTACTGATTTATTTTCATTCATGATATCTACACGTGGTTTGTTTGCGGTCTCCGATTTACTTCGTTAAATCGATTTTATATTTAAAATAGTACTACTAGTTAAGGAATAGTGAAGGTATTTGCAATAGTGAATAGTGTAATCCAAGTAAAATGTGTCAAAAGAGTAGTTTTGATAGAATTATGTTTAGATGCATCGTTCCTTGTCGCCGTCTTTTTTTTGTTTATGTGTGTGTATATATATATATATATATATATATATATATATATATATATATATATATATAAACATATGTGTATATATATATATATATTTTTTTTTTTTCGATTCCGCTCTGCCCGTCCCCTGAATCTTCCTAATTTCTCATTCTTTCTTCTGATAAAGGACTAGCGACTGAATAGTAAAAACCCTCTTCATGATATTTCAAGCATTAAACTATTCCTTCCATAAAGTGTACCGTTTGTGTTGTTATTTCTGTTTACCTTTTACACACACAGACACACACACACACACACACATATATATACACGTGTGTGTGTGTGTGTGTGTGTGTGCGTGCATGCGTGCGTGCGTGCGTGCGTGCGTGCATGTGTGTGTGTGTCTTTGTTTGTATTTAAATATATATTCTCGTTGCAGTTCTGCTTGGTTCTATAAATCAGCCGTTAGCAATAACAGAACACCATGCCGTTAGCTCCATTATAGTTAAAAGAATATTCAAGGTAAGTAGACAATTCGTACTTAAGCCAGAGAAAGCCATTTTCAAAACCACAAACATACAATTGAAGTAGGACGAAATGGAATAGAATGAAATGAAATTCCGTTGCTTTTGACGATGAGTGTTATAGTTGATTTGATCAATAGAATAGCTTGTTCATAAAATTAACGAACCTACTAGAGGTTGGTGTAACCATAATGTGATTATCACTGAGATTCAACGTGATATAGTGTATAACAAGCTTGGTCGTTTATAGTCTATCTTGTATTATAGTTTATGTGCCTGAGTATTCCATAGATGTGTGTACCCATGACCTAATTCTCAGGGAGACTCAACATGACAGAATGTGTGACAGGACACTCCCCTTAATCTAATCTAATCTAATCTAATCTAATCTGGCCGAGTTTACACTCGAAAATAAGAAGAACCAGGGCCGCCCCTAGGAGCATTGGATTTGGTATACTTCATATTTGTTTCGGTTGCTGAATACAATCAGGGGTTGCTGCTTCTCCTGAAGGTCAATAGTTCTCTTCCAACTCGAGCGGGAGCGCCTTTCCATTGTCAATTTGCATTGATCATCTGCAAAGCCGCATTGTTCTCAGAACCACTACACCAGTCTTTCAATGCGTGCAGCTGGAACTACTGCTACCCATTGATTTGGCAGGATCGCAACTCATTTCTACAGCTGAGTAAACTGGAGCAAGGTGAAATAAAGTGTTTTGCTCAAGGACACAACACATCACCCGGTCCGAGAATCGAACTCACAACCTTTCGATTGCAAGCCCAATGCTCTAACCACTAAGCCAATAAATTAATGGAAATGTCAAATAATTCTTTCTGAAAAGGAGAACAAGATTGGATATCATTTATTCTTTTATTTATTTTATTTTTTACTAGTTTCCCTCATAGGACTACGGCCATGCTGAGGCACCACCTTGATTTAATCGATTATTCTAACCCCAGTGTTTTTTTGTTCTTGTTTTTTGTTTCTTTTTCATGTCTAGTACTTATTTTTATCAATCTATATTTTTCGTGTATGTGTGGAAGTAATAAACACAGATATAAACAGGAATCATATGCAAACGTAAACTCATGCTCGGTACTCGGACACACACACACACACACACACACACAGCCACGCGCGCACGCGTTTGTGTGTGTATCTACCATATTCCACTTAAAAGCCATAGAAGAGACTTGCTCAAGATAGCCGCCAGCTTCACATTCCCTAAGTCATGTCTGTACCATTTTTTATCTATTTAATAGTAAAAGAATTAATTTAAACCTAAGCGCAGGCATGGCTGTGTGGTTAAGGAGTTCTCTTCGTTACCACATGGTTTGGGTTTCAACTACATGTGTGTGTGTGTGTGTGTGTGTGTGTGTGTGTGTGTGTTGACTGTTTATGAATGTCCCGTAACTTAGAGCTTTGATAAACAGATCGATAAAATAAGGACTAGACTTGAAAAAATAAGTACTGGGGCCAATATGATCTACGTAATCTATTGAATGCGGTGACTCAACATGGCTGTAGTCGAATTAGTAAAATAATAAAATATTTTATATATAGCATATTGCTGTTGATTTTGTTAAACCTCGAACCATCGCGTCATTTTATAAACATCTAAGACTACATTATCTAACGTGTCTCTTACGGAGTCGCTAAAATAAAGTACCAGTAATACACTGGGATAATTGCTGGCCTTGTGCCAAAAGTAGAAACAATTATCTAACGTGTCCCTTATATAAGACAGCAGTGTATGATGTGCGGGTGATTTGGCTGCTATTTCTAGCTTGGTCGAGGGCCTCAGTAGTATCTTCCCTAATGGCTCATAAAAACTGTGTTTATTATATACTAGTGGAGGGCGTTGGATTGGAGGAATCGGTAGAACGTCGGACAACATGCTTAGACACTCGATATGTACCCCTTTTCTTGCTCGCCAAATATTGTAAGAATATTCATTTAAATTTTGATATTATATGTATTTGAAACCAAGGAGTTTTTTTGTGGTCACCCTGTATATAAACACACAAACAGACGTGGCATATTATTATGGCTGACTACTGATACCCGTCATATGCCACGTAATTTTGAAAGTATATGTTTGCAATTGTGAGTAACAGTAATGCTGTCCATTTTTTCTGTCTCTTGGGGCTTATGTGCCTAGCTTGTTCGACTATTTTTCATTGTCAAACGGTGTAAGCATTCTAGTGTATGCCTGTACATATGTGTCTGTTTACATGTGTGTGCGCGCCAGCAGTTAAGCGCACTTTGCCTCTCTGACTCTCTCATGTTTTGCCTGCCACGCCACTCAGTATTCATACTCCTCCTTCAGCCCATATGTTAATTATTTCTATATCACCTTTTTGCCCGCTTTCCCCTTCTATCGATATGATGTCAAACGTAACATCTGACATTGGACCAACCAACATTAGTTATTTCATATTAGAAATAACACAACTATTTCTTTTTCCTTCCCTCTTAGGGTAATGTATCAAGACTTCAAGAATTGGAAACTTTTCCTTCGGTGAAAATCATAATGTCAAGCTTATGTTATACTGACCTGTCTGAAAACACCAAATACGTCATTTACGGTAGGTTAAATTCTGTATTGTCTTATTGCCACTGCGCATATCATAACTGATATATAAGGGTCTATCACAAATTAACTTTTTTTGTTTCCATGCTTCTATACAGCAATAGGCAATGGTCATATAACCAAACAGTAATAGGCCCAGACTAAATGTAAGTTGTAAAGCTGGTAACAGGACCAAGCAAGATGCGACAAATGATGACCATAGGCCCAGTCTACATGTAGGATCCTAAAGCTGGTAATAGGTCCAGGGCAGATGTGAAATCTAAGATCCAAAACCTGCTAATAGGCTCGGGCTAGATGTGAAATGTAAGCTGACTATTTCACAATTCCGTCAGTCCAATTCCATGGACCCGTACTTTCTTTACTAACCTCGAAAAAATTAAAGTCGGCTTATGTAGAATTTGAACTCTAGACTAGGTATCGAGAAATTTAATCCGACGTTCTAACTACTCGGCCAAATTCACTGATAATAGTTTCAAAATATATATTTTTTTTCATTTAATTTCAAATAAAAAAATAAAAATGCTTAAATGTGTAACGAGTCGGTGAATTGGCAGAATCGGATTGAATGCTTTGCGGTATTCGTTGCTGCGTTCAGAGATCAAATCTGGCTTTGATCAACTTTGCCTTTAATCATTTCGCGGTCAATAAATGAAGTACTAATTCCTTTATGTCTCTTTTCTTACTTCTCCCCCCCCCCTCTCTCTCCTTCATTCTCTCTCACGGAGAAGGAGGACTGGGTTATGAGAAAACTTGAAGAGATGGGTTCCTTAAGTTTAAATTGTCACGTCTCACTCAGAAGTTAAGAGTTCGTGACATTGTATAACATATGTAACAACACTGTCATTATCTGATTCTTTATTTTTAGCAAAACTCAGGGGAAATTCACTAGAGTCACATTTATGTAACGGAAATATACGTTGGAGTTCCGTCAATAGATTTATGAGAGCCGCATTGGATAGATACTACGAAAGGAATTGCGAGTGTGCAGTAAGTTTTGCTTTCTTCTACAATCAAACCCCAAAAGATAGCCATAACAATCCTATTGTTTCTTTTTTTTATTTATTTTTATCGTTCCTTTCCTTCTATTACTCTATTACTGGTTTCGGTAATTAAACTGCGGCCTTGTTGGATCACCGTTTTGCAGAGGGTGGTTTAGTGGATCATATCAGCCACCAGTACTTTTTTTCAAGTCTGATACTTATTTTATCTATTTTTATTTGTCAAACCTCTAAATTACGGGACATAAACACATAAAAAAATGTCAATACAGACACACATAAACAAATACACACACACATATATATATATATATATATATATATATATGTGTGTGTGTGTGTGTACACATACACGCATATATATATATATGTGTGTGCGTGTGTGTGTGTGTACACGTACACGCACACACGCACACACATATATTTATGTGTGTGTGTGTGCGTACCCATCAGATGTGCAGACGCATTTTTCTAATCGTGCTCCGCCTGATGGGCGTATACAATCTTTAATTATGGATTTTTTCGTAGATTGTGAATGATGTACATAATATCTGATGATGAACTCAACAAAGATCGAAACTCGGGTCAACTGTTCATTTTTTTCTTTTTCCGTCTACGGAGAAATATGTAAACAATACACTAGAATGATGATATATGTTAGTTTCACGCTTGATCTGTTAGAAAAGAATCTAATGTTTCAAACGTTAGTCCTTCATCGGAATACAGAAAGACAGAGAGAGAAGAATGGTTGTTTGAAAGAGAGAAGATTTAGGATGATATACGAGAGTAAGAAAAGAAAGAAAACGAGGAATAGACAGGTGGAAAACACGTGTGTAAGTAGATAGCCATTAAGGAATTTTTTGATTTCAGAACAAGCCCCGTGTATTTGAAAGTTACATGAGGAGAGATAAGCATTAAGTAGGTAGGAAAATATGTGTGCGAGTGTGAATGTATACGTTTGTGGGGAGGATAGCTACTGTGTGAGTGTACGTGTGTACACGTGTTTGTTTGTACAAAGCTATAAGGGTATGTAGAT
>OZ024741.1:103318498-103323498 GCA_964016885.1 Eledone cirrhosa
TATATATATATATAATGTATATATCTATGTATATATATATATATATATAATGTATATATCTATGTATATATATATATATATATATATATATATATATATATATATATATATATATATATAATGTATATATATATAATGTATATATATTATATTATATAATTGTATATAATATAATGTATATATATATTATATATATATATATATATAATGTATGTATATATATATATATATATATATATATATTATATATTATATATATAATGTATATATATATATATATATATATATAATGTATATATATATATATATATATATATAATGTATATATATATATATATATATATATATATATATATAATGTATATATACATTATATATATATATATATACATAGATATATATATATATATATAATGTATTTATATATATATATATATACATAGATATAATAATATATATATAATGTATTTATATATATATATAATGTATGTATATATATATATATATATATATATAATATAGATATATAGGCTTGGCACTTGTTGGTATAAGACGAGGATTGTCGTCTCTCCGGATTTGAAATTTTAATATTTTAAATCGACAGTAATCGGATTTATGTATGGTTTTAATTCTTCAGAGGACAAGGAAAACATACAAAAAAGATAAGTTTTTGTGCTTTGACGCAATTATTTTGAAGTATATTTTACATATATTACCGTTTTGAACATGTTTATTTTCACTGTATGATTCATTCATGGGTGACAACACACACACGTGCTTTCTATTTTTGTTTCATACAGAGCATTTTGGTTTAGCTTAAGCAATTTTGTATTAATTTTGATATTTCTGAGTAACATAATTTAATTTGATATAATCTTGTTTGATTTTGTATAATCTTATCTGTATTTGACCCGATTTCGTTGTTTCTTGTATGATATGCTGATATTACAATAACTCCGTATATTTGTAAACAGACATTTACATCGTGTTTCTATATCTCTGTTTCCGGTTTCTCCCATTCATTAATTTAAATTTAGATTTAAAAATTTATTTTTATATTTATGAACTGCAGTTGCTCACGCTCTCACGCTGTCTCTATCTCTCTCCTTCCTCTCTCTCTCTCTCTCCCCCCCTCTCTCTCTCTCGATCACGAGCTCTCTTTCTCCTCTCTCTAGATCAACGAGCTCTCTCTCTCTCTCTCTATCTATCTTCTCTCTCTCCCTCTGACCCCCCCCCCACTCTTCCCGCTATCTCTCTCGCTCCCCTCTTCTGTCTCCCCCTTTTCTTTTCTTTTCTTCTGTTTCTCTTTTTCTCTCGCTGGAGTTATATCTCTATCTCCCTCCCTCACTCTGTCCCTCTCTAACCTCTACTCTACACCTCCCACTGTCCCCTCTTTCTCCCCTCCACAGCGAAATGGACTGCATGCAGGAAAAATGGGAAAAATGTGAAATCAGGAGTCAGCGAAACTGGTCGAAGATTGAACTAGCGGTTTTGATCAAGGGGTGGACTATGGCTGATGGGTCTCCACCAAGCAAAAAGATGGCGGAGACCTGAAGAGCCATGGGTTTATGAGGACCCTGGTACAGATAGAGAGAAAGAGAAAAGAAATTGCAGAAGGCGTATGTCCTCATAGCGCCTCATATGGCGATGCTAAGCCGTGTCCTCAGGGAGAGAAAACCGAAGGGAGGGATGAGGAGAAGGAGAGGGAAAAGGAGAGGAAAAGGAAAGGGAAAAAGAAAAGGAGGAGAGCACAAGCACGGACCTGAAAGAAAATGATATACCCTCCGCTACAGGCAGGGAGGGCAGGCCGGGCAACCAACAAGCTAAGGGCAAAGGTGAAAAGCGAAATCACCTTCCGAAGGAGAACCAAGCGCAGAGGGACCAGTGGACAACTGTTCAAAGAAAGAACAGAAAGCACCGAGACACTGGGAGCAAAAAACACCAAGTAATGTGCAAGTTTTTCAAGAACGGGACATGCTGGCATGGAGAGACAGGGATGGGATGCAGATTCGCCCACCCTAGGTCTCAAACGAACTATGCCCATCATACTCGCGCAACATGCCCCAGCCAAAGCGAAATAAGCCGCTCCAGAAGTATGCTGATGTCGTGCGTGCTGCACCAACAAGGAGAAGGCACCCACATGCCGACGAGATACAGATGGCAGCAGCAGATCAGAAAAATTTTTTAGTGATGGCAGAGAAGATTGTGGGACAGCTGACCTGGCTGCATCGTCTCCAGAGCCAGGGTCATCCACACCAGCACTCGAGACCACCGCAGTTTAAGGGACCCAGAGTGGCCGCCGCTGACACCAGACCAGGTGTCATACCGACAGCCATTACTGGCACCCCAAAAGTCACACCAGTGCTGCTGCTGAATGTCAGGGGCCTGGTGAAACTCAGCAACATGAGTAAAATTTCCTACCTGGGAGACTTAGCCATAAGCAATCAAGCACTATGCATGGCACTAACCGAAACGCACCTGACAAGCAGTATAGCAGATGCAGAAATACATATACCGAAATATACTGTATTTCGTTCGGACAGGAAGGAGAGAACTCATGTGGGGTTGCTCTGTATATCCGTGAATATGTCACACCAATTGTTCTGTTGACACATTCAAACTCAGTCTGTGACACTGATAATACATATGAAGCAACTACAGACGGTAATATGTGTCACATATCGGCCGCCCGATGCCCCCAGTCATGAGGGTAAATTTGAGGATAGCCTAAGTAGGATAGAAGAGGTCCTTGACAAACTGGACCAGGGTCTCAACATCCTACTGCTGGGAGACTTCAACCTACCAAAGGTCAAATGGCCTGAGGGCCACCTCCTCCCTGGAATGACGTCAATAGAACAGAGACAGACGGAATCCCTGCTGGCCCTCACACACAGGCTGTTCATGGAGCAAGCAATACTCCTCCCAACAAGAGGCGAAAATGTCCTGGACCTCTGTTTTACAAACAACGAAGTGCTCATCCACAATGTAAAGGTGACACCAACAATTCTCTCGGATCATAACTTGGTAGAGCTAATGATATGTGGTCCAAGAGAACCAACAGAGACAAAACCACCAAGAAGCTCCGGGACGCTATCCAGCCTTAACTTCTACGGGGCTGACTGGAAGAAGATTAAGAGTGAAATCCGGAAGCAAACATGGAGTGCAAACATCGCCACACAAGACACTAACACACAATTTCAACACTTCATGACAACGATACACACCATATGCAAAAAGTGTGTCCCGGAGAAAGAGGCAAACAGACACAAAAATCTTATTCCCAGAGATAGGAAATCCTTATGAGACGTAGAACTAAACTCTCAAACCAGTTGAATAGTCAACAAAACCAAAACAAGAAGGAATCCTATTTGAAACGTGCACTACTTGACACCGAGATTGCACTCAAGCTTTCACATTGAGAATGAGAGGGCAAGGAAAGAGAACAGGGCCATAGAAAACATTAAAACAAACCCTAAGGCCTTCTTTAAATTTGCAAAAGAAACTGCCTCAGTACACTGCAAGATTGGACCACTCTTCCACACGGACGGTTCATTACCGAAAATCCCAAGAGATATGTGAAATACTGAACGAACAGTACAAAAGTGTCTTCACATGTCCACTGAGGCACATGCAAATAACGAAGCCAGAGGAGTTCTTTGATGCCACAACACTACATCAAGAAATGGCAACCATCAACCACATAGACATAACGGAGGAGGATGTGGTGTACGCCATTGATGAAATTAGAACAGACTCGGCTGCTGGACCTGATGGATTCCCAGCAGTTCTCCTAAAAATATGTAAGCGGGCCTTAGCAACTCCACTGAAGATGCTCTTCAGAAGCTCCTTGGCTAGCGGTGTACTACCCAGGAGCTGAAAGAAGGCACAATATGCCCTATCCATAAAGGAGGTAGTAGAGCGGAGGCCAAGAACTATAGGCCAGTCTCCCTGACGTCGCATATCAGTAAGGTCATGGAGCGAGTCGTCAGAAAGAAACTAATCACTTTCCTCGAAGAAAATGACCGCCTGACTAGCACGCAACATGGCTTCCGCCCAGGAAGAAGCTGCCTTACACAGCTGCTACATCACTACGACTGGGTACTGAGACAGCTACTAGACAGCTCACATGTAGACGTGATATATCTTGACTTTGCGAAGGCCTTTGACAAGGTCGACCACGGAATGATATGTCACAAACTACACGGACTCGGCATAACTGGAAAAGTAGGTGAGTGGCTGCATGGCTTCCTGAGGGACAGAAGCCAGGCAGTCGCAGCAAATGGGGCCCTCTCGAGGGAAACACCGATAACAAGTGGGGTGCCTCAGGGGACAGTCCTGGGACCACTACTGTTTTTGGTGGCTCTCTCGGACATGCCCTCTGTGGTGCATGCAACAACATCCCTCACTAGCTATGCTGATGACACTAAGGTAGCACAGGCAATCAAAAACCCGGCTGACGCTGCCCTCTTACAGCAGGATCTGGATGCCATATACAGATGGGCGGAAGAAAACAACATGCAGTTTAATGCTGGCAAATTCCAAGCCCTACAATACAAACCTGCAAACACAAACACAAATATAGCGGAACACAGCTACACAGGACCAGGAGGGACCGATATCCCCGTGTCAAAATCGATACGAGACCTGGGCATAGACATGAGCGATGATGCATCTTTTTCTTCACACATCATGAAGGTGGCGACAGCATGTAGACGATTCGCTGGCTGGATCTTGAGGACTTTCCTTACAAGAGATCGAGACACCATGTTGACACTGTGGAGGACTTTTGTCCTAAGCCGCCTGGACTACTGCTCCCAGCTGTGGTCAACCCCATAGTGTCAAACTAACCACAGAGCTTGAGGCAATCCAGCGAAGCTACACCAAGAGGATTGCCAAGATGAGGGAGACAAGCTACTGGGAGAGGCTGAAGGAACTGAACCTCTACTCCTTGGAGCGAAGACGGGAGAGATACGCAGTGATCTACATGTGGAAAATCCTGG
>OZ024741.1:103328498-103360998 GCA_964016885.1 Eledone cirrhosa
CAGAGAGTACGTTGCTCTGAAGAACACCAACAGTGTGAAACACAATCTGTTAGCTTCTCTCCCTTCTTTGAAATAGAGGAAGATTAAGAGGGATGAGGAAGCAGAGGAGGATAGAAATTAATCATGAATATGGGGATATGAAGGAGAGAGAAAAGAAAATAAACATACGGACGAATATACATTGCTATGTAAAATAGCTAGTTTGAGATGAAAATTACGTGCCACTAATGGTATCATTGTAAAAGCAGATAAAACATCTAATGTATACACCATGAGCCTTAATACATACAACAATTTTATACGCCGTGAATTACATAAAAAATACAAGAAAACTACAGACTCTACACTAAACAGCATTAACATTTAACATAGTAAAAAAACTTAAAATATCCGATAGAACCGAGCCTCCTACACCTTGTGAACCCACTTTTAATCTGAAAGATCATAAATGTAACTTCGAAACCAACCCTACTATTATCCTTTGCCCGAAATCATTCGGATCTTTCAGCAGATGAAATTAAAATAATACTAGCTGCTAGACGAACTATCATTAAATTCGACAACAGCTACTGGGGGCGAAAAAATAGACTCAATAACTTCGATATTACTATGGGATTTCTTACATAGGGAGTTTGGTAACTTACAAGGTGGAATCTATAGAGATGATACTCTACTTTTAGCTAGAAATGTAAATAGCCAAAACTTAGAAAGATTAAGGAAGAAGATTAGAAAATTCTTTAATAACTTAGACCTTAGCATTACTTTTGAACCCAACTCTAAAAAAGTCAACTTCTTGGACTATCGTTTAACCTTAACTCAGGACTAATAGAACCCTTCCATAACAATAATGAAAATTTAGCTTACATTGACTATAACTCGAACCATCCTAGATCCATAATTAACTCCATAGCGCATAGTATATCCCTTAGAATCTGGTGCCTATCCTCTAACCATGAAATTTTTAATGAACACGCTAGCTACTACAACTTAGCTTTACTTAAGGCAGGCCATAAAGAACGACTCAAATACATACCTGATACAAAAAATAACAACACACTTAATGTTACCAATACTTCCCACAACCATAGAATCAACAAAGCTAGGTCTAAACGCATAAATAGGCAGCATATACCTAATTTAAATAAACAAAATGCTAATACTAATACCACTAGTGGACATAGAAGATACAGAAATAGAAACTACTTTTGGTTTAATCCAATGTTTAACTCCTCTATTAAAATTAAGCTTCCTTTCACTTTCTTTAAATTAGTTGACAAACACTTCCCTAAAATACATAAATATCATAAAATCTTTAATAGAAAAACTATCCAACTATCATACTCCACTGCCAACAACATAGAATCGCACATTCACAAAATTAACTACATAAGAATTCATAATCAAAGTAGCCCCATATAAGTTCCATATCACCAAATACAGAACACACACATATTACACCATCGCAACCAAATACGCGTCAAAGAACACCACCACAATACACCAACAAACCTAATTCGCAGCCCATACATAACAATCTTCAAAATCATATAGTAGAACCGGCGCATAGGAAAGCATTTCTATGCAATTGCTACTTACCCGACAATTGCCCTCTACTAAACAGATGCTTGGAGAAAAACGTAGTATACTTGTGTACTATCAACTCAGGTAGCTTGGCATAGTATTACATTGGTTCCACAGCTGGTGTTTTCAAAAAACGGTGGTACGTGCACAGACATTCTATGATTAATAAGAATCAATCAAATACAACAACTCTTGCCAACAAAATATGGCAACTCAAGAATGCAGGCATTAAATACGAGATCAGCTGGAAAATACTGTCATCTTCTAAGGCCTATCAAACTGATATGTCCCATGGTAGGCTCTGTAATATGGAGCTCATCCAAATTCTTAATTTTAGTAAAACCCTTCTTAACAGCAGAATTGAGCGAACTATCTTTTGCCGGCATAAATCAGCAGCGAAGTTCCTGAACTTTAGACCAACTTAACTCCATTTTCTACTCCTTATTCCTTTTTATACTTTTAGCACCTATTACGATATCAAATTATCACAAACTTCATAATTACGTAAGAATAACCTAAGAACATTTGTATTTACATCATTATTTTTATTTTATTTGTATTTACATCATTTATTATCTTATATATATACATCTTTCACCATTTGTCTTTGCATTTCTCCACTTAAACATATTTTATCTCGTTCATTTTATCCTATAATATAATACATCTCAAACTAGCTATTTTACATAGTAATGTATATTCGTCCGTATGTTTATTTTATTTTCTCTCTCCTTCATAACCCCATATTCATGATTAATTTCTATCCCCCTCTGCTTCCTCATCCCTCTTAATCTTCCTCTATTTCTTTCTCATCTTCCTTACTTATCCTTCCTCTTTGCCTATGCTCTATCCCCCCTTCTTTCTTTCTATATATATCTTTATTATTATTAATATTATATTTATTTTGATGTGATAGTTTGATTTCGTAACTTTGCCGGTTATACATTTAACTATGTCTTCGTCCTTCTTTCGTCATTTTCTTTCTTTCTCTCTCATTTCCATCTGTCCCCCTTCCTTTATTTATTTATCATTAATACTATTATTGATGTAGTAATTTGAATTTTTAAGTTTACAGTTACGCATATATTTTATATTTCTTAATAGTTTCTGATGAAATGATTAAAGTTATATGTATTGTAAATTGAATTATACTGTCTCCAGTATTTAGCAATTTATAAACAACTCTATCATGGAAACAATTGTAACACTGTAAATAAATATCCTTGTTTGTACTGTCGACCATGTTATTCTTCACTTTTTTATTACTCCAAGATATATTTACATAGGAATACAAGCGAAGTCATAAAATCGTCACCAACGTAACCTCTTGTTGAGTCACACAGCACCGTACGCTTAAACTGTCCATGATAAGTAGTTTTCACAGACACTTATCGGATTACCTGTAACGATTTATTATTATCCTATATATATATATATTATATATATATATATATATATATATATATATATATATATATATATATATATATATATATATATATATATATATGGTATGGTGGGACAATAAACTTAAGAAACAATTAGAAGACAACAATCTCTTAACCCTGATTATGTACTCCCGCTACGTTGATGATATAAACATCGTAGTAAAAACACCCCTACTAGAGAACAGTCAGAAATTAGAGAAAAACACAACGGAAAGCATCCAGCAAATAGCTAACTCCATCCACCAGAGTATCAAAGTTACTATAGACTACCCAAGCAAACACTCCAACCATCGATTACGATTTTCAGATAAACAATCTTTCTAAACAAATTCAGAAACGAAACATATATATATATATATATATATATATATATATATATATATATATATATTTCGTAATTACGCAATAGTGATTGCCTAAACACGAAAAGTGAATTTTTCACACGTTGTCCACACGTCACCAAACATCTATTGCATAACTACAAGGCTCCGGACTGATTTTTTGTAATTTTATTTTTAATTTTTTTAAATTTTATTTTCAACCTAAAAACTTTCGCAGTTATCTCCCTTACACCTCCCGCACGCAGTCTAGTATTGCCTGTGTGAAGTGACCGAGTTTCTGCGCATGCGCGTTCGTACGGTTGTCCTCCATGTTCCTATAACCATACACATCCCGAGCTGAAGATCCGCGAAGGTGAAACAATTGTTCTCAGTATGGTGAACTAACTGTTGTGTAACCACTTCTACGTAATTCGTCCCTTGGACTGAGTGCTCTACCACTACGGATATTACCTTCCAGTGTTCCACCACTATATATATATATATATATATATATATATATATATATATATAGAAACTTTAAGAAATTAACAAACAGATGACAAAACAACGAACGGAAACAAGGTAAAGCGAAAAACAATGTTTTAAGGGGAAATTAAAAAAATATATATTTTTAAAATAAACGTACAAACGAAGGATACAGCACACTAGGCTTATTGGCCTTTGAGATGGACTTTGGCTGTTTCGACCCCTACCAACGGTACTGCTGGTCAACCCGGGGTAACAGAGTCTGACATAAGTCAAACGCTATCCAGTGGAGTATGAGATGAGAGATAGAACATTACTTTATAGCAAGTAAACTACAAGTTCACAGAGAATTTACTGTGACGTCAATGGAAAAGCGTAGTGCACGGGTGTCATAAATGAAACAAAAAAAGGGAAGAAAAAAGAATGAGATAGTAAGATATCGTGTGCAATAAATGGGGGAGAAGAGATAGCACGTACGTCACGTTAGTATTGATAATATATGGATACATGTTTGTATATAGATCTGTCTATATCTAGGGCGGGTAAAATTCCAGAGATCCATAGACGAGTTCTATCCAGCTGTCTCTGTCCTTCATCATCGCCGCCATGTCCTGCGTCTCCCAGAGACCAGTGTCTGTCTTTAGGGATCAATATATGTCATCCTCGGTCTCCCTCTTCTAGTATACCCGTGTATGGGGCTCCCACAGGACAACTTGGTGCAGTGTCAACTCTAAATGTCGGTGAGCATGTCTAGCTAACATCAATCTCCGCTGTTTTACTTTCGAGTTGACTTTTGGGAGGCTCCCGTACAGCTCTGAGTTCTTCCTCCTCAGTATATACTGATTAATATTAGTATATGTTTGTATATGTGTGTGTGTGTGTGTGTGTGTGTGTAAAAGGTTAAGTGTAGAAATAAATATGCATAGGTAAGCGTATAGGTGTGAGGTGAAAGGTTAGTCGAACCAATCACTCCTGGATAAAAATTCCTTTAAAGGAGAGGTAAATATACATCAAAGTGCATAACTTACGAAGATGAAATCGAATGAGTGTAATTTGTAAATAAAAATGGCGGTTACAAAGGGGCGTAATAATCTAAGGAAGGTAACTATGTTGCATTTAGAAAAGAAATTCTGGAAAGGTGTTTAATAATTATAACATGCCTAGTTAAGTGATGCTGGTAGGGTAGATGTAATGTGGTGTGTTGTGGGTTATAGCTAGGTTCCAGTTACGTTGTTAATTATAAGCAGTAGTGATTTAGATAATCTGGCTAATCTATAAGAGGTAGCTAATAGGGGTTTTATGGTTGAAGGAGAAGAGAAGGGTTTGAGAATAAGAAGGTTACATTGGGTCAAATGTCCTGTTAGAGAACGAGTAGGGGAACCTATGTTGGCAATTTATTACAGTTTCTGCCCTATTGGTAATAAGTGTATGAGGTAAGCATATAATATAATTTGTTCTACTTTGGGCACAAGGCCAGAAATTATCACAGTGTATTACTGGTACTTTATTTTATCGACCCCGTAAGGATGAACGGCAAAGCTCACCTTGGCAGGATTTTAACTCAGATCGTAAAGGGCCGTAATTCTATGCTGCAAAGAATGTTGCCCGACGCTCTACCGGTATTGCATATGCTTCCATCAGACACTTCTTTTTAAAGTTATAAGAGATTGCTCTGTTTATTATACTCCATTGGGTTGTGTACCTAGTGTCAGACTCTATTAGTTGAGTACTTATATATAACATTACTAACTGGGCACTGACCCTGAATGGACAGTTGTTAGGCGTTCTACAATTGCAATTTGTGCTGTTACTATTCCTAGCAGGGAGAGAATAATTGTTACCACTGTTATTATTATTATTATTACAGTTACATTTATCTTGCTTTATGTTCATACGAGTTATCTCCAAGTCACAACCAGTGACCTCAAGAGACAACAAGGTCCACCATGTTCAAGAAAGAACATACATACACACACATGCATCTTTAGGTGTTTAGACTTGTGATGTTCTTATATTGACAGAATCTTCCTTAGTATATGGACAGTTCCCATTAGTACTATCTTTTGTATTTCTTCTATACGCGGGTTTCCTGGGATTTGCGATAAGTAATCATTAGACCCCTTAGGTATCATTCCTAGAGCGCCCACAACCATTGCTATTGTTATAGTTCTCAATTTCCACATTTTTTCAATTTCTATCTCCAGGTCCTTATACTTGCTCAATTTTTCAAATGTTTTTATAGATACATTCTTGTCTATTGGAACGGGCATATCAATTAGCAGGCATACCCTCTTTTTAAAGTCCTTCAGTATTATATCAGGTCTATTTGCATCTATCTTTCGGTCTGTTTGGATGCTAAAGTTCCACAAGATTGAGATGTGATCTTTTTCAAGTACGGGAGGTGGTTGATGCTCCCACCAATTCTTTTGATGGGGCAGGTCAAAATGCTTACACATTATCCAATGTATGTATTGTGCAGCTCTGTCGTGCCTGTTTAGGTATTCTGTTGGAGCTATAGGACTGCACATTGAGATTATATGATCAATAGTCTCTGGTTGTTTTTACATACACGGCATAATGGGTTGCATCCATTTTTTATTATGTTGGCTTGGTAATTTTTTGTTGGCAGAACTGATCTTGTGCTGATGTAATCAGTCCTTCTGTCTCCGATTTCAGTCCAGAGGATGCCAACCACTGATGGGTTAAAGTTTTGTCAACATCAGGATTGTTAGCTCTTTCTGGGTATTTTCCATACAGAGGCTTAGCCAGTTTCTGTAGTAGTTCTTTCTTTGCAGTTACTTTTACCTGCTTTGCTTTTTCTGTGTTTTTCATTTCAGCAGTAAATGGAACTTCTGAAATTTGTAGTTCATTACTGTATCTTTGTGCATCTTTTGTAATGGAGTATGATCTTTTGATGCTGTCGTGTTTCAAAACGATTTTGATCATCCAATCATGTGATTCCCTTAGATATGTAGATAATCCAATTGTTGCAGTTTTCAACGCAATATCTAACTGGATTAGCCCACGTCCTTCTTGTTTCCTAGGGAGATATATTCTATCTGTATCTGTCTTAGGGTGATGCATTCTGTGCATGGTTAAGAATTTTCTAATTTTTGTATCGAGCCTACGGATCTCTGTGCTTGACTAGTTGATGACATTGTAACTGTAGGTTACTACTGGTATGGCAAGCGCGTTTCTGGCATCGATCCTGTTCCTTGCATTCAATTCAGTTCTTAAGATTGCTCTTACTCGGCGGCAACATTCCTTCCTTATCCTTTCCCTCATTGTTGAGTGCTTGATTCCGTCTCCTTCACAAACACCTAGATATTTGTAAGTTTCCTCTTGATCAAGTTCTCTTATCACATTCCCCCTATCAAGATTAATGTCTGAACCTTTCAGCAGCTTTCCTCTGGTGAACGTGGCTTTGGCGCATTTATCTAGTCCAAACTTCATTTTAATGTCATCACTGAAATGCCCTTGCGATTGCTCATCATTTTTTGCAAATAGTTTCAGGTCATCCATGTCGAACAAGTGATTAATGGTTTTGTCATAGACTTTATATCCATGTTTTGTTTCATTGAGCATTTTACTTAATGGTATAAGTGCGATGCAGAATAAAAGCGGTGATAAAGAGTCACCCTGAAAAATTCCACAATTAATATTAACTTCTCCAGCTTCCAGTGATTTTTTTTCACTATTCAAAAGGAGTGTCGTTTTCCATGTCTTCATACTGAATAACAGGAAGCTCTTGACAACGGGAGATATTTAGAAATTCTCTAAACATTTTTCAATCCAACTGTGTAGCGAACTATCGAATGCTTTTTTGTATCCTATCCAAGCAATTGATAGATTTTTGTGTCTATTATGACAATCTTCCAATATCATTTTGTTAACCAAAAGCTGATCATTACAGCCATATGAGCCTTGTTTACACCCTTTCTGCTCATTGGGAAATAGATCATTTGTTATCAGGTGATCATATGTATATTCAGTTAGGACTGATGTTAAAATTATACATATCGGTCTGTAATTTTTGGCATTTTTTGTCTCATCATTCTTCGGAAGTAGGAATGTAATGCCGTTAACTAGCCATGATGGTATCTTTTCTGGCTCTTTAACCATTTCATTGTAAAGTTGGTCTAACAGCTCATGAGACTCTGTGAAAGGCATTTATCTAAAAATTTGGTATTTTGTCTTTTCCTGGGGATTTCCATTTGCTGGTTTTACTAAGAGCCAAACGCAACTGTTCAACTGTTATATTTTCCTATGTTTGTTCCTCAAGGTGAGCTGTATCTTTCATTTGTCTGTCCATCTATGGGGAATGTATATTATGAACTTTTTCTTCGGCCCAGATCTTTTCCCAGAATTCTTGCACTTCCCCCTTAGGTGATATTGATTTAGCAGTTATTTTTGACTTGACAATTTTGCTGTAGAAGTTTCTTTTGTTGTTTTTGAACATATTATTGTCCTTATAGAATCTAGATCGTTTTTTAAAGCACCTTATACGAGCAGCTTTAGCCGACACTTTTTGTTTCATTGTTTCTATCAGCATGTCTATGTCACTTGTTGATGTTATACTGTATTTTCTTTTCAATTTTCTAAGTTTAGTTTGTTTAACATGTTCACCTACTTTGTAGTTTGTTAAAATTTCTATGTCAGATCGGAGAAGGTTTATTTGGCGATTGATGTTCTCTTTCCAAGTAGGTTTCTTGTGCGAATTCCTTTGTTTTTTAATTTTCACTCCACATAAGTGAGTGGTGACTTTAGCCGATGCATAATAGAGATGATTTAGATCAGTAATGTTTAGTTTGTTTGTGATGATAATGTTTTTGAGAATTATGTTAGTCTTGTGTATTATCCTTTGGTTCTGTTTGGAGTTCTGGATCTTAGGGAGAGTGTCTCATTCCCCCATGTCAGATTCTTTCATTTGCATCCTTTCGATCATAATTTAATTCTTCAAGTTGGCGAGTTCATCCTCATTCATTTCTTTATCATTTACGATCTCATTGTTTTCATTTTGTGTACTATCTTGAGCATGCACTCCTTCCACTTTTTCGATCCTTTCTTTAATTTTTTCTGCTGTCAGTGATTTCGCCCCAACCCTGGGATTCGAAGTGTTACAATTTACCTCGTTTTCACTGACACATGTTTCATTTTCCCTTCGCTGACTTTGTGCTAATTGCTTGATCTGATCAATTTCTATATCAGTTAGTAACATTTTCTTAACAATATTTCTTCGTATATTAGCTAGTTTGTTACTGTCAATATAGCCTCTGTTTTCGGGATGTTTCTTTTTCCAGTTGATATATGTCTGTTCTGTATTCGATCTATTTGATGGGTAGTACATGGCAGTGTAGAAAGTAGCAAAGACTTCTTTATTGTCTTCCCTTGACCATTTTTCTCTCTTTTTCTTTGGATTTCTTGGTGGTGAGCATGGAGGGCCAACAGTAGGAGTATTCCGGTTATGGGAGGTCTCAGCTCCGAATTGATGGGAAGGTTTGAACCATTAGCTGATTTTTCGACCCCAGTCTGGTTCCTGTCTGAGGGACGCGGCCTTTTTTGACCCGGGTAACAGCCGATCCGGTATGAGATGTTATCATTTGACATTGGCTTTATTTTGTTGCGTTTTATCCTTAACCGCCAAAGGGTAATCATTTCGTGTTACAACTCCTAGGACGAGTGTCAACCAAGACTAGAGGTGTCGTCCTCCCCTAGAGACACGGCTATTCCCCGCCGACCGCCATTCCGGTATTATTATTATTATTATTGTTCTTTGAGTCTCAGTCATTGATGTTATTTAACTGGAAAGTTTGTTGAAATGAATATCAAGCTACTACCTGCAGCCTCAGATATTCAGGACGTATCGGAGGGTTCTTGTTGTTCCCAGCAAGCGTGCCTTTTGAAGTGTTGCAAAAAGCGGGGTGGGACCAATTTTCTTTAACCATCCTTGGAAACTCTTTGAGATAGTACCTAGTGCGCCTATGACAATCGGGACCACTTTGACTTCATGGCAATTCCAAATCCTTTTTACCTCCCACTTTAAGTCCTGGTATCGGTTAATTTTCTCCCTCTCCTTCTCTTGCACTCTTGTGTCGAATGGGCAGGCTACATCCACAATCAGGCACGATCTTTTTTTCCTTGTCCAAAACCACCAGGTCAGGTCTATTGTGTTCCAGTTTCTTGTCCGTCTGTATCCTAAAATCCCACAGCACCTTCACCTGATCGTTTTCTATCACCTACTCTGGCCTATGCTCATACCACTTCTCAGAATGTGGTAAATTGTTTACTTTGCATAGGTGCCAGTGGATCACGCTGCCCATCACATCATGTCTCCAGCCTTTATAGTGAGTCTGGGCTAGGTGTTTACACTCGGATACAATGTGAGCCACAGTCTCCTCTCTCTCTCTCTCTCTCTCTCTCTCTCTCTCTCTCTCTCTCTCTCTCTCTCTCTCTCTCTCTCTCTCTCTCTCTCTCTCTCTCTCTCTCTCTCTCTCTCCACAGATCCTACATAGTGGGCTAGCCTCCTCCTTGTAAATATGGTGTTTCAGCCACTTCGTTTTGAGGGCCTGTTCTTGCGCAGCCATTAGCATTCCGTCTGTAGCCTTTTTAAGGTCTCCTCTTTTCAACCAGTTCTATGTCTGTGGATCTTTAAATTCAGTTTTCTCAAAGAAGGTACTATGAAGGGATTTTTCATGAATGTTGCTCTTTCTCCTTGTTGTTATTTCCTCCTTGGACATCCCCTGGTCTATTGTCCTCTCCTTCAGTACAATTCTGAGCATTGGCTCCCTAATATCAGTCACCTATTTGTGTAGGTTGTTTTTCTCCATCTGAACACAGTCCTCTATGCTGATAAGACCTCTTCCACCTTCAGATCTCCTTAAGTAGAGTCTATTATTAGTAGTAGTAGTAGTAGTAATAGAGTCTATTATTATTATTATTATTATTATTATTAAATGAATATCAAGCCACTACCTTCAGCCTCAGATATTCAGGACGTATCGGAGGGTTCTTGCTGTTCCCAGCGCAAGCATGCCTTTTGAAGCGTTCCAAAAAGCGTGGCGGGGCCAATTTTCTTTAACCATCCCTGGAAACTTTTTGAGATAGTACCTAGTGCGCCTATGACAATCGCGACCACTTTGACTTCATGGCATTGTTATTATTATTATTATTATTATTTGTGAAGCCACGCTTCTTATCGCCTCCAGTCTTTTTCAACCTTTCTAAACCTTTTATTCAAGTTTTAAATTTGATAAAATTTAGAAGAAGTGACCCACCTAATACAGGGGTTCACTAGTAAATAATACGGCACCCCTTTACGGGGTGTCGTATTCGTATTTGTGTAAAAATATTTTTTGAAAAATTTCATAATGGATAACACAAAAAAGAGAGAGAGGGCTGTTAGACAACACAGAGAGAGGGAGACTTTATCAGCATGTCAACAAGACAGCGTTCCAGCGGAGGTAAATATAAACGAAAATATTACAAATGAAAAAAAGATTATTACAGATTTAAAATTAACAAATATTTCTAACACAAACAACACCAACAATAACACCAACAACATCACCAACAACAACACCAAAAATAACAGCGGTAAAGTCGAGAACGACAATAACAAAAATAACAGCGGTAAGGTCGAGAACGACAATAACAAAAATAACAGCGGTAAGGTCGAGAACGACAATAACAATAATAACAGCGGTAAGGTCGAGAACGACAATAACAATGACAATAACAACAGCCACAACAACAATAATAGTAGGAACAGTATCAACAAAAACAACAATAATAACAACAGCCACAATAACAGTAACAGCAGCAACAGTATCAACGAAAACAACACCAACAACTGTACCAGCGAAAAGAACAACAATGACACCGATACCTGTAATAGCGACCTCAGCACCACCAGTAAGACCAGTAGCAGCAGCAATAGTGGTGCTGCTGAAAAAGGGACCACTTCTTTTGCAGGTGTCGCCCGAAATATCGAGACAGTGTTAGTCACAGAGGAGGAGATGGCAGTCGCAAGGGCCATGGTGACAAGAAGCGCAAATAGAGTTTCCCTGAAACCTCCACCCGATTTTTTCAAAGACCAGCAGCTACGAACGGTGACTTACCGCACCGTAAGCAAAATCTCACATCGAGTGGAGAGAGCCACGGAGGCTCAAATCCAAAAGGCCTTGGGGTGCGTCTGGGCACGCAAAACCCACATCACCCGAGGCAGAAAGTACGCCACAGTAGACGTACTTTTCGCCACCCCCAGGAAGCAAAGTCTCACTCTTTGGAAACCCTAAAGAGTGAGGAGTTAGTCTTGGTGCCCTCCTACTGCGGGCAGAAAATTGTGAGGGTCAAAGTGACCCAGGTCCCACCCGACGCTCCCATACCTTGGCTGGCCGCGTCTGTCCTTGCTGGAATTGAGAACAGGGTGACCATGCTGCAAGTAGAAAAAATAGGGAGAGAGAACTGGTCAGGTATAGGCATGCAAATGCTTATACAAACTGACCAGGAATGTATCGAGGCTATTCCCGATATCATAGACTTTGAGGAAGGACTCCAACTCCCTATAAGTGTAGAAGGAAGACGGCCAAAATGTTATCTCTGTGGGTCGAAAGGTCACCTCAGGGCCTTTTGCCCACAGAAGACACCGAAGAGGGCCCCTCTCCTTCCAATACCTGGTCCGCTGCTACCAAGAGCAGGACAGACACAAACGAAGAAGCCCCTTCCACGGTGAGTAGGAGGGCAACGTCCGTAGCACCCGTACCAAGACCACGGATAACTAAAGCAGCATCATCAGTAGCGGCAACACCAATAGCTACATTTGAAATAGCTACACCAGCAACAACATTGCCGAAGAGGGCTCCACTACCACCACCAACAGCCCTGGAGCACATAGCCCTCCCAGACGCCACAGAATCCGACATGGAGTTTGAGGCGGGAGTGACGTGGCAAACAGTCTGCCACAAAAAAAAAAAACAAAAAAAAACCTTAGATTCACCCTCCAAAATCGAAGGCATACAAAGAGGGGTAAAGGCAGCAAGGAAACTTGCAGCAACACCACCACAAACACCAACAACGCAAACACAACAAGACACACACACCAAACAGCAACAAGAAGAAAACGGCAACAAAATCACCCCTCCCCCCAAAAAGTACACAGCCATAAACATAGCAAAAAAAGAACTCATAAAATATATAAAGCAACACAGAGACATCACGGAAAAAAATTACTACACCCCACCAACACCAAGAACTCTCCCGACAAACATAAGTATCATCGAAATCTCAATAGAACAATACAAACTTTTAAAACAAAAATTCCCCAACGCAGTTGGAGACTTCAGAGGGACAGTTACCAAGAGGATATACACTGACATCCTCTTGGAAACACCCAGGACCAGCGAAAGGGACGGTTCTACTGTCCCTTCACCTCACGAACAAGGTAAGTGACCCTTTCTCATTTGCCCCGTTTCTCATCCAACATGGCTGTACTCAGAATAGGCAGTATAAATGCACGTGGCCTGGGTCATCTTGGAAGCAGGGTCACCTGCTCAATGACCTCAGGTCACTAAACATAGATGTGGTGGCCATCAGTGAAACCAGAATCTCCGAGGCACGGGCCTTCGCACCGATCTTCGGCGGCTACGATGTATACGCATCTCCCAGCCGTCCAGGATCTGGGGGAGGGGTTGCCGTCCTTTTTCGGAGAGGCTTGGATCTCGCGATACGGGCCATCTTCCTGGACCCAGAAGGTAAGTCGGTGGTGCTGGACGTGACCGGCAGCGAAGGCAATGCTTTCAGGCTAGTAGCCGTCTACGCCCCAACAGGGGCAGGACGGCCAGATTTCTTCAGACGTCTAGAGACCTTTCTTGGAACGTCCCGCTCTTTAGTGTTAGTGGGCGACTGGAACGGTATCTTGGATGCACGCTGGGATCGTGTGGGGCTAGTGGATAGGGGAGGAGGATGCAAGAGCCTCACCAACCTGCTCAGACGTTTTGAACTGTCTGACAGGTATCGACTGGATCACCCGAATGTGCCAATGTGGACATGGACAAACCGCATCGGGTCATCCAGATCGTATCTAGATAGGTTATTCTGCAGGGAACTAGATAAGGCTAGTATAAGTTGTCCACAATTTAAAATAGTCGACTACACAGACCACAAATTTGTGATCTGTGAGATCGACATAGACAGACTTCATAGACAAGGGCCTGGTTACTGGAAGCTGAACGCGTCTTTCCCGGCGCGCAAGGCCTACAGAGACCGGATTAACATATTTGTTAAGCGGGCGTTGACGGGAGCGGTCGTCAACAACAGGTAGTGGTTCGCCCTGAAAAGGGCAATTAAAGTAGAGTCGATTAGGTTTAGCAAAGGAGTAGTGATAGAGGAAAATAGAGTAGAGTGAGAGCTAGTCAGAAAGCTAGAAGAGGCGTTTAGGACAGGCATTGCAACCGACGTGCTTGCGGCGAGATTAGAACTCGACCAATTCTTCAACTCAAAACACGAAGGGAGCGTTGTCAGAGTTAGAGCGCGTGCTCTGAAACACGAAGGGACAAAAGCCGTTCAATGGGCTCGGGTGGCAGAGGCGCGACGTGGCAATAAAGCCACAATTCGGTCTTTGTCTGACCAAAACGGGTGCGTGATGCTCGAACCCGAGCGGATGTGTGAAGCTTTTCAGCAGCACTTTGCTGAACTGTTCGGGAGCGGCGGCGGCCCGGATCGGGACATGGTCTTCAGTGCATACCTCGACGGACTGCCTCGGCTCTCGACGACCGCAGCACAGTGTTGCGAAAAGCCAATAACAGCCGGTGAAATACGGGAAGCGATGGCTAACTGCACAAGAGGTAAATCGCCAGGTTTAGATGGTCTGCTCTACGAGCTTTATGCATTTATGCCAGACTTGTTCGGTGACCTCTTGGCAGACGTCTACTGCAACTGGCAGCAGAACGGGAGCATTCCCAGTTTTGTGAGCCGGGGAGCAGTGACGCTGCTGAGACATGACCCGAACAAGGGGGATGTTATTGATAATTTCAGGCCCATAACTCTGCTAAACGCAGAGTTCAAGATTTTGACCAAGGTGTTAGCAACGAGGTTGGCGCTTGTCGTCAAGGGTCTGGTGGGAGAGGCGCAAACATGCGCCATCCTGGACAGATCCATACACGACAACCTCCACCTCATGCGATACATCATAGAGAGGGTGGTTAAGGAACCTGGCAAGCGTGGGGTCCTGATCAACTTGGATCAATCCAAAGCATTCGATAGGGTCGACCATCGGTACCTGGCGGCCGTCCCCGAGGCAGCCGGTTTCGGGCCCGTTTTCAGGCGTTGGATCACAGCAATGTACAGCGACATCTGCTCAGTTGTGAGGGTGAACGGTCACCTGTCGCAGCCGTTCAGCATCATGCGCTCAGTCCGCCAGGGTTGTCCCCTCTCGTCCCTCTTGTACGTATTGGCTCTCGAGCCGTTACTGCACAAACTGGGGTCGATGAGGGGCGTCCCACGCGAACTAGAATGCGGAAAATCCGAGTCGGCTTACACTGACGACGTCACCGTGGTGGTGTCGAGCACCAGACACGTCCAGATGCTCGGCACCGCTCTCAAGGAATACGAAACGGTGACAGGAGCAAAGATAAACCAGGGAAAGTCGGTGGGCTTGCAGCTAGGCACCTGGAGAGGAAAGTCCATGCCGTCCGACAGCGTCGTGGGGCGTTGGACGGACGGACCGGTTAAATTGCTCGGGGTCTGGTTCGGACCGGACCTCCAGATGGAGAAAAACTGGAACGAGGTGACGAGCAGGGTGGCCTCTCTCACCCAGAAATGGGCTGAGAGGAAGCTGTCCCTGAAAGGCCGGGCGGAGTGGCGAATGCGTACATCGCATCCGTCATCTGCTACCGCCTCACCGTCGTCCCTTGCTCCAGCCCAACTCTCACCAAAATGGAGCGCCTCCTCTTCCGCTTTTTGTGGAAGGGACGCGCTCCCATGGTCAGACGATCCATCTGCTGTCAACACCCGTTGCGTGGAGGACTGGGCATGCCATGGCTGATGATGCGCAAACATGCGCTGAGGCTGCGACATCTATGGTGCTTCCTTGATGGTGAACGAGTGTGGTCGCCGTTCGCCAGGCACATTTTCCCACAGCTCGTCTCCTTGACGGAGCTGCAGTCCTGGGTCAGAAAAAGACCGAGGGATAGCGCTTGGAAACTGGAATGTCTCCAGGCGCTCACTGTCCTCTCCCAGTTGGGCACCAGTATCGGTGGAACATCCACCTCGGCGTTCTATAGAGGACTAGTGGAGGGTAAGAGCGACGACGTTCTCGGAGAGATCCTGGGCGTCGAAAAAGATCAGCTGCTTGCTCTCTTCCGGAGAACTTTCAGCCCGGGGCCTATGGATAACTTCCAAAAATCCCTGGCCTGGCAGTGCTACCGGGGAGCGCTTCCGGTTCGAGATAAGCTCTACAGGCACGAGCCTGTCCGAGATGCGTGCATAGCGACGAAACCGTTGTGCACGCACTCGTTCAGTTCCCGAGCATTGCTGACTTGTCGAGCTATGTCGAACAGTTGCTGTCACGTGTGGGACTGATCCGGTTGTCGACTGAGTCCATTGTGCAGATGGTCTCGTCGTATTCCTTTGAGGAGGAAGGGCAGGTGGTTTTCATCTGCCTGGTGACCATGGCGAAAGAGATTGTGTGGTGGACAAGGTTAAAAGGATTAAAGACAAACACTTTCCTCTTCGGCGAATCCCTAATTAACTTTTTCAAGTTTCACTTGAAGAGGAAAATCAGGGTGGAGAGGCAAGTGCTGCTTTTTAGCAAGTTTGTTGAAAGGTAGGTGAATGTAGCGAGAATGGTCCGAGTGAACGGGACCACTCTGAATATACGTCTGTAGTTTGAAAGATGGAAAAATTGAGAGAGGGCGCTTGCCCTGGTAGTCAGGGTGGCCGTGGTCTTTTGTGTGGTTTTCGCCACGAGTAACCCTCGGAGGTTTCCCCCCTATTGGGGAATTTATTATTATTATTATTATTATTATTGGGGACCTACGTAGGAAATCGTATTATCGTGAGCTCCGCAAATGTTTGTTGCTTTCAGTTGTTTCAAATTGCCAGTTATGGAAAATTTTTGTTAAGGGTTTAGAAGTTCACATATATTGCTTTCTGAAAAGGAGACTCAATAATATTGGGGCCTTGAGCCTAAAATTTAAACTTTTATAATTATCAAACAAAAACTTTCTTTGAAAAAAAAAAACATGGACGGCTCTCAGCCACACAAAGCTGACAACCTTCCTAACAGACCAACACCTCCCACCACTACCACCACCATTGTAAATATTACTACGGTTGGCAACACTAAAAATATAAGCAGTGGCAATAATTTAATTTGTCACATGCAGACATTCATTTCCCACCATTACCAATAACTGCAGGGGTTAAAGCCGCCACCCCCACCACCACAATATCAAAAAGAACAACCAACACCACTGATACCACCACCACCACCACTACCACCACCACAGCGACAACAGAAACAAAAAAAAAATTATTATCTCGTGACATTGAAATAGATTCACCCAGAATCGACGCTTCCACGCCGAACACCACTGAAACCACCACCACCACCTCCACCACAACTGAAACTAAAAATAACAATAACAAAAATAACAATAACAACAACAGCAACAACAACATCAACACCAACGCAAAACAAAATGTGTCATTTGCCAAAGCAGCCAAGAAAAGCGAAACAATCGAGGTAAGCCAGGATGATTTGAATGAAGTCAAGTGAATGGTAAAAAAAGATGGGTACAGGGTCAGGGTATAAAGAAGTGACGACTTCACACTCGTCCCAAGCTATTGTGGTCAGAGACTCGTGGAGATCAGGGTGACCCACGTTTCGCCAGCCATCGAAATTCC
This sequence comes from Eledone cirrhosa, assembly GCA_964016885.1. Classification (NCBI taxonomy): domain Eukaryota; kingdom Metazoa; phylum Mollusca; class Cephalopoda; order Octopoda; family Eledonidae; genus Eledone; species Eledone cirrhosa. Next base: position 103,346,236 of record OZ024741.1, read on the forward strand.
CTGGCTAATGGCTGCCGATCTCGCCGACATCGAAGCCAACACTAAAATAATTGAAGTAACAAAAGTAAAGCAGGAGAACTGGTCCGGATTTGGGATGGAGCTCCTGATCCAAGCGGACCAAAAAGACATTGACGAAATTCCAGAGGTGATAGACCTCAATGACGGCAGCCACCTCAACGTAATCATTGAGGGTAGAAGGCCTAGGTGTGTCGTTTTTGGCGAAGGAAGCCACCTAAAGGCTTTCTGACCTCAGGCTAAAAAGTTGAGGTCACCTCTCCTACCCACCCCAGTGACTCTACCATCAAAACCAGCAGCAGAAATGGCAGCAACAACCGTAGCAGCAACAACAGAAGCAACGGTAGCAGCAACAACCCCAGCAACTGTAGCAGCAACAGTAGCAAAAGCAACACCACCACCACCCACCACGCCAGAATTAGCACCAACGCCTCCACCATCCATCACGCCACAACCAAAACCAACGCCTGTGGAGGATTTTCCACTCCCCGACCTATCCCAACTGGAGACAGATTGTGACGATGAGGAGGAGTGATATCAGGAGAAAAGAAATAGAAAAAAAGAACTCCCAAAAGAAAAAATCCTCTTCCTTCGCCCTCCAAAATCAAAATGCAGGGGGAAACTAATAAGCAAACAAACAAAAAAGTTAAGACAGCTATGCCACCACCCACACCAGCATCACCAGCCCCATCACCACAAACACCAACGCCATCACCATCATTAACCCCACAGCCACCATCACCAACACCACAAAAATCACCAAAAGGCGAAACAGAAACAAACCCACAACAAACGCAAACAAAACAAACCAACCAAAACGATACACACTACACATAATTAAATTTGAACTAGCATAGTTACGTCCCTTTACAGTCTGAGCTCAAATCCCGCCGAGGTTAACTTTGCCTTTCATCCTTACGGGGTCGATAAAATAAAGTACCAGTAATACACTGGGCATTTGCTGACCTTGTGCCTAAAGTAGAAACAATTAAATTTGAACAACAACCAATTATTACACTACATCCAACACAACACCATCATCACAGAAACAGACTACACTACACCCCAAAAATTCACACCACTTCCACACATACAAATCACTCGCATCACACAGAAAACGGACACGACACTAAAACAAAAATTTGCCAAGGACATCGGAGACTTCCGACAAACACTCTCCAGGAGGATTTATAAGGACATCCTTCCGGAGGAGGCCACAAGCAGTGAGAAGGATGGTTTAAACCATCCTTCCTCTACGAGAAGTGAGGTAAGTGGTCTTTACCATCTTTTTCCACTCCTTTTCAACATGACCTCACTCAGAATAGGCAGCATAAATGCGCGTGGCTTGGGGTCGTCATGGAAGCAGGGCCACCTGCTCAACGACCTCAGGTCACTAAACATAGATGTGGTGGCCATCAGCGAGACCAGAATCTCCGAAGCACGAGCCTTCGCACCGATCTTCGGCGGCTACGTGTACGCATCTCCCAGCCGTCCTGCATCGGGGGGAGGAGTTGCTGTGCTTTATCAGAGAGGTTTGGATCTCGCCATACGAGCCATCTTCCTGGACCCAGAAGGTAAGTTGGTGGTGCTGGACGTAACCAGCGGAGACGGGCAAGCTTTCAGGCTAGTGGCCGTCTATGTCCCGACAGGAGCAGGGTGGCCTGATTTCTTCCGGCGTCTGGAGGCCTTTCTTGGAACGTCCCGCTCTTTAGTATTAGTGGGCGACTAGAACGGGATCTTAGATGCACGCTCAGACTGTGTGGGATTAGCGGATAGGGGGTGAGGGTGTAAAAGCCTCGCAAACCTGCTCAGACGGTTTCAACTGATAGGGTATTTTGTAGGAAAATAGATAGGTCTAGCATAGGCTGTCCACATTTCAAAATAGTCGACTACACGGACCACAAATTCGTGATTTGTGAGGTTGACTTAGATAGGCTTCATAGACAGGGACCCGGCTACTGGAAGATAAACGCGTCATTGACAGATGTAAGGCCTACAGAGACCGGATTAGCGAACTAGTTAAGCGGGCGTTGACGGGGGCCATCGTCAACAACAAATGATGGTTTGCTCTGAAAAGAGCGATTAGAATAGAGTCCATTAGGTTTAGTAAGGCTTTAGCAATAGATAAAAATAGAGCAGAGAGAGAACTAGTTAGAAAATTAGACGAGGCGCTTAGTAAAGGCATCGCGACCGACGTACTTGCGGCGAAATTGGCCCTTGACCAATTCTTCAATGCAAAGAGGAAGGCTGCGTTGTCAGAGCTAGGGTGCGTGCTCCCAGACACGAGGGGACGAAAGCCGTTCAATGGGCCCGGGTGGAGGAGGCGCTTCTTGGCAACAAAGCCACGATCCGGTCTTTGGTGGACCACGATGGGCGCATGCTACTCGATCTCGGGAAAATGTGTGAAGCTTTTCAGCGACACTTCGCTCAGCTGTTCGGGGGCAGCGGCGGGCCGGATCGAGGGATGGAATTTAGTGCCTACCTCGACAGACTGCCGCGGCTCTCGGCCACTGAGGCGGAGTGTTGCGAAAAGCCGATAACAGTCGCTGAAGTACGGGAGACAATGACTGGCTGCAAAAGGGGTAAATCGCCTGGTTTGGATGGTCTGCCCTATGAACTTTACTTACAGATGCCAGACTTGTTCGGAGGCCTCTTGGCGGACGTCTACTGCAACTGGCAACAGAACGGGATAATTCCCAGCTCTGTGAGCCGAGGAGCGGTGGCACTGCTGAGAAAGGAACCGAACAAGGGGGATGACATAGATCATTTCAGGCCCATAACTCTGCTAAACACAGAGTTCAAGATTTTGGCCAAGGTGCTAGCAAAGAGGTTGACGCTTGTCGTTCGTGGTCTGGTGGGAGAGGCGCAGACATGCGCCAATCCAGACAGATCCATCCACGACAACCTCCACCGTCGATAAAATAAAGTACCAGTAATGCACTGGTTAATTGCTGGCCTTGTGCCTAAGGTAGAAACAATTATTATTATTATTATTATTACAGTTGCATTTATCTTGCTTTATGTTCATACGAGTTATCACCAAGTCACAACCAGTGACCTCAAGAGACAAGGTCCGCCATGTTCAAGAAAGAACATACATATTCACACATGCATCTTTAGTGTTTAGACTTGTGATGTACTTATATTGACAGAATCTTCCTTAGTATATGGGCAGTTCCCATTAGTACTATCTTTTGTATTTCTCCTATACGCGGGTTTCCTGGGATTTGCGATATGTAATCATTAGACCCCTTAGGTATCATTCCCAGAGCGCCTACAACCACTGGTATTGTTTTAGTTCTCAATTTCCACATTTTTCCAATTTCTATCTCCAGGTCCTTATACTTGCTCAATTTTTCAAATGTTTTTATAAATACATTCTTGTCTATTGGAACAGACATATCAATTAGCAGGCATACCCTCTTTTGAAAGTCTTTCAATATTATATCAGGTCTGTTTGCATCTATTTTTCGGTCTGTTTGGATGCTAAAGTTCCACAAGATTGAGATGTGATCTTTTTCAAGTATGGGAGGTGGTTGATGCTCCCACCAATTCTTTTGATGGGGCAGGTCAAAATGCTTACACATTATCCAATGTATGTATTGTGCAGCTCTGTCATGCCTGTTTAGGTATTCGGTTGGAGCTATAGGACTGCACATTGAAATTATATGGTCAATGGTCTCTGGTTGTTTTTTGCATACACGGCATAATGGGCTGCACCCATTTTTTATTATGTTGGCTTGGTAATTTTTTGTTGGCAGACACTGATCTTGTGCCGATATAATCAGTCCTTCAGTCTCCGATTTCAGTCCAGAGGATGCCAACCACTGATGGGTTAAAGTTTTGTCAACATCAGGATTGTTAGCTCGCTCTGGGTATTTTCCATACAGAGGCTTTTCTTGCCATTTCTTAGCCAGTTTCTGTAGCAGTTCTTTCTTTGCAGTTACTTTTACCTGCTTTGCTTTTTCTGTGTTTTCCATTTCAGCAGTAAATGGGACTTCTGAAATTTGTAGTCCATTACTGTATCTTTGTGCATCTTTTGTAATGGAATATGATCTTTTGATGCTTTCGTGTTTCAAAACGAGTTTGATCATCCAATCATGTGATTCCCTTAGATATGTAGATAATCCAATTGTTGCAGTTTTCAACGAAATGTCTAGCCTGATTAACCCACGTCCTCCTTCTTTCCTAGGGAGATATATTCTATCTATATCTGCTTTAGGGTGATGCATTCTGTGCATGGTTAAGAATTTTCGAATTTTTGTATCGAGCCTACGGATCTCTGTGCTTGACCAGTTGATGACATTGTAACTGTAGGTTACTACTGGTATGGCAAGCGTGTTTATGGTATCGATCCTATTCCTTGCATTCAATTCCGTTTTTAAGATTGCTCTCACTCTGCGGTAACATTCCTTTCTTATCCTTTCCCTCATTGTCGAGTGCTTGATTCCGTCTCCTTCACAAACACCTAGATATTTGTAAGTTTTTTCTTGATCAAGTTCTCTTATCACGTTCCCCCGATCAAGATTAATGTCTGAACTCTTCAGCAGCTTTCCTCTGGTGAACGTTGCTTTGGCGCATTTATCTAGTCCAAATTCCATTTTAATGTCATCACTGAACTGCTTCACAGTGGATAATAGCCCTTGCAATTGTTCATCATTTTTTGCAAATAGTTTCAGGTCATCCATGTAGAACAGGTGATTAATGGTTTTGTCATAGACTTTATATCCATGTTTTGTTTCATTGAGCATTTTACTTAATGGTATAAGCGCGATGCAGAATAAAAGCGGTGATAAAGAGTCACCCTGAAAAATTCCACAATTAATATTAACTTCTCCAGCTTCCAGTGATTTTGTTTCACTATTCAAAAGGAGTGTCGTTTTCCATGTCTTCATACTTAATGACAAGAACCTCCTGACAACGGGGGATACTTTGAAAATCTCTAAACATTTTTCAATCTAACTGTGTGGCAAACTATCAAATGCTTTTTTATAATCTATCCAAGCAATCGATAGATTTTTGTGTCTATTATGGCAATCTTCCAGTATCATTTTGTTAACCAGAAGCTGATCCTTACAGCCATATGAGCCTCGTTTACACCCTTTCTGCTCAATGGGAAATAGGTCATTTGTTATCAGGTGGTCATATGTGTATTCAGTTAGGACTGATGTTAAAATTTTATACATTGTGGTCAAGCAAGTTATCGGTCTGTAATTTTTGGGATTGTTTGTCTCATCATTCTTCGGAAGCAGGAATGTAATGCCGTTAACTAGCCATGAAGGTATCTTTTCTGGCTCCTTAACTATTTCATTGTAAAGTTGGGCTAACAGCTCATGAGACTCTGTGAAGGCATTTATCCAAAAGTTTTGTATTTTGTCTTTTCCTGGGGATTTCCATTTGCTGGTTTTTCTTAGAGCCAAGCGCAACTGTTCAACTGTTATATTTTCCCATATTTGTTCCTCAAGGTGAGCTGTATCTTTCATTTGTCTGTCTATCCATGGGGCATGTATGTTATGAACTTTTTCTTCGGCCCAGATCTTTTCCCAGAATTCTTGCACTTCCTCCTTGGGTGGTATTGATTTAGCAGTTATTGTTGACTTACCAATTTTTCTGTAGAAGTTTCTTTGGTTGTTTTTGAACATATTATTGTCCTTATAGAATCTAGATCGTTTTTCAAAGCGCCTTATACGAGCAGCTTTGGCCGACACTTTTTGCTTGATTATTTCTATCAGCATGTCTATGTCACATGTTGATTTTATACTGTACTTTTTTTTCAATTTTCTAAGTTTAGTTTGTTTAACATATTCACCTACTTTATAGTTTGTTAAAATTTCTATGTCAGATCGGAGAAGGTTTATTTGGCGATTGATGTTCTCTTGCCAAGTAGATTTCTTGTGGGAATTCCTTTGTTTTTTCATCTTCACTCCACATAAGTGAGTGGTGACTTTAGCCGATGCATAATAGAGATGATTTAAATCAGTAATGTTTAGTTTGTTTGTGATGATAATGTTTTTGAGAATTATGTTAGTCTTGTGTATTATCTTTTGGTTCTGTTTGGAGTTCTGGATCTTAGGGAGGGTGTCTCGTTGCCCCATGTCAGATTCTTTCATTTTCATCCATTCGATCATAATTTCATCATTCAAGTTGGCAAGTTCATTCTCATTCATTTCTTCATCATTTACGATCTCATTATTATTATCCGTCATCTACTACCGCCTGACCGTCGTACCTTGTCCTAAGCCCCGCCTGACTGCGCTGGAGCGTTTGCTCTTTCGCTTCTTGTGGAAGGCACGCGCTCCGATGGTCAGGCGGTCCATCTGCTGTCAACACCCGCTACGTGGAGGGCTGGGCATGCCGTGGCTGATGATGCGCAGACACGCGCTCAGGCTACGACATCTCCACCTCTTCCTCGACGGTGATCAGGTGTGGTCGCCGTTTGCTAGACACGTTTTTCCCCAGCTCGTCTCCTTTACGGAGCTGCAGTCCTGGGTCAAGCGAAGACCGAGAGGGAGCGCTTGGAGACTGGAATGTCTTCAGGCGCTCACAGCCCTCGACCAATCGGGCAATGTGATCGGTGGAAACTCCACCTTGGCGTTCTATAGGGGATTAGTGGAGGGGAAGAGCGACGACGTACTTGGAGAAACTCTAGGCGTCGACGAAAATCAACTAGCCAATCTCTTCGGAAGGACTTTCGGGCCGGGGCCTATGGACAACTTCCAGAAATCCCTGGCCTGGCAGTGCTACCGAGGAGCTTTGCCAGTTCGGGATAAACTCTACAGGCATGGAGGTGCCGTCAGCCGGGCATGTCCGAGATGCGCGCAGGGCGACGAAACCGTCCTGCACGCACTCGTCCAGTGTCCGAGCATTGCTGACTTGTGGGTTTATGTCGAACACCTGCTGTCACGTGTAGGACGGATCCAGCTATCAGCTGAGTCCATCGTGAGGATTGCCCCTCCCCCTTCCTTTAGCCGGGAAGGGCAGGCAGTTTTTATCTGTCTGGTGGCCATGGCGAAAGAGATAGTATGGTGGACACGTTTGAAAGGGCTGAAGACGAGCACTTAACTCTTCGGTGATGCCCTGATTAACTTTTTCAAATTTCATTTGAAAAGGAAAATCAGGGTAGAGAGGGAAGTGCTCTCTTCCCAGCATTTTGTTGAAAGATGGGTGAGAGAAGCAAGTATGGCCCGAATGAATGGGCCTTCTCTGAGTATGTGTCTGTAAATTAAAGGTGGAAAACTGGGAGAGGGCACTTGCCCTGGTGGCCAGGGCCACTGTGGTCTTTTAATGGGCTTTCTCCACAAATGTCCCTCGGAAGTCTCCCCCCTATTGGGGAATTTTTCTTTGTTATTTTATTTCAACCTCTGTTTTTTTTACACGCAGAAATGCCCATTTGTACCGTCCTGTATTGTCCTGTACTGTCCTTAATGTCTACTTTATGTAAACCCTTGTGGTTAATAAAGAAAACATTATTATTATTATTATTATTATTATTATTATTATTATTATTATAACCACAATAATAATAACTATCATTACCACATTCAATATCACCGTGGTCGTTGCCATTATTGATGACATTACTATAAGAGCAGCTACTACTACTGTTATTCCTCATAGAGGTGGTTGTATTATCGGTGTGTGAGATGAGGTTGTTTTCATTGTGGATCGGCAGTATCGGTAGAGGGTCGAACGCCATGCTTTGACGCATAGAGTTACGGCCCTTGCCATTCTGAGTTCAAATCTCGCCGAGGTTAACTTTGCCTTTCATCCTTACGGGGTCGATAAAATAAAGGACCAGTAATACACTGGGTAAGTGCTGGCCTTACGTCAAAAGTAGAAACAATTATTATTGTTGTTGTTGTTGTAGTTTCCACCACTGTTATTAATACTACCATTATTATTGTTGTTATTATCCGGAATGGACACACGTGTGAAACTTGCTTGGTAAGTTCTGCTTAAATTTCTATGGAAATTCTTGACTGTGAGCCTTCATTTTTATACCAATTTGTAGAGGGACTGCCAGGTCAAATTTTGATCTGGTTAGTCTCTCAAAATATTCTACGCCTTTAGGCGAAATAGTATATGAAAAAAAAATTTGGAAAAACTAACGTTTTAAAAAAAATGGCTGAATCAACAACTTCTTCACCAACATTCGAAGGAGGAAAAGGGAAGATATGCTTACCGCTTCCCCCTTCCACACTCATAGTAGCAGATGTCTCAGACAAAGGTCAGAGAGAGGAAGGATTTTCTCTACCTGCTGACCGACAACTTGACGTTGCCATGGCAACAAACCAAAACCAAAAAGTGTGAAACAACGAGCAAAAACAACACAACCGGCACCACCAGCAACAACAACAACAATGCTACGAACGAAAACAACACCAACAACAACGAAGACAACAACAATAACAAGAACAACAAAAACAACAACTCCAGCACAAACGAAAACAACCAAACACACAAAAAAAAAAAACGTTTGCAGAAAGCCTTGCCAAAGAGACAGAGTTTATAGAAATAGATCTGTCAAACCAAGCGCAGGACCTAAAGGACGCTGCGCGACATATAACTTTCGAAGGTAACGGCTTTTGAATAAGTACCCCACCGGAAATTAGGGCCGTGACCTGAAGAAAAACAATTTTCCTCGTGAAAATCTGCTCACAAACCAAGAAACCTATGGCTTTAAGCAATAGCACGGTGGAAACCGCACTAAAGGAGGCAATACCAGACATTACTTACCTCCAGAGGGCCAAGCACTACGGGAGCATTTCGGTGCTCTTTAAAAGCGGGGCCCTCGCCCAAAAATATTCGGTGGCTCCAATTAGAACGAGCCAACACATCTTCTTCCCAATATACATGGGAAGAAGAACCCATAAAATAAGGATCTCCCAGATCCCACCGAACATCAACACTTGTTGGATCCTGGGTGTTTTTTTTGGAGGAGGGTGAAGACAACCTCCTCTCTGTGAAAAAATCAATCCGACAGAACTGGAACGGGACCTCAATGGAACTTTTGGTTCAAATGAAACCGGAGAGGATTGCAAAAATACCGGAAAGGGTGCCGGTGGATAGTCATGTTGTCCACATCGCAGCAGAGGGCAAAAGACGACAATGTTTCAAATGTGGAAAAAGCACACATTTAAAAGCATTTTGCCCAATGCTGGATGTGGAAAAACAAAAGGCATTGTTGCCAACACCAAAACTACAACAGACACACTCGAAAACAACAAAGAACACTACCCCCAAACCATCAACATTCACCCAACCATCACAAACCACAAAAGACACCACACCAAAAATACCCCTGAAGGACTCTGTCCCACCCCTTCCCCTCTGTCCAACACTCCCACAAACACACACAAAAGCACTCCACCACATCAACAACACAACCAGACACTTCACCAACAAAACAAACACCCACATCACCACAATCACAAACCCCAACCACAAAAAGAAAACTACAAACAGAAACAGTACACATAAAAAACAAAACACATTACACTTACATAAAAACAAGAAACAAAGAACTGGTGGAAACTGTCCGAAAGGACCCCACAATACAAACGGAAGGTAAAACCTTCCCCACCAACGACCCACCCCCAAACCTCAAACTTATCAGGGTAACAACCCTACAGTACGAAACTTTAAAAGGGAACTTCCCACATGATGTGGACCTCCCTTGCCAAAAACCCCTTAACCGTGTCCTGCTAAAAGGATTCCCTCCCTCCCCAAACACCACCAATCTGGACATGAAGATCGAACAACCCTACCCCCAGGAAACGAAAGGGTAAGTGTTCCTGCCTTTTCTCTCCTTAACTCTTCTTCACCAGCATGGCGACTATACAAGTTGGATGTTTGAATGTACGTGGCCTGGGCATGCCGTGGAAACAGGGCCAGCTTTTAAATGATCTCAGGTCACATTGTATAGATGTGATAGCCATCACCGAGTCCAGGATTCACGACAAGCAGCAGCTAACCCCCATGTTCGATGATTTTGATATCTACCCATCTCTTTGTCAGCCAGGAGGTTGGGGGGGGGGGGGAGTTGCTGTTCTGTTTCGAAAAACTTGGATCTCAAAGTACAGACGATTCACTTGGACCCGGAGGGCAGCCTGGTGGTCCTGGACGTGAATGGTAGTGAAGGTGGAGCTTTCAGACTGGTGGCCGTATATGCCCCGACTGGGACATCGCGACCAGAGTTCCTCAAGCGTCTGGAGACATTCCTGGGGACGTCTAGCTCCTTAATGTTAGCGGGGGACTGGGATGGCATCTTAGACGCACGTTGGGACTATGTAGGAGCTTGTGATAATAGAGGGGGGTGTAATAGCCTCAAAAATCTCACCAGCCAATTCCAACTGGCTGATAGATATCGACTAGGCTTCCCAAGTGCACCATTGTGGACGTGGAGCAACCGCACTGGGTCTTCTAGATCGTATTTAGATATATTTTTAATTAGACAGAATCATAAGGAAACATTAAACATGTGCACAAATGCACATGGTTGCCTATTCAGACCACAAATTAGACGCCTGAATAGTCAACCTTGATAGAACACATAGACAGAGACCCGGATACTGGAAGCTAAACATGTCGCTCCGGCGCGTAAGGCCTACAGTAAACGGATTAGCACCTTAGTTAAGTTCCAGTTGACGGGGACGATCGTCAACAACAGGTGGTGGTGCTCTCTCAAGAGAGCAATTAGAATAGAATCGATAGCATTTAGCAAGGAAATAACGTTAGAAAAAAACAAAACTGAAAAGGAACTGGTAGCTAAAGTAGAAAAGGCACTTAGGAATGGCAGTACAGCTGACGTGCTAGCGGCGAGAACGGCACTAGACCAGTTCTTCAACATGAAACACGAAGGTTGTATTGTCAGAAGTAGAACACGTGCTCTAAGAAACGAAAGAGCCAAAGCTGTTAGCTGGGCCCGAGTGGCAGAGGCGAAAAGTGGCAACAAATCCACAATTCGGTCTTTGCAAGACAAAGATGGACGCATTCTACTTGAATCCAAGCAGATGTGCATACCACGACTCTCGAGCACGGATGCAGAGAGCTGCGAAAGGCCGATCGCAGCGGGCGAAATAGAAGATGCCTTAGGCCGCTGCGGGAAACACAAATCACCCGGTTTAGATGGTCTACGCCATGAGTTTCACATAGGTATGCCAGACTTGTTCTCTGGCGTCCTCGAAGCGGTCTACTGCAACTGACAGCAGAACGGGAGGATTCCCAGTTCTGTAGGCAGAGGCGTAGTAATGCTGATCAGGGAAGATGAGAACAAGGGGGATGAGATAAGCAATTTCAGGCCCATAACTCTGCTCAACACAGAGTTAAATATTTTGGCCAAGGTGTTAACAACGAGGCTGGCGCTTGTCGTCGAGAACCTGGTAGGGGAAGCGCAAACTTGTGCAATCCCGACCAGATCCATACACGACAACCTCCACCTCATTCGATACATCATAGAGAGGGTAGGGTGTAAACCTCGCTTGGGTGGGGCTCTGATCAGTTTAGATCAGTCAACCATCAATACTTGGAAGCGGTTCTCAAGACTGCAGACTTCGGTCCCGTCTTCAGAGGCTGGATCGCTGCCATGCACACCAGCATCTGCTCGGCAGTTAAGGTGAATGGCTACCTATTGGAGCCATTCCAAATCATGCGTTCCATCCGACAGGGATGCCCTCTCTCCTCCATTCTGTATCTACTGACTCTCGAGCCATTACTGCAGAAGTTGAAGCTCTTGCAGGGAATCCCGATCGAACCAGGACTGCGGAAAGCAGCGTCGGCCTATGCCGATGACATAACCATAAGGGTGTCGGAAATCTCGGAAATCGGGGTAATCGGCAATCTATTACAGGAATATGAAACGTTGACTGGAGCAAGACTAAACCCAAACAAGTCTGTCGGTTTGCAACTCGACACATGGAGAGGAAAACCCATGCCTTCCGACAGTGTCGTTGGACGCTGGACGGAAGGACCGGTGAAATTTCTCGGGGTCTGGTTTGGTCCAGACCTCCAGGTGGACAAGAACTGGAACGCTTGAAAGGTCGAGCGGAGGTGGAGAACACTTACATAGAGTCCGTCATCTACTACCGCTTGACAGTCGTGCCTTGTCCCCGCGAATACCTCACCAAAATGGAACGTCTACTCTTCAAGTTCCTCTGGAAGAAACAGGCTCCATTGGTGAGGAGATCCATCTGCTATCAACACCCTTCTAACGGAGGGCTGGGCGTTCCGTGGCTGATGATGCGCAAGCACGCGCTGAGGCTACGCAATCTCTAGGTATTCCTGACCGGTGAACCGGTGTGACTGTCGTTTGTAAGACAAGCTCTTCCACAACTCGTCTCACTAACAGAGCTGCAGTCCTGGGTCAAGCGAAGACCTAAAATGGGTGCCTGGCACCTCGAGTGCCTTCAGGCGCTCACAGCCCTCTACTAAGCGGAAACAGCAATCAGCGGAGACTCCACTTCGACATTCTATAGAGGATTAGTGGAGGATAAGTGCGACGACGTTCTCGGGGAAACTCTAGGCATCGAGGAGGACGAACTGACCAGTCTGTTCGGGAGGACTTTCCGTCCAGGGCCTATGGATAACTTCCAGAGGTCTCTGGTCTGGCAGTGCTACCGAGGAGCTCTACCAGTTCGAGACAAAATCTACAGGCACGGACGCCCTGGCAGAGATCCTGCCAAAAGGACCTGTCTAAGATGCGAGCAGGACATCGAAACCATTCCGTACGCAATTATTCAGTGTCCAGGGGTGACCGACCTGTGGAATTATGTCGAACAGCTACTGTCACGTGTGGGACGCATCCAGTTGTCAGCCGAGTCCATCGTGAGGATCAACCCGCCACCTTCATTTAAGAATGAAGGAGAGGCGATTTTCCTCTGTCTGGTGGCTATGGTGAAAGAGGTAATATGGTGGACGAGGTTAAAAGGACTTATCTCCTTGTTTAAGTACCACTTCAGAAGGAAGGTGAGAGTGGAGAGAGAGGTGCTACACCCCAGTAAATTCGCTGAAAGGTGGGTGAATGTGACGAAAATGGCCCGAGTAAATGAGCCTTCTCTGTATAGAAACCTGTAGGTTGAGGAAGATAAACAGAGGGAAGACGGGAACACCTGGTGTTGAGGGTTGTTCTATCCACGGGGTGTAAAACAACCCTGCAGTAACGTTTCCTCCCTATTGGGGATTTTCAATTGTTATTTTATTATATATAGTTTATTGTTATTTATTAATGTTAAAGTTATATGATTTTTATGTAAAACCACCGCCGTCGCGTTTTGTAATATTCCATTTTTGTACGCCCATGTGGCAAATAAAGAAAGACATCTATACTTCCATTACTGTTGTTATTATTATAATTGTTATGATAATTATTATTGTTATTGTAACTATTTATGTTACTAGAAGATTATTGGACATTCTATTGTTAGTATCACAGGAAGGTTTAATTTTAGAAGCTTCCTATGGTTACTGAGTTCTATGTGATCAGGTAAGTTTTTTTTTTTGGGGGGGGGGGGGGGGTATGAGATTTTAACATTAATTTTGTTGAGGATTTTATAGTATTTATGGTTAGGCGGGAAGTTTTTCTCCAAGATACCGAAGAATATTTTAGGTATATTAGATGCAATGATCTTCGAGTACGGAGGAAGATACCATGAAACATTACGGCGGCGTCCTCTATGTGTGCTTTTGGGTTAGTGCGGTCATTACTTCCATGATGGGTGTTATTCCTGTTGCTACCAGAACCAGGCCCTTTGCACACTCCGTTCTTATTAGTCTTATGTGTTATTATGCCGCTGTGGAAGTTCGCCGTCATTATTCTATGCTTATTAGTAGGCGTAGGTAGCAGACCATCCCAATTATTGTGCCTATAAGCAGGGAATATATCTAGGCTAGTAGTTCTGATTCTATTAATGGAGTAAGGTTGGTAAGTGTATCCAGGCTTAGCTAATCTATTACTATGGTAATATTCCTTAGAGCTGATCATTTGATCTAGTTTATTTTTATTAGTCCTATCGTTATTAGAGTGTGTGTGTGTGCTGTGTGATTATGTCGATTGGCAGTATCGGTAGAGGATCGGACGCCATGCTTTGACGCATAGAGTTACGGTCCTTGCCATTCTGAGTTCAAATCCCGTCGAGGTTAACTTTGCCTTTCATCCTTACGGGGTCGATAAAATAAAGTACCAGTAATACACTGGGTATTTGCTGGCCTTGTGCCAAAAGTAGAAACAATTATATATATATATATTTCGGTTTTGAATCTGTTTAGCAAGATTCTTTATCTGAAAACGTGTGCTGAGACCGATATTGTTATACTTTGGGAGGGTCATGTTGCCAATAAGAAACACACGCACCAGTTACTTTCACTCCAATTTATTATAAATTAAATTATAAATTTAAGAAATTTATAAATTTCCGGTTGGTTGGGCGGAGGTCATTGGTTGATGGATTTAAAGAAAAGGGAGTTCATTAAAAGCTAATTCTTTAAAGATATAATATTAACAAAGGCAGAAAGAATACTGTAAACAAGTTCAAATTGGAGTACCAATCCTTGTTTATCTCTTAAACTAACAATGCCTGTAAGTCAGGTGTCTACAGGATGGATGGGGTTCATTGGTTTAAAGAAAAGGGAAGGGAAATTCTTTAGAAGCTAATTCTTTAAGGCTGAGATAAGGGTGACAAAGGCAGAAAGGGTTCTAAGTTTTGGGGTGCTTCCCCTTATTGTGAAGTTTCTCTTAATTTATATTCCAGGTGT
>OZ024741.1:103363498-103378498 GCA_964016885.1 Eledone cirrhosa
AGAAAGTGAGGTTTTTTTACAAAATGAAAAATAACCGAGGTGTCCTACACGAGTGAAAGTATAAAGAAAAAGAGATGAAATCGAAAATGCAACTGGAGTCTTATTTTTTTTTTAAATATATATATTTATTTGGTTCCTTTACCGGTTTCGCAGTTCTTCTGCTTTTCAAAAGGTGAGTTGAGATGGAGGGTCTGTGGTTTTTCTCACATCTGGTTGGTCTCTGAATGTTACTTGTTTTATATGGAAAAAGTGGCTCGAGATGCCAGGTTTTTCGAGAAGTAATTTGATTGGTTTGTCAATAATTATAATAAATTTCGCGCCAGTTCGCGTTACAATAGTTCTTCAAATAAGAGGGGGGGGGTTGTCACAGGTTGTTTTTTCATATATGAGTGTTTGAATTTCTTTTTACTTGAAAAAAGGAGGCTCACGAAAGGTTTTTTGGGGGTTGGTTATAAATGAAATTATGGCTGTCACGTGAACAAATTTTCATTAAATTTTTGTGCCCTTATTTGGAAATCCATTCTGTAGCCTTTTTAGAGAATTTTTTGATAAGTGAAAGATAATGGTCAAGAGAAAGGGATGGGAGAATTGTTCTGGTTCAGTGAATATGGTTAGTTCGCTGGGGTGTCAGAATTCAGATTTTCTATTGAATAAAGAAAGTAAAGATATGTGTGTTTATTTGTGTGCTTGTGTGTGTGTGTGCGTGTATGTGTGTGTGTGTGTGTGTGTGTTTGAATTTCTTTACTTTAAAAAAAGGTGGCTCACGAAGGCTTTTTTTTAATAAACGTGATTTGATTGGTTATAAATGAAATTTGGCTGTCACGTGAACAAGTTTTCATTACATTTTTGCGCCCTTATTTGGAAAACTATTCTGTAGTCTTTATAGCGAATGTTATGACAATGGAAAGATAGTGGTCAAGAGAAATGGGATTGGGAGAATTGTTCTGGTTCAGTGAATATGGTTAGTTCGCTGGGGTGTCAGAGTTCAGATTTTCTATTGAAGTGAAGATATGTATGTTTATTTGTGTGCTTGTGTGTGTGTATGTGTGTGTGTGTGTGTGTGTGTGTATGTGTGTATTGGAAGATGATTCTATTAGTAGAGATTGGGGAGGGAGTTGTGTGTGTGTGTATATGGGTGTTATGTGTGTGTGTGCGAGTATGTTAAGATGGAGAGAATATATATTTTGTGTGTGTGTATATATATATGTGTGTAGGAAAGTGGTTCTATTAGTAGAAATGGGGAGGGAGTTGTAGGTGTGGGGGTTGTTATGTGTGTGTATGGGTGTTATGTGTGTGGGAGTATGGTTAGCATGTTAAGATGAAGAGAATATATATATATATATATATATATATTGTGTGTGTGTGTATGTGTGTGTGTAGGAAAGTGATTCCTTTAGTAGGAATATTTTTGAATGAACATATTTTCCTTACTTTTTCGTGTTTGCTGTTGTATTGCCAGTGCAAACGTATGTTAAGGTTTATTTAGTTCGGGTTTTTATTTTCTAAAGTAGAAGGTGTTATGTGTGTGTATGTATGTCATATTGTGGTGTTGACATAATGTATATTAAACCTTATTTAATGTTGGTCTATATTTTTGAATAAACATATTTTCCTTATTTATTCGCATTTGTTCTGTTGTATTGTTGGCGCAAAGGTAAAATGGGAAGACTTGGAATTTGGGTGTCTTATTACTTGCGCAAATGTCTAGATATGCACTTAGTGGTATCTGTCTCGTGGTTGGATCTCGTAATTGTTGGCGATGAACTGTCATTCTGTTTCTGAGTGTGAGTTTAGTTTGTCCTATATAATCTTCATTGCATCCTTTACATTTAATGGCATAAATTAGATTTTTTGATGAGCAAGTGAAGTGATTTTTTACAGTAAAATTTTGTCCTGATTTAAATGTATACGTGTTGCCTTCAATGAGGTGAGTGCAGGTTCCACAATTAGAGCGACCACATTTTTTGATACTTGGTTGTAGGTTTGTGGTAGGTAATTTGGTATTGGTGAGTAATGTTTTCAGTGATTTTGGTTGTCTTTTGTGTGTTTCAAGGGCTTTTTTCATTCTTGGGTTTTGTTTTAGTAGTGGGATGTTATTGTGAATATTGTTGTAAGCTTCCGCATTTCTTTGGTTGTGTGTTGAGATATATGATAGAATATTGGACGTACCTTGAATTTTTTTCTGTTTCCGTAATTTATCAATGCCTATTGCTTTAGCCCTTTCTATTCCATTATTTATTAGTAATAGTGGGTATTCTCTCGAGTAGAATTTCCTTTAATTCTTGAAGTCTTTTATTTCGCGTTTCATAATTGGAGACAATTGTGCAAATTCTTCTTGCTAGGTTAAAAGGAATGTTCGTCTTCGGTGCTTTGGATGGTTGGAGGTGAATAGCAAATATTGTTTGGAATCTGTTGGTTTGTAGTGTATGTCAGTTTCGATATTTGTGTCTTTTTTTAAGATTAAGATGTCCAGAAATGGGAGTTGATCTTGGCTATATTCCATTGTGAATTGGATGTGGTTATTGATGCCGTTTATTAAGTTTTTGAAATCCTTCAGTTGGTCGAGTGTGTGGGACCAAAGAATGAGGCAATCATCCAAGTAGCGTTTCCAATTCTCTGATAAATATTTGTGGAAGTTCAATCCGTATTTTGATTTGGACTGTTCATATATCTGGACTTCTAAGTATGCCATGACTAAGTTGGCATAAGTTGGAGCGGCTTTTGTACCCATCGCAGTCCCCGATATTTGCTTGTAAGTATTGCCATCGAAATCAAAAAAGTTGTTCTGTAGGATGAATTTTAATCCCTCAGTGATGAAGCTTTTTTCTATTCTGTCAGGTATCTCATTGGGATATTTCTCTAGCCAGAATCCTATTGCTTCTAGTCCGTATTGGTGTGGGATCATTGTGTGGAGATTCACTACATCGAAAGACACAATAATAGTGTCGTTGTTGACATGTTTGGGGAGGTGGTTTAAGAGGTCCAGATCGTCTCTTACAAGGCTTGGTATGTGTTTCAGTATTGGTTTCAGTAGTATGTCTTTAAAGTTGCTCAATCTGTGTGTTTCACATTGTGGGCCCGCTACAATTGGTCTTAATTTAAGGTCTGTGGGGTATTGTGTGTTCACGCAGGCTGAGGTGGATTGTTTACAGGCATCGTTGATTATTTTACACTTGTGGATCTTCGGAAGTACGTAAAGGTTGCTGGTTTTGTATTCAAAATTTGTTAAATAATCGCGTTCCTTTTTAGTTAGGTCTTCCTGGTATCGATAAATCAGTGTGTTTAATTTGGTCATTATTTTTTATTGCTGGTAGTTTTTTACTCTTTCATAGTAATTAGTATTTTGTAAGAGAGAGAACATAGAATTTTTATATTTTTCAGCCTCCATAATGACAACAGTACTTCCCTTGTCCACTTCCTTAATTATAATGTCCGTATTGTTTTTTAGTTCATGGATAATCTCCCATTCCCTTCGACTCGTGTTGGGTTTGGGTTTAGGTTGCGGTAGTTCATGGTATGGGAAGGTAGCTATGTGGTCACAAAATTTGTCCAGAACTCTGTTTCTACCTTTTGTTGGGTTGTAGCTGCTTTTATTCCGTACAATTGATTCGTCGTTATTCTCCTTGTCAAAGAATTCCTCTGTGAGACGTAATTTTCTACAGAAGTGTGAGATATCGTCATTTATCTCGTTGGGGTTAGGGTATTGTGGTGTTGGTGTGAATTTCAGACCTTTGGAGAGAATTTTTACTTGTTGGGCTGAGAGGTTTGTATTTGAAATGTTAATTATTTTCGGTTTTTCAAAATCGGTTTGTGCCACCGGGTGTCGTGAGTCCTGTAGCCTTGGTCTAAAAAATGATTTTTCTGGAATGTTTTTTCAATGGTATTATTATATCTAATGGTATTTCCCCTGTTGTTGTGTGGTCTTGTATAGAAGTTTCGGACGTATTGAGGTTCGGTTTGTTGATAGTCCGGGTTATAGATTTGGTTCCTTTGTGTGGGTTGGGATCTACGGTTTTGGAACAGGCTCTGTGTGGGCAGTGGTCTACGGTTTTGGAATAGGTTTTGTGTGGGTTGTGATCTGCGGATCAGGTCCTGCCTTGTGTTCGGGGATCTTTGGTTTTTGTTAGTAGGGTTATAGTTTTGTCTATGGTTTCTGGGATTATCGTTATAGTTTTGCTAGGGGTATGTTGGACGTTTTGTTACTTTTTTTGTTATGTGTTGTGCATGTGGTGTGTGAGTTTTAGTTTGTTTTAAAAATGGGTTACCTGTATGTTGTTCATTTTTGAAGTCCATTTCGTAGTTGTTGAACCAGGTGGCGTTTTTTTCCCATCGCTGGAGGGATGTTAGTTCTTCATCCTCACAGTTTTCTTTCCAAAGTTTTAGGTTTTTTTGTAGAGTAGGCCTTCAGAGTGCTTTGAGATTTCTGTGTCCATCTGTTGGTCGAGTGACTTGAATTTTTCTTCGTTGGAGTTGGCTCTTAATCGCAACAGTTCTATTTCTGTTTTAAATTTTTCCAATGCCATCTTTTCCCTAAGTCTTTGTTGGTTTTCTGGTTCATTCGGGATGGGTTTTATTTGGAGTTTTTTGGGGAGGATGATTGGAGTTTAGCAACTTTTCATATATGTCTGCCTTGCCATTATTTTTTAGGAGATTCCAAAGGGCGAATTTGCGGGCTGTGAGCTTTTGAGTCCATATGTTGATTAGGGTGTTTTTCACTGAGTGGACATCTCGTACATTGGGTTCTAACGGTTGTTTCAGCTTTTGGAGCATTGCTGTTTCAATGGTTTCGATTAGCTTAGTTAATACTGGAGTAATATTCGTCTCTTGGGTATTTTCTGTTTCTTCGTGGGGTCCTTTTTTATAGATGTGTATTTGGTCCACTTTGTTGGTCAAAATTGAGAGTTTAGAGGAAATCTCTTTGAGTTCATTTAAGATGTCCTGGTTCAGTGAGTTGTTGTTTTGTTGAGACTTTGGTGGCATTTTCGGTCTTCGTGTGGTGGGTATATATTAGAAAGTGAGGTTTTTTTACAAAATTAAAAATAACCGAGGTGTCCTACACGAGTGAAAGTATAAAGAAAAAGAGATGAAATCGAAAATGCAACTGGAGTCTTATTTTTTTTTTAAATATATATATTTATTTGGTTCCTTTACCGGTTTCGCAGTTCTTCTGCTTTTCAAAAGGTGAGTTGAGATGGAGGGTCTGTGGTTTTTCTCACATCTGGTTGGTCTCTGAATGTTACTTGTTTTATATAGAAAAAGTGGCTCGAAATGCCAGGTTTTTCGAGAAGTAATTTGATTGGTTTGTCAATAATTATAATATATACACATATACATATATATATATAAACACATAGACATATATATAAATATATACATATATATACATATACAATTCCAGTCTTGGAAGACTGGAATTGAACCATCAAGACAGTTGAGGTATGTCATGCATCAATTCATATATTTTATCTGATGAGGGCGTACTGAAAAAACAGCACAGTACCTCCGAAATATATATAATAAAACATATATTTTGATTATGTGAACGTATATATACATATATACACACATACGTATATATACATATATACACACATACGCACATACATACACATACACATACATACACATACACACACGCATATATACACAAACATACACATACATACAGCCACTCATACAAATATGTACATACATACACTACTAAATATACACATATACACATACATGTTTAAAAATGAAGTACGCGCTACATGTGGAAAAAGCAGATAGGTAAGAAGTACTTACATAACCATAATGCCGTGTTTCGGGTCGAGAGGGGGTAGGGGTAGGGTGGGAAGGAGGTGGAGGAGGTATTTTGTCGAGTAGGGTTTTTAAAAAAAAAATCCTTTTTAGCCATCTGGCAACAACTCTGGCTTAAGGTATTTGAAAGTTGCAAAGTTTTTGTGCATGCAATTCGGGCAGTGTTCAGAGAGTTTGTTCAGTAGCGGGCCCTTGGCAAATAATATTTCGTAGCTCTCTGAAATACAAAGGTCGCAGCACTTGTATCCTCCCTTGTATGAGCGCGCTTTCAGGAGTATTTTCCATTTAAGCGTGAAGGGGGGGGGCCTTTTGAGGTCCCAGACATAGGAGGCGAGTGTAGTCTGATTTGATTTGTCCGGTTTTCTGAAAGAATGGGTATGGGCATACCACCGGGTCCTAAAATTATTGGAAGTCATGCCAATGTAAGTCTTTTTGTTGTTGCCGTCATCGGTGCCTGAGATGACATCACATTTGTATACGATGTCATTTGTCAGGCATTTGTTTTCAAGTGGGCAGGTTTCCTCTTTTAGGCAGTTGCACAAGGCTTCCATCCGGGTATTAGTTTCGGAGGTAGTAGGCTTATTTAATTTTTTAAAGATGAGATTGGCTACATACCTAGCTAGGTTAGGTGTAGTGGAGTAGGAGAGTCTAATTGTGTTCTTATTGAAGATGGTGTGGTACCTATGTTGTATGGGGAAGTGTGTGTTCAGCAAAATGAAGAAAGTCCTATCTATAGGTGTAGAGACCTCTCTATTTAAGAGGGGTTGTACCAACTAATCTGCTTATTCCTATTCCTCCTAGGTAGTCTTGGGGTGGTTTCTAGGTAAGTGATCTTTTCTTTAAATACGCTGCGGGAGAGGGCGTCATTGTAGTAGGAGGTAGAGGCGTTAAATATATCTTCATTGGCGGAGAGGCCGGAGATTCTAATTGAGACGCTTTTTACTAAGTTATCTGTGATGTTTTGGGGGTGGCTAGAATTAACATTAATATATCTAAGGGTCTCATTAGGTTTGTGGTACGGGTAATAGAGGGAAGTATCTAGGTCGAGAGTGATATCTTAAAGGTTAGCCCTAGTCATATTAGATTCTATGGTTATACTAAATCCTATATTTAAGAGATAAACAAGGATTGGTACTCCAATTTGAACTTGTTTACAGTATTCTTTCTGCCATTGTTAATATTATGTCTTTAAAGAATTAGCTTTTAATGAACTCCCTTTTCTTTAAATCCATCAACCAATGACCTCCACCCATCCCAATCCCCACCCTCTCCTACCACCAGAAAAGAAAAGATATAAATACCACCATATTTATTTGGACAGCCAGCTTCCTGAGATGATTTCTCACGAATGAAACAGTTCTAGTCCTGTAGAAGCTTTTCTATATTAAAACATTTATACTCTGCTATGTATTGAGTACCTTACTTACTGTGGTTACCCTCGATTCAACCCGGAATAACTTATATATATATAAGTATTTGTTTTGCAAGGTTTTTGATATGAAATCGTGTGTGGAAATAAATATTGTTATACTTGGGGAGGGTCATATTGTTATAATATTACCAGAAATAATAACAGAACACACTCACTGTTTGGTTTGGGTTGGTTTTCGCTTCTGTATCTTTTATATCTCTATAGTTAATATATTTGACAATCAATGTTTATCATTGATTGACCAGCGGTTAAAAATACAGACATAAATATATATATATATAGTCTATCAAAGTTCTTTCGTCGCACATCTGTGACATCATCAGTGGTACTATTAAGTGTCCTCCCATTAAATTGTAATGTCTACGCCATTTTTATCTTATTTATTTATTTATTTATTTATTTCTTCTTGTCTCTGTCTCTGCACATGCGTTTGCGTGTGTGCATAGTGTTTGGTGCGTGTGTTCGCGTTTGAGTGTATGTGTTTTTGTTTTTGTATTCTATCTTTGTTCACTGGTGTGTGTTTATATGTGTTTGTTGTTATTGTACTTGTGTATATATTTATGTGCTAGACTATCAGAACCAACATAACAAGAATAAAAACAACAAACACATTAATATTGTATTTTGATTTTTTTTTCTTTATTTCATTTATTTAATTAATCAGTTTTCCAATGTTTAGATGAAAGTATATATTTGACATGTATTGTAGTGTCATTTATATGCAAAGATATGTAACATGACTTTCTGCGCTCTGAGTTCAAATCATGCCGAATTTTGGAATCGATAGAAGAAAGTACCAGCCAAAAGACAATAAATTGGCGGAATTGTTAAAGACTCAAGCAATCTGTTCCTCCGGCTCTGCGCTCTATAAGTTCAAATCGCGCATCATTTTTCCCGGGTGCTGCAACCGACATATAATATCAGCAATAGAAAGACCAGTGGAAACGTAGTGTCCGTAATCCGATTTAACGATCATCTCTTTTCTTTCATAAGTATACTTATTTCATGTTCAGAATCATTCATCAATGCACTATCAGCTCTTTTATTTACAATATCGAAGAACTGCTGGAGTGAAAGGATTGGAGAGGAAAGGAAATTTACAGTTCACACCTATGTAGGTTTAGCTGGCATCATACGAGGTTGTATTTTATAAGGGGTTTTCTCGTGTGTTATTAATATTAGGTGCCCCAGTTCTATCAAGAGCGGCAACGTAAATCGAAGCGTCTTCCTCAAGAATACATTGTGCTGCCCAATCCAGAAATCGAACCCATCACTTTATGATCGTGAGTCGAGCCACCAACCACAAGGCCACACCCCTTCACTATTGAGGGGAATGAAAGTAAAGAAATTCATGCCTTTCCTAAAGACCACTTTAGGAGTGGAAGAGAGAATATGAAATACACGATAAGCCGTGGATTAAACCCTGATCACAGCGCATAGATTTCACACTTGAGATTACGTTCAATCTTACTCGTCTCACATTATTTATAGGTAACGTGTGAACATCGAATGCAGATGTATACCATTGACGAGAATTATTTGGAAAATTCTTCCCAGCATTATCTGTTCTGGCATTAACGCAGACAACCAGTTAATTTTTAATTTCTCTGGTTCACTATTTAAGTCTCGTAGTTGTCCAGCAACTAATTGTACTATGGCAAAATGCGTGCAGAGTTTGTAAACTAAAGGTGAAAACCGAACCCATGACCTGGAAGTCGTTGTAGTACTAGTAGTAGCATAAATATTAGTAGTAGTGTTTTGTTTTTCTTTCAAGTCATTATTTTCGTTTTTGTTTTTAAACAAAGAGCATAGAAATTCCAAACATTCACCGTTACACCATATAATACTGCAGAGTCTTAAGGAAACTTTCCCAAGGAACAACGGGGAAAGAAATACATGTGAAACTAGGCTTCTTTCTCCGGAGGACATATGCCATAACCAGTTGTGAGATCTTACTGTTACTGCCTCGTGAGGTTTTTCAACAACAAAGAGTTTTTGACAAGACTGGCGTTGCTGTTCTTCGCGTTTCATCATACATATGACGATAGTGTTGATAAAGAAAATCAACGAATTCTCCCACAGATTACTATCCATATACCACATGGTGAAGTGGTTAAGCAGTGTTATAATCAAAATGGTCCCTAACCAACAGTCAACTTCGAAGTATTTAGAAATAATTGTAAATGTCATGGAATAGCTGATGACAGAAATAAGTGCGAAGTACTGAAGGTAAGATGGTGAAGCCTTCTTTCTTTTTGTTGAACTGATCGGATCTTTCGGATTATCGATGCTACTGCTATCGTTGTAATGAATGTCAGAGCCCCGAATCAAAATGAAAACGGTGAACTCCGTCAATTGACTGATTATGAAAAAGACTTCTTGAAGAAGTAAGTAAGGTTCCGATATTTGCAGGAATATGTTGTAAAGCCATGTCAATGAGTAAGGCACAAACTCTACTGGCACCGTCCAAGGTAAGAAGAAGAGAAAGACCTGGAAAATAAAAGAAATGCAAATATTAATTGTTGATTATTGGGATAAGGAAGGCGGCGAATTCTCGTTAGAATGTCAGATAGAATATTTTGTTGTATTCGTTTTGGGTCTCTGCGCTCAGAGTTCAAATCCTGTAGCAATCAACCTTGTCTTTCATCATTCAAAATTGTTGACTTTGTGTCTAAATTAGGAACCATTATTGTAAACTGATATATTTCGACGTCTTGATTGTTATAATCCAAACTTTCGGCTGTTGTACCCATCCACCCTGAGATAACAATATAGTCAATATAATCGTGTTGATTAAATGTTAAGTGAGCTAGTCTACCTGCTGGCCACGAGTTCAATCCCTATGCCAGTGTAACAATATATACACACTGGTTTAAAGAAAACAAGCAAGTAACATGATAGAGTAACTCATTAACTAATACGAGAATATCCTTGAGAATGGGCGGCAGAATGGGAGCAAGCTACCGCTGTGATATGAATAAAAGATTCAGTATGAAATTCTGAGAACATTACGAAATATGACAGACACCTGAAAAGAACCGAAAGATACTACAGCTGATACATTGTGGTATAACAACCAAAATGCGGGCACTAATTTGAATAAAGCAGTTTATAATAAAACTAATAAGTGTTGGACATCCGTCGGCTTCGACAACGAATGTTCCAATTCCAGTAATTCAAAGGGCCAGCCTCGTCACACACTGTCTAACGCTGAATCTCCCCTAGAACTACAGTAATGGTACACGTATCAATGGTATGCTCAGACACTTACACGTTAATTTAACAGGCAGGTTGTTCTGTTGGACAAACAAATGGAAAACGTGTAATCGAAGAGGTTCAACACACGCATATGTATCAACCAAATCACCCTCAAATAATTGTTTCTACATTTGGCACAAGGCCAGCAATTACCCAGTACATTACTGGTACATTACGTAAGGATGAAAGAGAAAGTTAACCTCGGCGGGATTTGAACTCAGTCCGTAAAGGGACGTAACTCTATGCTGTAAAGCATGTCGTCCGACCCTCTACCGATACTACCAAAATACCATGCCATCTTTAAAAATGGGAGAGACCTATTAAATATGACCAAATCAGAATCAACTGGGAACTAAATAACAATAACAACAGCAGTAACATAACTAAAAAGAGTATCTACGTAATCACTAATTCTGCAAAAAATAACAGCCAAAACTCTTTTAAACCATATTTGATGGTGTTAAATAAAGACACAATGGATAACTTTGAAAACAATACTGATATATTGAAGAACATTGTACTATTGTAACGGTGTGTATATGTGTGTTTAATAATGGGTTTCCGGTGTTTCTCCTTACAGGATGTCCTCCAGTTTTATCAATTTCTTCGTATATAAAATATGTCCGGTCTATTTCGACAGTTTTAATAAACAGATTATTGGTGGTGAATTAGCAGAGTCATTAAAACCTTATATTAAATGTGCTCTGAGTTCAAATCCCTACAAGTTCAACTTCAGAAATTAGTTGCGACGTTACTGATGCCAAACTGTATCAACTTGGTGGTGGTGAAAATTGGTGGCGTGAAGAAACAAGAGTGGTATGCATGGTCGACTGCTGATTTTCCGCATAAACATCTTACTCAGGCTTGTGCCTTAGAGTGGAACCTTCTTGGTACAAAAGCCCTGGATCATTCGTGACCGAAGGGAGTCTATACCCTTATATATAATCCGATGCACGCTATGTGAAGCCCTCTATATTAGCCAAACAGGGCGTCGTTTGGCGAACAGATTCGCCGAGCACCTCCGGGACATCCGAATAAGTGGCCCGTCTCCCATTGTCCGACATTTTTTCTTCAAAACACCACTAACAACCTCACAATTTTCGGCCTCGTTGCGTATGCTGGACCACGGGAATCACGCTCCAAGAGGGAACAGCACCTTATTTTTCTCTCCAATTTTTTACCTTACCTGGACTAAACGCACCACCACTTTCCCCAACCTAGCAACTTCACCATACCCATCACCCTTCCACTCACGCACCCACGAACTACCAAACTATACGTTAGCTCCTCCACCAGCACACCTACTCACATACACCGGCACATGGATAACTTAGCACACCTTCGTATCTGCACATGAGCACTTCTAGCTCCTACTGACCCCCATCACCGCGACCCAACTACTCGCACCCTTTCCATCCCCTACAACTAACACCAAGCGGCGGCACTACACTCACCCAACCGCTCACACACTTGCACATACTACGTGTGTATGCTTGTTCATCCGCGCGCGTACTAGCCACTACAATACACGAAACCTTCCACCCACACGCCCACCCACATACAGCTGCACTAACATGCTGAGGCGGCCGGCGGGCGCTGGCGCGCACGCATTGACCCGCATACACGCACACAACCAGCCAATACTACTAATACTCACTAACCCCCACTAATATGGCCAGATCACCCGTACATTCCACAACTAACATAATTAACATCACTAACTCACCCCACCCTTACCTACGCGCGCGTGTGTGTGCGTTTGTGTGCACACACGCACGCATGCATACATGCACCTATACATGCAGCCACACAACACACACGAACAAGCACACATCTCGACCTAACAGACATACTGGCATACACACGCGCCGCTATACCTACCTATCTACCTACATACAAACATACTCACCTGTCTGAGACCGTTCAGGTGAAAATACGTCCTGAGTAGGAAATGGATGGGTAAAATGAACATAGATGTAAATAGTGACGTGCCCAATATCATATCTAGCTCCACTACAATGCCGAGACAAGGAACGTGTTTGGTTTCACCATACACACATGTGTACTATGAATAAACATTAGAAGCTCGCTTTGAACTACATGATTCTGGGTTAACTTTCGCTGTTAGTAAAATTTGGTAGACGGAAACTGCAGAAGCCCTTTGTGTATATATATATATATATATATAGTAATAATAAAAAATGTGAAGACTAAAATCCGAAGAGGGCTCGATTAGGATTATATATATAAAGAAGATCCCGTTAAGGGTGAAAGCAGCGATTCTTTGCTAAAACTTTAATCTGTTATTTTAATAAATAAATATTTATATATATATATATATATATATATTTAAGTCGCTTGGAAGCCTCGACAATGCAAATGGCTAAATCTCCGGGTAACAAGATCCGGTGGTGGAGAGAGAGATGTTAAGTGGGTGTACGTTGAGATGCGTGGTGTGTAAAGATGTGTAAATGTGTAGAAGAAAGAAGGGAAGAGTATAAAGGATAAAATTAAAATAACAACACAAGAGAGAGTTACCTTGGGAGAGATTTAATAGTCCCTATATATTTCGGATTCACATCCATCAACTGGGGTTTTTTTTCCGGGGTAAAGGTTGTCTGTCGGACAGGTGCGAAACGCGTCCTCCGCTGTTTGTTCTTTTGAATATCTGAAGTATTCGGCAGAGCGCGCGTGCGCGTGAAATGGGGTCGGTCGGGCAGAGGTCAGCGGCCGAATGAGGGAGTGGGGTGGCGCTAGCTGTCAGTCGATTCTCTGCCTGTTTGTTAAATGTTACTGTGTGTGTGTGTGCGTGTGTTGTTGTCTCGCTTGAGTGTATGTGTGTGTGCGTGTGTAGTTGCCTTGTTCCTCTGTATTGGCAGTATAGTATGTTCGTATGGTGGAATGCTACTGTGTGTGTGTGTGTGTAGTTGTCTCGTTTGTGTGTGCGTGTATTGTGTGTTGCTACATCATTTGTTAACTTAAACCAGCCATCTCATTTCGCTTCTCTCTAATCGGTTGTTTATTTGCGGTTGCAGGCGTTTGATAAAAAGTGCTTCCTTGATACGTAACGTGCCGACGTTTCTTTCAGTCGCTAGAATTGTGACGATGGGCCTTCCGTCTTTGTTTCCGCATTTTTCTATGTGTTTCCGGAAAGACGAGGCCCTGGTTTTAGTGTGTTCCTTGATCCGGATGTGCAAAGGTCGGATTGTGCTACCTATGTAGTATTGGTTGCACCTGTCACATTCTATCTTATACACGACGTATGTGCGTAGGCAACAGTTCGCATGGCGTATCGGGCAATCTCTGAGGGAGCATGCGTCAGTAGATTTCCCGGGTTTCTTGGAGAAGCATCTTCGCAGGGAGGGGCCCGAGTGGGTCAGGTGGATGTCGAGGCCCTCCCTGTGTATAGCCTTGCGGATAGCGTTGGTGGTATTCTCGCCCAGATGTGGAATTTTAAGGAAGCACTTGCCTTGGGTGCCTCTCTGTCTCTTGTGTCTGGTGTCTCCTATTCTGTCTGTGATCGAGGTAGGGTACCCGTTCGTCTCCAGCACCTCGAGGAATCGCTTGGTATGAGTGACACCACTCGCGGGATCGCTGCATCTGTTTTTGATTCGCGCGATCATTTACACATCTTTACACACCACGCATCTCAACGTACACCCACTTAACATCTCTCTCTCCACCACCGGAGATTTACCCATTTTCATTGTCGAGGCTTCCAAACGACTTAAAGATATTTATTTATTATTCCACAATGCTTCAAGCAAACTTCAATACTCTCATATATATATATAGTTTTGCGAGGTTTTTGATATGAAATCGTGTGTCGAAACAAATATTGTTATACTTGGAAGGGTCATATTTGTGTAATATTGCCAGAACTAATAACAGAACACACTCACTGTTTGGTTAGTTTTCGCTTTTCGCTTCTGTGTCTTTTATATCGGTTAATTTAATTTATTCGGTCCTCAATGTTGCCATTGACTGATCAACGGTCAAAAATACAGATACAATATAGACACAAACACATATATATAGTCTATCAAAGTTCTGCAACATCGTCATTGGTGCTATTGTTTCCTCCCGTTGCATTGTATATCTACGCCATCTTTATTTAATATGTTTATATATTTATTTATTTGTTTATTTTTTGTGTTTTTGTCTTCTTTGTGCATGCGTTTGCGTGTGTGTATAGTGTTTTGTTTCATGTGTGTTCGTGTTTGGGTGACTATGTATTGGTTAATGTATTCTATCTTTACTAGTGTGTGTTTATATGTGTTTGTTGTTATTGTGCTTGTGTATGTATTTATTTATTTATCTATTTATTTATTTATTTATTTATACTTCTCTTAGGTCAGTGTTGTTTGTTTGGGTGTTGTTCTTATTCCATTGATTTTTCTGTTTAGCCTTGGCCTTCTAAGTTCTATTTCACTGGCCTCTCTGATTTGCCTATCTGCTGGATCATTTCTATGTTTAGATATTATTCTAATTTCTATGTTGTCTATGTTACC
>OZ024741.1:103390998-103395998 GCA_964016885.1 Eledone cirrhosa
CTCTACACCTCAATCTGAGCGGTATCTCGGCTACATCCTGCAGACAAAATGGCGAAGAAAATACCACGGAAAACAGCCAACGACAACCACTCCGCCTCGCGGAGATCCTTCCTTTGGTAGGCCGCTGTCAGATTTTGCGAAGAAAAATGGCAGTTCGGAGACCTAGGACACATGAAATCCCGACGACAACAGACGTGTATTTTATTGTATTATTCAATATTACACTGTGGTAAACCTTAAAAATTTAAACCGTAAATTGTTCATTCCATTTATCTCCAGTAAACGAGTAATGAGTTTGATGCGATGGGGGTTGATATCTGACTAAGTGGTCAATATTTATGAGTAGCTTGCTTCCCTATTATTAGTGCTAGGGAAACCAACTGCTTAAGCAGAACAAGTTCGGATAGAATAAAAGAAAGTCCAATGACCACAAAAGTTATTTGTGTATGTATATATATATACTGTTTAGCTTCATTAATGTTATTGAGGAACAATAGTTGTGTGAATTAACGAAGAAGAGATTGAACTTTAATATTGTGTTGGTGTAAATTTCTAGTGAATAAAAGTATACATCGGCTGATTAGCCTCATTTGCATACCGAGCGATTTTACGGCCGGCTTTGCCGAAAATTAAAAAACAAAATTTGTTTTCGCTCTTAACATGGTGGATACCTAAATCTATCCGTGAGTGAATAATAATAATATTATAATAATTGTTTCTACTTTTGGCACTACTACTGGTGCTTTATTTTATCGACCCCGTAAGGATGAAAGGCAAGGTAAACCTCGGCGGGATTATCATGAATATTCGGTTTGTTTGCAAGCAAACACTCTCATAAACATCATGTTTTAGATGACTAACGTCATCCTTTTCCTCCAGCGGTGGCTGAGAGAAAACAATCGACAATTGTTTCGGAGTGTTGCTCCTTATCAAGATAAGACTCACATACAACTTCTTATAAATGGAAAATACATGACTTTATTGTTAATATCTATTAAACTATTTGTTTCTTGAGTGAGCTTGAATTAATACCTTGCGTTAATATAGGTATTAGTTCAAACTTATTTAAGAAACAGTTTCGTAGATATTAATAATAAAGTCACGTATTCTCCATTTATAAGAAGTTGTGTGTGAGTCTTATCATTGTTCATCAGTCTTATACATACATACATACATACATACATACATACATACATACATACATACATACATACATACATACATACGTAAGATTTAAAAAAATGGACCAATTTACAGAGAAAGTGGTACATTGGTACCTGAGACGAAAAACATAGACCATAGAGAGGATAAATCATTCAAAAAACCTGGCATGGAGTTCCGACAAGTTTATGACATCACACCTTGAGGGATATCTCTATGCAATAGAGGAACAAGAAATCCCTACCAAATATCTGCTACACAAAAGAGGAGGGCCATCAGTCGACAATAAATGTAGGCTATGTAAATCAAAGATCGGAGGTGTAAGCCATATTGTTGCCAACTATGAAAGAATGTCATCTAGTTACTATCTCCCCATGAGACACGATGGGATAGCTAGAACCATCTGGAACGCACTTAGGAAAACAAAATTAACAACAAACGAGGAAGAATATATTGAGACAGATGGCACTAAGGAATACTGGTGGGACCTGAAGATAAAAAC
Source organism: Eledone cirrhosa (assembly GCA_964016885.1). NCBI lineage: Eukaryota > Metazoa > Mollusca > Cephalopoda > Octopoda > Eledonidae > Eledone > Eledone cirrhosa. The sequence goes on from OZ024741.1 coordinate 103,392,662, forward strand.
TGCCACCAAATTAAAGCACAACCGGCTTGATATTGTTGTTTGGGACCACACATTGAAAACGTGTTCTGTTGTGGAGATCAGCTGCCCACTTGGTGTCAACGTTGTAAGAAAAATACAAGAGGAGGACATCTACGGACCATTGATGAGGAGTTTGCAGATCCAGTATCCAAGATACACCTTCAGCTTCATACCTATCATTATTGGAGCTACGGGTTATATACCAACCCACTTGTACCAAAGTATAACTGAACCTGGATTTATGGACAAAGAGCGCAGCTCCCTAATTCATAGTCTACAAATGGCTGCGATAGCTGGCACCTTCAAAATTTGCAAAACATTCTCGCGATTCAAGGGATGACAATTTCTTTTCTTTTACAACCTTGCCACCAGGAAGGTGGCCGGTCAAAAATGTACTCGAAATTAAGAGAAAGAGAATGATACACACATACATACATACATGATGATGACTGGCCCTCGTTATCGAGTATGGCCATTGCACTTTTTACCATTATTAATAATTATTAATTAATTCTATCGTGCAATGCCTGTGCGTGAAGATATTTTTTAAAGGGAGGAAAGACTGTGCACTGAGCCAATCCCACTCTCTGAGCGACAGTAGCCATAACCCGAAAAGAAGAAAAGATCAACATCATCGGTAACTACTGAGCTGCAGGTTTTATATCGGAGTTATCCCAGTTTCCTGAGTTGCCTTCTCCTAGAAGAATGCCTTGACAAAGGCTAGGGGTCCTTCACACCCAGTAGTTTAACTGCACGATCGGGTGTCTCATTGGAATTTACACAACATCAACTAGGTAGATATGTATGTATGCACATATACATACACATGTACATGTGTATATACATATTTACACACTTTTGGATGGCCGTTGACTCTTATGAGTCCTTCCGTCCTTACATACATACATACATGGTGGCTGCCAAATCGTGTTCGAGTACGGCCACTACTTTATAACCATGTAGGAGAACTCCTACCGATGCGCTGAACAAGTGTGACTTTTTAGTCCAGCCAGCGACTTGAAAACTCTGGTACAAACACTACACTTGTGACAATTATTGACACATAGTGCTGAGCCCATGGTACCATGTGACGACAAGTACAGAGAGATCTCCAGATATAAAGCAATGCCTGTGCCGTGAAGCTTTTATAGTGAGCAAAGGCACTGCACAAAGCCAGTCCCACTCTCTTAACCAAGATGATATTTACCAAAAAGAAAAACAAGTCAACATCATTGGATACCATCAGGGTTGCAGGTGTTATATCAGAGTTTTCCTTCTCCTAGAATTCTGCATTGACAAAGGCTAAGGGGTCATCTCTCCCGGTGATTTTGGATGGCCATTGACTCTTAAGAGCTCCTTTGCCCTTTGACAGGTTTTGTTTTTAGTCCTGCAGGATGTCCAAAGTCACCCTCCTCACCAACAAACCTTGGTGGGGTTGCCAGTTTAGTCACCAACGACCCGACCATGAAACAGGTTGTACTGGGATACATGTTACCAGTAGCACCAACTGGTGACCTGACATAATATATACATATATAGACCATACATACATACATACATACATACATACATACATACATACATACATACATACATACATACATACATACATACATACATACATGGTGGCTGCCAACTCGTTTACCAACTCGTTTACCAATGCGCTGAACAAGTGTGGCTTTTTAGTCCAGCCAGCGACTTGAAAACTCTGGTACAAACACTACACTTGTGACAATTATTGACACCTAGTGCTGGACCCATGGTACCATGTCACCCAAGGTGTCGTGTGAGATCAATACTCGACCTGCATACCCTTCCACAAACATTACATGTCGTCGTCTGATGCACACTTATAGCTCCACAGGTGCCTGCTTCCCTGTTCTTGTGCACTCTCAGGTGACTCTTTAGACCTGCCATGCTCAGACAAACCCTATTACAGGTCTCACATGTCAGGTCAGGCCGTCTGTCAGTGCCTTCGGGAAGACCAACATGGATTCCTTTCCGGACATCTCTTTTTAGTGTCGCGTGCCTTCTTGTTTCCTCAAATAGACTCTTGCTACTAGCCATTGCTTTCCTCCAATGCGATCGGTCGCTAGTGCATGCTTCCCAGTGCTCATACATACATACATACACACATACATACATACATACATACATACATACATACATACATACATACATACATACACACACACATACATACATACATACATACATACATACATACATACATACATACATACATACATACACACACACACACATACATACATACATACATACATACATACATACATACATACATACATACATACATACATACATACATAGCTAGGCTTCACAGGAACAGAAAGAACACAAGTAGTTAGGAAATTACAAGTACAATCCATTAATGGAACAGTAAAATTATGTAAAACATTCCAAAAATTTTGCATCTACAAATGTACAGATACTAAGGATATACACATGCCCACATACAACTCAAAACATACACATCCACACATACAATAACATCCATATCTACACATGCATGCATACATACATATCTACCTAGTTGATGTTGTGTAAATTCCATTGAGAGTCTTGTGTCTATGTTAGAAACCGACTCTCTCTCTATTGGTAAAACTTTGTGAAATTATAAAACCAGAAGAACATACATACATACATACATACATACATACATACATACATACATACATACATACATACATACAAGGTGGCTGCCAACTCGTTTTCGAGTACGGCCACTACTTTATATCCATGTAGGAGGACCCCTACCGATGCGCTGAACGAGTGTGACTTTTCAGTCCGGCCAGCGACTTGAAAACCCCGGTACAAACACTACACATGTGACAATTATTGACACATAGTGCTGGGCCCATGGTACCATGTGACGACAAGTGCAGAGAGATCTCCAGATATAAAGCAATGCCTGTGCCGTGAAGTTTTTATAGTGAGCAAAGGCACTGCACAAAGCCAGTCCCACTCTCTTAACCAAGATGATATTTACCAAAAAGAAGAACAAGTCAACATCATTGGATATCATCAGGGTTGCAGGTGTGATATCAGAGTTTTCCTTCTCCTAGAATTCTGCCTTGACAAAGGCTAAGGGGTCATCTCTCCCGGTGATTTTGGATGGCCATTGACTCTTAAGAGCTCCTTTGCCCTTTGACAGGTTTTGTTTTTAGTCCTGCAGGATGTCCAAAGTCACCCTCCTCACCAAGAAACCTTGGTGGGGTTGCCAGTTTAGTCGCCAACGACCCGACCATGGGACAGGTTGTACTGGGATACATGTTACCAGTAGCACCAACTGGTGACC
>OZ024741.1:103398498-103403498 GCA_964016885.1 Eledone cirrhosa
ATGGACATGGGGGAAGATATTCCCAGCTGTCAATATATTCAAAATGTATGTGTATATGTATGTGTATATATGTATGTATAAATATATATGCATATACATATAAGCCATATATAAATGTGTATGTTTGTACGTATGTGTGTGTGTATATATATATATATATATATATATATATATGTGTGTGTGTGTGTGTGTGTGTGTGTGTGTGTGTGTGTGTGTGTGTACGTATGTATGTGTGTATATATATATATATGTGTGTGTGTGTGTGTGTGTGTGTGTTTGTTTGTTTGTACGTATGTATGTGTGTATATATATATATATATGTGTGTGTGTGTGTGTGTGTGTGTTTGTTTGTTTGTACGTATGTATGTGTGTATATATATATATATATATATGTGTGTGTGTGTGTGTGTGTTTGTACGTATGTATGTGTATATATATATATGTGTGTGTGTGTGTGTGTGTCAGAATTAACCTTAACGCCTTTGATATCAAACTATGTGATTGTGCTCCTCGTTCTATGATACAAAGCTGTTTGTTTCGAAGTGTTTATATTTTCCTAAAAGCCTTGCATCATAATTTCATGTGATAACTCTTGCTAAGTTATAGTCCAAACACCACCTTAACAATGAAAAAGTTTGTTATATTACTAAATCCTATTAAATCTTTGATTATTATTTTTTTATTTTTTTATTATTTAAAAATCATAGATAATCCTTTCATTAGTAATATTATAACGAAAGGGCTAACCTATACTAACATCACAAACAGTGGCTGCTATTTGGTAAGAAGCTGGAGTAACCGTCTCATACAGAGTATATCGTATATCTTGCTCCTCATGGCGTTGCATTGTATCGTCTCACTTCACTCTGTTTAAATTGCTTAAAATAGACTCTGTTCGCTATTTTGTGATTGTGTTGAGGCTTTCCCCAGAAATGTGAGGTGTTTAGAAGCACCAGGTGAGGCTAGTACTTCTACGGTTACAGTGCTGTGTTAATACGAAGTGACGGGAAACACAAACATAAAGCGGGAAAGGAATTCCACGAAAAATTGCTGCTTTTACAGCAGAACAACTGGATGACATTGTTGTTGCTGTTAAACCCTTTTACAGTAAAATAACTGAGGTACATTACTGTTGTTTAGTCCTTTTACAGCAGAATGACCGAGGTACAATGTTATTAATCAACCCTTTTACGTCTGAATAACTGGAGCTGTTTAACCCTTTTACAGAATAGTAAAGAATATTTGGAGGGTTTTAGCAAAGTAACAACCTTTCTCATTATTTATCTGGTGTTTGGAACATATCTTAACAAATGTTGTTTATGATGGAAGAATTTAGGCAAATATAAACACATAAATCGCTTTAGTTAGACAATGTTTAATTGAAATATACTGCAAATATATTTCAAATCATTTTGAAAATAAACAAAAATTTGGAGGAATTTAATAATACAATTAATTCTCTCATTAAGTACAACATAACATAACAAAGGTTCTTACATGCTTTGCACAGTAATATATTGTGGCCAATTCAACTGAAAATACTTCTGATACACACACACACACACACACACACACACACACACACACACACACACACACACACACACACACACATATATATATATATATATATATATATATATATATATATATATATATATATATATATATATATATATATATATATATATATATGTGTGTGTGTGTGTGTGTGTGTGTGTACATACACATCACTAAAACCTCCCCACTACCTTTACAATATATACGTGGGCATTGTGCCAGTGTGAGAAAAAACATAAAATACTACCGAGTTATCGAGCAATTGCTTTCGTGTTTGTTTAAGTGTGTGTGTCGTTAGTGGTGTAGTGGTGGTGGTGGTATTGATGGTGGTGATGATGGTGGTGAGAATGAAGGTGGTGATAGTAATGATAATGGTGATGGTGGTGGTATGGTGGTGGTGACGATGTTTTACTTTCAGTTCAGTTTTGTTCTCTTAGAAAAACACACACACACACATATATATATGTGTGTGTGTGAGTATATATTTACACCTTAGTTAGGTGAGATAAATGAGAACAGTTGAGGAAGGGGAGACAGAGCATGAGGATAAGGCGGAGAGGGGACGAAAGCAGCATCTAACACTATTATTGTTGTGATGGTTGTTGTTGTTGCTTTACTACCACCACAGTTACCAGGATATCTACTACAACTCCCCTCTGCCACCATAATTAGCAAAAGATTTACTACCCCTTCCACCAAGACAAATCCAAACAGAAACTAAATCATCTGTACCGAAAACCTGTGGTGGTGGTGGTGGTGGTAGTTGTGGTAGTTTTGTTGTTGATGGTGTTGATGCTGCTGCTGCTGTTACTGCTCTTACTGCTACTGTTGTTGTTGTTGCTGTTGGTATTACTCTTGCTATAGCTATTGTTGTTGCTGTTGTTGTTGATGCTGGTGTTGTTAATGTTGTTGAGGAAGCTGTTGTTATCGCTGCTGTCATTGTTGTTGTTTTTGTTATTGTTGTTCCATTACATCTAAGTCCTCTTTCCAACCCCCCAAACCTTGATACATTCTCTGTACCCCCTCACTGGAATTCCATCTTGATTCACTGGGGCACTATGAAGCAACATTCCATGGCAGACACCCATATTCTCCTCCTTACCCCCATGTCTTATATACGGTGGCTGGATGAAGGTCGGGTGATGCCTGGTACGTCACCATTGGATCGATTCAGTCCAACAATTCCTATCCAAAAGATACCTCTGTTGGTTTACTTACGCAGTTTATCGACCACCAGGTGAACTTCCGTGGTGGCGTAAACGGCACGAAAGACAGTTGTAAACCTGGATTGGTACGATCAAGTTTGTTTTTGATCTGTCTGGTTAACACATACTTATCCACCGTTGGACTCGTAAATGGCTGACAATATCTCCGTCGGACATCTGTGATCGCCGCGTACATGGCCAGCCTCAGTTTGCGATGCTGTAAGTACACTGGTTGGAGCCAGCATATATGATGTCCATCGTTCAAATCATGATTGGTTCCAGGACTTATGCCCTACCAACGTGTGTTAATTATTTCTATTTCTTAAGGGTACTAACCACACTTATCTCCACTGCTTTCGGTTGTAACTTTTTCCCGTTCCATATCGGTATGTTGATAATTCTTTGTTAATTTTTTTTTTCTTCGGCCAACGTCTGTTGTGTTTTCTTCTCGAATAGCTATCCGAGAATAGTTATTGAGGCACTGTGGCGAATAGTCGTGTCTTTAATAGATTCGAAACTATAATTATCTACAGATGACAGCTGATGAGCGGGAATTGTCCTCGTGTTTGTGTCTTCCGTGTTTTCTGTTCCTTTTTTCCTACGTATTTCTTTATATATATATAAGTTGACTTGACTAGCATCGGTTTCACTGCTAGTACCGGTTGCATTCAGCGTACTCAATAGGTAATGTTAAGTAAACCCCAGAGTAGACACAGGTTAATTAGCTTCCATACAACGCACGTAAATGGGTACCTTCAATCATACTCGTACACGAGTTTCGGCCAACATATATATATAACGAAGGAAGTGTGGTAAGGCACCAGGTAGACCATAACGCACCAGAGTACTCAATACTTAGGGTAGTAGAGTGGGTAATAGGAAAATGTTTAACCCCGACGGCAGAGCTCAAGCCGTTTCGGCGGCTATTTCTGGACTCAGAAATAGCCGTCGAAACGGCTTGAGCTCTGCCGTCGGGGTTAAACATTTTCCTATAGATAGATAGATAGATAGATAGATAGATAGATAGATAGATAGATAGATAGACAGGAAAAGGGTCAGGATCCCGACGGCAGAACTCAAGCCGTTTCGACGGTTATTTCAGTCCAGAAATAGTCGTCGAAACGGCTTGAGCTCTGCCGTCGGGGTCCTGACACTTTTCCTATAACCCACTCTTATATATACATATATATATATATATATATATATATATATATATAAGTCTAAAGTCTGTCTTAAGCCAGAAGGCTCATTTGGCCGGTGATTATCCTGGTTTCATGGCGTGAAGCGACTGAAAGTACAAGACTCGCCCCTGGACAGGACGCCAGTCCATTACAGGGTTAAACCTCCAGCTATTGCGGGTACTCATTTTCAGCTGAGTATACTGGAGCAACGTGAAATGAAGTGTTTTGCTCAAGAACACAACACGCAACCTTAGAATCGAACTCACGGCATTATGATCGTATCCAACACCCTGTATGTGCATTTGGGATTGATGCCGACATATGTGATGCACGTGTTGGAGCCGACATATATAGTGTCCAACGTGCTTGGCGGCCTTTTTTGTGATGCACCGGTTGAGGCCAGCTCAAACCATCCTTAGGAAACGCCGGTACAAATACAATTAAGAAAAGTACAAACATCACTACACACACTAACTCTACCGGGTAATGGTGCTTATTGAGGGAACGATGGCGTTGGTGGGGGTAGTGGTGATGGTGATGGAAGGGGTGTAATGGTAGTAGTTGGAGATATGTGGGTATGTGTGGGGTAGTGGTTATGGTGCCTGAGATATGTAATGGTAGTAAGGGGCATGTGTGTATGTGGGGGTGGGATTAGTAGTGATGGTGGGGGATGTAATTGTAGTAGGAGAGTATGTGGATATGTCGGTGTGGTGGGGGGTTGTAATGCTTTGGGGGATAATGTGAGCATGGGGGATAGTAGTGACAACCTAAATCATTTGATAAAATTATCTCAATGGCATAATTGGCAAACATCACCATCACACACACGCGTACACGCACACATACAGACACGCACACATACATACACACATACTGTATATACACACACATACACACATATGTACACTCATACATACACAGGCATCCACACACATACCCACACATACACACATATACACACGCATATACACACTCAAATACATACACATACACAAATATCGAGAAACAATTATCTCTGAATAAGATGATTTATATGCAGGATCAATCAATCGAT
>OZ024741.1:103408498-103470998 GCA_964016885.1 Eledone cirrhosa
TTAATATCACATCGACTTCATTATAACTGGAAATGATGATTAGCTAATACTAACAACAATTACAATTTCTTTTACTCATCGCTATCACCATCATCACCATAATCATCTTAGTGATGGCGCAGGATTGGTAGTATCGGTAGAGTGTCTGACAACATTCTTTGCAGCATATAGTTACGACGCTTTGTGTTCTGAGTTCCAATCCCATACACACATACATACACATTCACATACACACATACCCCTCCCAGCACAATATGCTTAGCTTAGTGACTCACGATCTTAAAGTCGTGAGTTCGATTCCTAGTGCCGTGTCCTTGAGCTATACACTTTATTTCACGTTGCTCCTATCTCTCATTTGAAAAAAAAATGAGTTTTGACTATTTCAAAAGGCCAGTCTCTGCAGATACTGTGTCGTGCTGAATCTTCCTGAGAACTATTTAAGGGTACACGTATCTGTAGAATGATCAGCGACTTGCACACAAATGTAGAATATAGTGTTTGTTTTTGTTCTGTAGAATAACCCCCCACACCACCCCCACACATGCACACGCACACCATCACATACAAAGACCCTAAATCTTCACACATATCCTTACAAACAACTTTACATATACATACGTACGTGCATACAACCAGACGCACATAAACACACCTATACTCTAACATGCATTCACCCCCACCCACCCACACACACACTTAATACATACTCTATACACACTTTCACATGCAGACCATACACAAACACATCCTTACATACTCTTACATGCATTTACCCACATACACACGCACAAACTCAATACATACTCATATACACACTTTCACATGCACACCATCACGAACAAATACATCCTTATATACTCTTACACAGATTCACCCCCACACACACACACACATACATCCAAACACACACATACACACTCAACACATACCTTTACTCACACACATACACACGTAGACCCTTTGAAGTATACGTATTCTCACATATACACACATATATACGCATGTACACAATGAAAACTGGCAACAAATTTTTAACTGATGTATCATCAACAGCAGGTAGCCCTGCTTGGCATGCCTTTGAAAAAGTAAAACGAATCCGTAATTAATTAGACCTAAACTTGACCTCACACTGCTTCTACTAACTCAAAGATAAAATACCAGACGTGATTAATGCTTATCTTTCTTCACATCATCCATACAACTCCTTACTGGATGATGTTCTTGTTGTTATTATTGATGTAATTTTTGTTGTTGTTGTTGTTGTTGTTTTCTGTTATTTACATTTGCCTGTTTTCTTTTCGTTTCTTGCAGATTCATACACATTATATAAAGAGAAAGGCAGAGAGAGAGAGATTTATGTTTACACACCCAACAATCATACATACATACATACATACATACATACATACATACATACATACATACATACATACATACATACATGGTGGCTGCCAACTCGTTTTCGAGTACGGCCACTACTTTATATCCATGTAGGAGAACCCCTACCGATGGGCTGAACGAGTGTGACTTTTTAGTCCAGCCAGCGACTTGAAAACTCTGGTACAAACACTACACTTGTGACAATTATTGACACATAGTGCTGGGCCCATGGTACCATGTGACGACAAGTGCAGAGAGATCTCCAGATATAAAGCAATGCCTGTGCCGTAAAGCTTTTATAGTGAGCAAATGCACTGCACAAAGCCAGTCCCACTCTCTTAACCAAGATGATATTTACCAAAAGGAAGAACAAGTCAACATCATTGGATACCATCAGGGTTGCAGGTGTTATATCAGAGTTTTCCTTCTCCTAGAATTCTGCCTTGACAAAGGCTAAGGGGTCATCTCTCCCGGTGATTTTGGATGGCCATTGACTCTTAAGAGCTCCTTTGCCCTTTGACAGGTTTTGTTTTCAGTCCTGCAGGATGTCCAAAGTCACCCTCCTCACCAAGAAACCTTGGTGGGGTTGCCAGTTTAGTCGCCAACAACCCGACCATGAGACAGGTTGTACTGGGATATATGTTACCAGTAGCACCAACTGGTGATCTGACATAATATATACATATATAGACCTGACCATACATACATACATACATACATACATACATACATACATACATACATACATACATACATACATGCATACATACATACATATATACATAGATACATACGTATGTATACACACTCCTCTATGTACATAAACCTCTATATACCCATATCCTCAGTTACATTTTATACATATATATATATTAAAACAAAAACGCTCATGGCACCTTAATTTTATGAGAAGTGATTCCGTGTCTACATTTGTTATTATTAGAAATCCCATGCTTGGCAGTACTACCAGGGGTCGCTGCCGGTTCATGATAAACTCTACAGGCACGGCAGTCCTGTCAGACGGACTTGCCCGTAATGCACACAGAGCGACGAAAGCGTTCTGCAGGCATTCATCCAGTGTCCGTGCATTACAGACTTGTGAAGTTATGTCGAGCAGCTGTTATCGCGGGTATGACGGATCCAGCTGTCGACTGAGTCCATAGTGAAAAAACAGCAGTAGTGGAAGCACCACCAGAACCATCAACAACAAACAACGTGAAAAATACACAGGGGGTCTCCCAACGAAGATCTCTCTCTCTCTCTCTCTCTCTCTCTCTCTCTCTCTCTCTCTCTCTCTCTCTCTCTCTCTCTCTCTCTCCAGTCTCCTCTAAACACAAAGATGCTCACACAAACACACTCCTACACATATCAAAGACAGAATCCTCCGACACCGGTGCCTCCTCATCTCGAAGTGAAGGTGAGGGAGAACCCCTAAAACCTCCAAAACAAAAGAAAACACACAAAATCATCTTACCTCACACCAAACCACACACCAGAAAACATATCCACAACAAATACAAACACTACAACAATACCAAACCCAGCAACGCCACAACTGTCAATGCAAACACTGCCACCACCCACACTACCACAAATACAACCAACCACACAGACACCAACCTTCGTGCTAGTGAGGAAGGCTAACGAAGAGTTGGTGGCCCTCATAGCACTGAGTAAAGATATTGAGAGGCAGGGAAAGATTTTCAGCCAGCACTTTTAAAATGTCACAAAAGAATAGGGACAGTAAAGATTTATATAGAACGAATAAAAATTAGTCATCAATAAATAACACGCCTGTCCGAGTTCCCTTGAAATGAGATCGAACACTGTTCTTTATGACTGCGAAACGAATGCCTTAACCGTAGTATGTCTAATGAAATACAATCTATCTCAATTAATTAATGTAATATTTTGAGGGATTTATTAAACTTATTAGATATTTCATTACTATGATAGAAAATTAACATATGGTTCCTATATAAAATTATGATGAAAGATTATACTTGAAATAGGGACCCCTTTGAAATATGTCGTCGTTTCGTTTCATAGAGCTAAAGCCAGTTTTGACCAGTTGGTTTAAAAAAACATCTTAACTTACTCTTCATCACATGGGTCAATATGAAACAAAAGAACAAAACTAAATAAGCAGCAAGTTCTCATGATTATATTTCTATTAATTCTACTGTTCAGTCAAGGAGGGAGCGGTGGTACCTATTACCATTTTTAGGGCCTTCGATACTATTGCGAGCGAGCGAGGGAAGTAAGAAATGTTTCCTCGAACTGAAGATCTAGCCTGAATGATTACAACAGCGTGGACTTTGTCAAAGGCACCCAAGGGTTATGTCGGTGGTGTTAAACTGGACAACGGATTAATTCTACCATCGAAGTAGACCACAAATGGATGTGTATTCAACTGAAAGACCTGGTACAACTACAGAAAGACTCCGACAATCTAACAATTCCGCCAATCATTTACTCTGAAATGATAATTTATTTTATCGACCCTGAGAGTGTGAACAGCCAAATTGACCTCGGAGTGATATAAACTAAGAGCGCAATGGCGGGACGAAACAAATACCGCAAAATATTTTGACCTGCACTCTAACGACTCAGCCAATTGACTACCGGCAGTGAAAGATGAACATTCCGGATAAAAATCTTAACCAATTGCATTTGCAATATCTGCAATGTGAAGCTGGCAAGCCTAATAGGAAAAATTGACTTCGTGCTGGTGAAACTAGTGTGCAAGTGGTTGAGCATTCCATGGCCACGTGTACCCTTAGCGTAATTCTTAGGATGATTCAGCGCGACACAGCGTGAGTTCCAGGTACACGCCATCCGACGTGGTTCCCAACAGTTTTCGTCAGTCCAATTTTACATACAAGGCTTGGGTTATTTGAGGTTATTGCACTAGTTGTTATGCAAAGGAATCGTCCAAGAAGCCACTTCGTAGTAAAATCAAAAACAATATGTGCCAACCAGGCAACCACTACGTGGTTGAATAACCAACTAGAAACAGCAGCCAATTCGTCCGCAGATGACACTCTACTATCCTAAAAAAATACACTTTGGGTAACCTGTACTTGGGTTCCTTGGACATTGAAATTAGACAGAATAGTCATGTCTTCTCGATCGAGTTGACCTGGCTTAGACAACAATAACAAAAACAATAGTAGTTTCAGCAGCATCAACAGCAGCATCGACAGTTGTATCTGCAGCCGCATCAGCAGCAACAGCAGCAACACAAACAATACGAGCAGCAAAAATCACGGTAGACACGAAAAGAAATTAATGAAAATGTTTATACAAAGAGAGATAACTTTACTTAAGTTTAAAAAGTTAGCTCCCTTTAAATTGGTTATCGCTAAAACAATGTGGGGAGTTTATTTTAATTCTATGATTTCATAAAAATATAATCGTATTAGATAAATTAAAATTGGCTTTTTGTAGCCAATTTGATTTATACCCCACCCCCATTCCAAGTGTGATTTGGGCTTAAATTTGATATTTTTAATACTTCTCACAGTGGATTATTGGTTTATTAATTTATTGATATATCTTATCCTTTCATTGAGATGCCTATGTATAAAGAGACAATTACTTTATAAAGTTGCAAATTAAGGCGTATGTATCTGTATATATATATATATATGTGTGTGTGTGTGTGTGTGTGTGTGTGTGTGTGTGTGTGTGTGTGTGTGTGTGTGTGTGTGTGTGTGTGTGAAATAAACTTTGAGTTTCGAGTTAACAATATAGAAAAGTGAATGTAGTTGGTAAATAAATATTTACATATATACCAGGTCCCAACACAATGGAACCAAACTCTCACCGTCGCTGCCTCCATTTCTCTCGCTCTTCCCATCTCTTACTATTGTGAGTAAATGGGAGCCCACACGCTGGCTGCCCCGCAGTCCCGGTGACAGAATAGAAAAGGCGTTCCATCGAAGGATGGTGAGGGTGACGCGCTAGAAGAGCCATTCCAGCTCGCGACGTTCACACGTATGGGTAGCCAACTCTGTGCTGATGGTGGTGAGTAGGGAGGTGGTCCTAGGGCCAAGGACACCAGAAGCTTCCACTGCAACAGGATCGACCGCAAACCTGTCAGAGAGCAACCGATATTTGGAGAATTTACCCCCTCGTGCAGCAGAGCCTAGGTTAGTCGCAGACTGCACCAGGTTGCCGCTAGAAAAGGTAGAGTTATATATATATACATCATCATCATCATCATCATCATCATCATCATCATTATCATCATCGTTTAACATCTATCTTCCACGCTAGCATGGGTTAGACGGTTTTGTTCCATTTGATGCGGGAATGGTCGGGAGTCCATGTCTCGCTCGCACGGAAGCGTCTCTGGCAGGTTTTTTTCAGCTGGATGCCCTTCCTAACACCAACCACATTAACAGTGTGGACTGGGAGCCTTTTCACCGTGTCTCCTACACGGCCACCTTACAGTGTGGACTGTTGTGTCATCGACACAGTGGAGCGAACGGGAAAGGGAGGATGGAGTAGGGTGTGGCGATGGGGTTGTACATTGAGTTAAGGGGTGCTACTAACTGTAGGTTTGTATGCAATGGCAGTCGGGTCTTCTGTACAACTGCATGGCGCCAAAGGTCTCCATCCAGTGTCATTGTCGTAGAGACGTATAGGTGGGCAAGATCAGTTTTTATCCCAGGTTTTTTTGGTCTACCCACTCCACAGCTTCCATCAGTTTTTATTGCCCTGCACTTTTTTTTATACAGCTGTCGTCCTTCATACGCATCACATGTCCATACCAACGCAATCTCCTCTTCAGAACACAACATTTGATACCTCTTATGATTAGTCTCCCTCTTAGTTCGTTTATGCTTCGCCTTTCGTGCACGTTACTATTACACATCCATCGGAGCATGCAAGCTTCATTTCTTTCTAAATTACGCAGGTCTTCAGCACACAATGCCCAAGTCTCACTACTATGTAATATCGCCGTTCGTATACAAGTATCATACAATCTGCCTTTCATCTGCTCCTCCACTGCTGATTTTGTCACCCAGGTAACGGAAGGTGTCTACTATTTCTGTAGAACCATCTGGGCAGTTGAAGGAGATATCATCCAGTGGGTCCTTGCTACTTACTGCACCTGAGCATCGGCCACATATAAAATCTACATTCTTAGATACCTTACCTCTGATCCCACTACATCTTTTATGTACCCATAGTTTGCATTTGGGACATAGGATGGAGTTTCTGCCTACTCCTTTCTTACACACTGAGCATGGCCATTTACCAGAGGGTACCAGCGCCCTATTCTCCTTTCTGCATACTAGAACCTTAGTTTTAAACAAGTTGACCCTAAAGCCTTTTGATTCAAGGCCATGCTTCCATGTTTGGAACTTCCTCTCTAGTTCAGTCATAGATTCAGCTGAGTTAGATCATCTGCATATAGAAGTTCATATGGGCAGCCAGTCTTAAACTCCTCTGTTATAGCCTGTAGGACAATAATAAACAGGGGGGGGGGGACTAAGAACGGAGCCCTGGTGAAGCACTACCATTACGCTAAATTCATCACTATATTCTTCGTTAATTCTAACGAAGAGCTCCGGCCGTTTCGACAGCTAGATCGGATCAAGCTGTCGAAACCGCCGGAGCTCAGCCTTTGGGGGTCCTAAATCTTTTCATATATATATATATAACGAAGGAGTTGTGGTAAGGAACCAGATGGACCATAACGCACCAGAGTACTCAATACTTACAGTAGTAGAGTGAGTAATAGGAGAAAGTATGACCCCGACGACAGAGTCAAGCCGTTTCGACGGCTATTTCTGCACTAAAGTAAGAGTTTTTTTAGTCTGGTAAATAAATATTTAGTCTGGTAAATAAATATTTATTTACCAGACTAAAAAAACTCGAGACGGCTTGAGCTCTGCCGTCGGGGTCATACTTTCTGATATATATATATATGTATATATATGTATAATAATAGTCTGGTAAATAAATATATATATATATATATATGTATAATAATAAATATATATATATATATATATGTATAATAATAGTCTGGTAAATAAATATTTATTTACCAGACTAAAAAAACTCGAGACGGCTTGAGCTCTGCCGTCGGGGTCATACTTTCTGATATATATATATATATGTATAATAATAATAATAATAATAATAATGCTTTCTTTATTAACCACAAGGGTTTACATAAAGTAAACATTAAGGACAGTACAGGACAATACAGGACGGTACATATGGGCATTTCTGCGTGTAAAGAAAAAACAGAGGATGTAATAAAAAAATAACAATGAAAAATTCCCCAATAGGGGGGAGACTTCCGAGGGACATTTGTGGAGAAAGCCCATTAAAAGGCCACAGTGACCCTGACCACCAAGGCAAGTGCCCTCTCCCAGTTTTCCACCTTTAATTTACAGACACATACTCAGAGTAGGCCCATTCACTCGGGCCATACTTGCTTCTCTCACCCATCTTTCAACAAAATGCTGGGAAGAGAGCACTTCCCTCTATGCCCTGATTTTCCTTTTCAAATGAAATTTGAAAAAGTTAATCAGGGCATCACCGAAGAGGTAAGTGCTCGTCTTCAGCCCTTTCAAACGTGTCCACCATACTATCTCTTTCTCCATGGCCACCAGACAGATAAAAACTGCCTGCCCTTCCCGGCTAAAGGAAGAGGGCGGGGAAATCCTCACGATGGACTCAGCTGATAGCTGGATCCGTCCTAAACGTGACAGCAGGTGTTCGACATAAACCCACAAGTCAGCAATGCTCGGACACTGGACGAGTGCGTGCAGGACGGTTTCGTCGCCCTGCGCGCATCTCGGACATGCCCGGCTGACGGCACCTCCATGCCTGTATACTTTATTTAGAACTGGCAAAGCTCCTCGGTAGCACTGCCAGGCCAGGGATTTCTGGAAGTTGTCCATAGGCCCCGGCCCGAAAGTCCTTCCGAAGAGATTGGCAAGTTGATTTTCGTCGACGCCTAGAGTTTCTCCAAGTACGTCGTCGCTCTTCCCCTCCACTAATCCTCTATAGAACGCCAAGGTGGAGTTTCCACCGATCACATTGCCCGATTGGTCGAGGGCTGTGAGCGCCTGAAGACATTCCAGTTTCCAAGCGCTCCCTCTCGGTCTTCGCTTGACCCAGGACTGCAGCTCCGTCAAGGAGACGAGCTGGGGAAAGACGTGTCTAGCAAACGGCGACCACACCTGATCACCGTCGAGGAAGAGGTGGAGATGTCGTAGCCTGATCGCGTGTCTGCGCATCATCAGCCACGGCGTGCCCAGCCCTCTACGTAGCGGGTGTTGACAGCAGATGGACCGCCTGACAATCGGAGCGCGTCCCTTCCACAAAAAGCGAAAGAGCAAACGCTGCAGCGCAGTTAGGCGGGGCTTAGGACATGGTACGACGGTCAGGCGGTAGTAGATGACGGACGCGATGTACGCGATGGCACTTCCGCTCGACCTTTCAGGGAAAGCTTCCTCTCCGCCCATTTCTGGGTGAGAGAAGTCACCCTGCTCGTCACCTCGTCCCATTTTTTGTCCGTCTGGAGGTCCGGACCGAACCAGACCCCTAGCAATTTAACCGGTCCGTCCGTCCAGCGCCCAACGACGCTGTTGGACGGCATGGACCTGCCTCTCCAGATGCCGAGCTGCAGGCCCACTGACTTTTCCTCTTTGATCATTGCTCCTGTCACCGCTTCGTATTCTCTTAGTGTAGTGGCGATCGCCTCGATGTGTTTGGCGTTCGACACCACTACGGTGACATCGTCCGCATATGCTGACACGGATCTTCCGCATCCTAGTTCGCGCGGGACCCCCCTCAACGTCTCCAGTTTCTGCAGTAATGGCTCGAGAGTCAATACGTACAAGAGGGACGAGAGGGGACATCCTTGGCGGACCGAGCGCATGATTATGAACGGTTCCGAAAGGTGACCGTTCACTCTCACCACAGAGCAGATGTCGCTGTGCATGGCAGCGATCCAGCCTCTGAAGACGGGCCCAAAGCCAGCCGCCCTCAGGACTGCCGCTACGTAACAATGGTCGACCCTATCGAAAGCTTTCGACTGATCTAAATTGATCAAGGACCCACCCATGCCAGGTTCCCTAGCTACCCTCTCTACGATGTATCGCATGAGGTGGAGGTTGTTGTGGATGAATCTGTCGGGAATGCGCACGTCTGCGCCTCTCCCACCAGAACACCAACGACAAGCGCCAACCTCTTTGCTAGCACCTTGGCCAAAATCTTGAACTCTGTGTTTAGCAGAGTTATGGGCCTGAAATTATCTATGTTATCCCCCTTGTTCGGATCCTTTCTCAGCAGCGCCAGAGCTCCTCGGCTCACAGAGCTGGGAATTCTCCCGTTCTGTTGCCAGTTGCAGTAGACGTCCGCCAAGAGGCCTCCGAACAAGTCTGGCATCTGTACGTAAAGTTCATAGGGCAGACCATCCAAACCAGGCGATTTACCCCTTGTGCAGCCAGTCATTGCCTCCCGTACCAGGGAATTTCGATGGCCGGTGGAACGTGGGTCACTCTGATCTTCACAAGTCTCTGGCCACAATAGCCTGGGACGAGTGGGAAGTCGTCACTTCTTAATGTGTTCTCTGGCCTCCTGTGATGTTTCAAAGAACACGTCCACGGTTCCATATTTCTGCCCACGTCTGGTGTGGTTTTTTTTTGCCCACACATGTCCCAAAGCTTTTTGGATTTGGGACTCGGATGCCCGTTCCACTCGGCGCGATTTTATGTTAATCGTCCGATAAGACACGGTGCATAGGCGCCGATGCTCCATTTTATTAGGTGTGAGGGGGGGAGGCTGACCCTGTACCCATCTTTCTTTACCATTTTTTGGCTTCTTCTAATTCCTCCTGAGTTACCTGGAATGCTTCGCACGTTTTTGCTACTCTGGCAAAAGACAGGGTTTTCTTATTCTCATTGTTGCTGTCGTTGTTATCGTTATTTTTGTTATTGTTAATTTTAGTTTCAGTTGTAGTGGTGGTGGTGGCGTCAGTGTGTTCGGTGTGGAAGAGTTCATTTTGGCTGAATTCGTTTCGATATCACGAGATAATTTTTTTTTTTCTTTTGTTTCTGTTGTCGCTGTGGTGGTGGTGGGGGTGGCGGCTTCAACACCTGCAGTCATTGGTAATGGCGGGAAATGAATGTCTGCCTGAGACAAATTTAAAATATTGCTACTGCTTATATTTTTAGTGTTGGCAAACGTAGTAATATTTACAATGGTGGTGTCGGTGTGAGGTGTTAGTTTGTGAGGAAGGCTCCCAGCTACTGGGTTCAGCTGTGAGTCGGCCATGATTTTTCAAAGAAATTTTTTTTTGTTTGATAATTATAAAAGTTTAAAATTTTGGGCTCAAGGCCCCAATCTTTTTGAGTGTCCTTTTCAGAAAACAATGTATGTGCACTTATATACAGTTAACAATAAACATTTTCCATAAATGGCAATTTTAAACAACTGAAAATAACAAACCTTTGCGGAGCTCACGATAATACGATTTACTACGTAGGTCGCCAATAATAATAATAATAATAATAATAATCATTTATTCATTGGCCACAGGGGCTGGCATTAAGAAAAGCATTACAGACGGCACGGGACGGTACAGGACGGTACGAAGTGGGTTTTGTGCGTGTAAAGATTTTTATTATTTATATAAGAAACGAAAAAGAAAAAAGACATAGAAACATATATATATATATAAACAATAAAAATGAAAATTCAAACAATGAAAAATTCCCCAATAGGGGGGAAACCTCCGAGGGTTACTTGTGGCGAAAACCACACAAAAGACCACGGCCAACCTGACCACCAGGGCAAGCGCCCTCTCTCAATTTTTTCCCATTCCTCAAACTACAAGCGTATATTCAGAGCGGTGTCGTTCACTCGGACCATTCTCGCTAAATTCACCCACCTTTCAACAAACTTGCTAGAAGACAGCACTTGCCTCTCCACCCTGATTTTCCTCTTCAAGTGAAACTTGAAAAAGTTAATCAGGGATTCGCCGAAGAGGAAAGTGTCTGTCTTTAACCCTTTCAACCTTGTCCACCACACAATCTCTTTCGCCATGGCCACCAGGCAGATGAAAACCGCCTGTCCTTCCTCCTCGAAGGAAGACGGCGAGATCATCTGCACAATGGACTCAGTCGATAACCGGATAGGTCCTACACGCGACAGCAACTGTTCGACATAGTTCCACAAGTCATCAATGCTCAGGCACTGAACGAGTGGTTGAACGATGGTTTCGTCGCTCTGCGCGCATCTCGGACAGGCTCGGCTGACGGCACTCCGTCCCTGTAGAGCTTATCTCGAACCGGCAGCGCTCCCCGGTAGCACTGCCAGGCCAGGGATTTCTGGAAGTTATCCATAGGCCCTGGGCTGAAAGTTCTCCGGAAGAGAGCAAACAGCTGATTTTCTTCGACGCCCAGGTTCTCTCCGAGAACGTCGTCGCTCTTCCCCTCCACTAGTCCTCTATAGAACGCCGAGGTGGATGTTCCACCGATACTGGTGCCCAGCTGGCAGAGGGCAGTGAGCGCCTGGAGACATTCCAGTTTCCAAGCGCTATCCCTCGGTCTTTTCCTGACCCAGGACTGCAGTACCGTCAAGGAGACGAGCTGTGGGAAAACGTGCCTGGCGAACGGCGACTACAGCTGTTCACCATCAAGGAAGCACCAGAGATGTCGCAGCCTCAGCGCATGTTTGCGCATCATCAGCCATGGCATTCCCGGTCCTCCACGCAACGGGTGTTGACAGCAGATGGATCATCTGACCATGGGAGCGCGTCCCTTCCACAAAAAGCGGAAGAGGAGGCGCTCCATTTTGGTGAGAGTTGGGCCGGGGCAAGGGACGACGGTGAGGCGGTAGCAGATGACGGATGCGATGTACGCATTCGCCATCTCCGCCCGGCTTTACGGGGACAGCTTCCTCTCGGCCAATTTCAGGGTGAGGAAGGCCACCCTGTTCGTCACTTCGCTCCAGTTTTTCTCCATCTGGAGGTCCGGTCCGAACCAGACCCCGAGCAATTTAACCGGTCCGTCCGTCCAACGCCCCACGACGCTGTCGGACGGCATGGACTTGCCTCTCCAGGTGCCGAGCTGCAAGCCCACCCACTTTTCTTGGTTTATCTTTGCTCCTGTCACCGCTTCGTATTCCTTGAGAGCGGTGCCGAGCATCTGGACGTGTTTGGTTCTCGACACCACCACGGTGACCTCGTCGGCGTAAGCCGACTCGGATTTTCCGCATCCTAGTTTACGTGCGATGCCCCTCATCGCCCCCAGTTTGTGCAGTAACGGCTAGAGAGCCAATACGTACAAGAGGGACGAGAGGGGACAACTTTGGCGGACCGAGCGCATGATGCTGTACGGCTGCGACAATTGACCGTTCACCCTTACAACTGAGCAGATGTCGCTGTACATCGCAGCGATCCAACCCCTGGAAATGGGCCCGAAACCGGCTGCCTCGAGGACCACCGCCAGGTACCGATGGTCGACCCTATCGAATGCTTTGGATTGATTCAAGTTGATCAGGGCCACACCCGTATCAGGTTCCTTAACCACCCTCTCTGCGATGTATCGCATGAGGTGGAGGTTGTCGTCTATGGATCTGTCCGGAATGGCGCATATCTGCGCCTCTCCCACCAGACCCTCGACGACAAGCGCCAACCTCGTTGCTAACACCTTGGCCAAAATCTTGAACTCTGCGTTTAGCAGAGTTATGGGCCTGAAGTTATCGATAACATCCCCCTTGTTCGGGTCTTTTCTCAGCAGCGCCACCGCTCCCCGGATCACAATACTGGGAATGTTCCCGTATTTCACCGGCTGTTATTGGCTTTTCGCAACACTGTGCTGCGGTCGTCGAGAGCCGAGGCAGTCTGTCGAGGTATGTACTGAAGTTCATACCCCGACCGGCTCGCCGCCGCTGCCGAACAGTTCAGCAAAGTGCTGTTGAAAAGCCTCACACATATGCTCGGCTTCGAGCAACACGTACCCGTTTTAGTCAGACAAAGACCGAATTGTGGCTTTGTTGCCACGTCGCCCCTCTGCCACTCGGGCCCATTGGACGGCTTTCGTCCCCTCGTGTTTCAGAGCACGCGCTCTAGCTCTGACAACGCAGCCTTCGTGTTTTGCGTTGAAGAATTGGTCGAGTGCCAATCTCGCCGCAAGCACGTCGGTTGCGATGTCTGTCCTAAACGTCTCTTATAGCTTTCTGACTAGCTCTCCCTCTACTCTATTTTTCCTCTATCGCTACTCCTTTGCTCAACCTAATCGACTCTACTTTAATTGCCCTTTTCAGGGCAAACCACCATCTGTTGTTGACGACCGCTCCCGTCAACGCCCGCTTAACAAATACGCTAATCCGGTCTCTGTAGGCTTTGCGCGCCGGGAAAGACGCGTTCAGCTTCCAGTAACCAGGTCCTTGTCTATGAAGTCTGTCTATGTCGATCTCACAGATCACAAATTTGTGGTCTGTGTAGTCGACTATTTTAAATTGTGGACAACCTATACTAGCCCTATCTAGTTCCCTGCAGAATACCCTATCTAGATACGATCTGGATGACCCGATGCAGTTTGTCCATGTCCACATTGGCACATTCGGGTGATCCAGTCGATACCTGTCAGACAGTTCAAAACGTCTGAGGAGGTTGGTGAGGCTCTTACACCCTCCTCGCCTATCCACTAGCCCCACACAATCCCAGCGTGCATCCAAGATACCGTTCCAGTCGCCCACTAACACTAAAGAGCGGGACGTTCCCAGAAAGGTCTCTAGACGTCTGAAGAAATCTAGCCGTCCTGTCCCTGTTGGGGTATAGACGGCTACTAGCCTGAAAGCGTTGCCTTCGGTGTCGTTCACGTCCAGCACCACCGACTTACCTTCTGGGTCCAGGAAGATGATCCGTATGGCGAGACCCAAGGATTTCCGAAATAATACAGCCACACCCTCCCCCCCCCCGCTCCCGGACGGCTCAGAGATGCGTACACCTCGTAACCGTCGAAGATCGGTGCGAAAGCTTGCGTTTCGGAGATTCTCATCTCGCTGATGGCCACCACATCTATGTTTAGTGACCTGAGGTCGTTAAAAAAGTGACCCTGCTTCCAAACCGAGCTCAAGTCACGCACGTTTACACTTCCGATCCTGAATACGGCCATGTTGGGTGAGGAACGGGGCAAGTGAGAAAGGATCACTTACCTTGATGTCTGGTGTAGGGACCGTTGAACTGTCCCTTCAGCTGGTCGTCGGCTCTTCTGTGAGTATATCCGAGTATACTATCCGGTTGAGTGTCCCTCCTAGGTCTCTGAAATCACCAACTGCGTTGGGGAATTTCATTTTAATGTTAGTATATTGTTTCTGTGATATTCTTACCAGTCTTATGTTCGATGGTGTTTTTATTGGTGCTGGTATTATGTAGTCGTGCTATGAAATGTCTGTGTTCAATTATATAAGTCATTAGTTTCTTGTTGTGTGTATTTATTGCTGTACATTTCTTTTTTTGGGGGTAGGATGTGGTTTTGCTATTTTCTTGTCGTTGTTGCTGGGTGTGTGTGTTTTGTAGTTGTGTTTACGATGTTGGTGCTTGTGGTGGTGGTGTTGAAGGTGTTGTTGTTGTTGGCGGTGGGGTTGACGCCGTTGGTGATGGTAGTGCTAGTGTGGGTGGTGATGATGTTGGTGGTTATTCACCCTTTTTTCATCTCTTCCCTCCCTTTTCGAAGGTAACGATGCGCTGCTTCTGCGTTTGTGCCTTCTTGCGACCGTTTGCCATCCCTCTCCTACCTCACACTCCATGTCGATTCTGTGACGTGGGGGAGGGGTACCAGCTCCAGTCTTTCACTTGTTCTTGTTGGTGATGTTTGGAGTGGAGTCTCTGTTGCAGCTGCAGTTGGTATTACTGTTGTTGTTAATACTTCCACTGCTGCTGCTGTTCTTGATTTCCGTGGCGTGGGTATGGGTGCCACGGACCTATCCTTCCTGCTTGCCGCCTGTCCTGTTGCTGGCAGCAGTGGAGCCGGTTTCGGAAGGAGGGGGTTTTCTCCTTTCTCAGGGTCTTCTCATTGCAGAAGGCCCTGAGATGAGTCTTCGACCCACAGCGAAAGCATTTCGGGCGTTTGCCCTCAACACTTATGGGAAGTTGAGTGCCGTTATCGAAGTCTATCACATCCGGGATAGCTTCGATGCACTCCTGGTTGGTTTGAATTAACATCTCAATGGAGGCGCCGACCCAATCTTCACGTATTTTTTTCTGTACTTGCAGTACGGTTGTTTTGTCCTCGATACCGACGAGGACAGACGCGGCCAGCCAAGAAGGGGCCATCCCGGTGGGTGGGTGGGGGCGGGACTTGGGTCAGTTTGACCCTCACAATATTTTGCCCGCTGTAGGAGGGCACCAACACCATTTCCTCGCTCCTTAGGGTCACTAAGGATTAAGCCTTTGCCTCCTGGGGTGTGACAAAAAGCACGTCCACGGTGGCATATTTCTTGCCTCGGGTGATATGCGTTTTCCGCTGCCACACAAAGGCTTTTTGTATTTGAGCCTCTGTGGCTCTTTCAACCCTACGTGATTTTGTGCTTACTGTACGGTACGTGACCGTACAGTGCTGTTGGGTTTCGAAAAATTCTTCGGCTGCCTTGCAGATTGCTCGGTGTCCTGTTTTCGTCACCATCTTCCTTGCTTCCTGTAATTCCTCATTTGTTATAAGGATGGTTTCCAGGTTCTTTGCGATACCTGCAAACGAGATTGGTTTTTCTTTCTTGTTGTTGTTGTCGTCAGAGCTGCTGTTACTTTTGTTGTTGCTGCTGGTATTACGACAGCCGCCGCCGCTGTTGCTGTTGTTGTTGTTGTTGTTGTTGTTGCTGCTGTTGCTGCTGCTGCTGCTGCTGCTGCTGCTGCTGCTGCTGTTGTTGTTTATGCTGCTGCTGATGTTGTATTTTCCTCGCCCCTGTTGCTGCTGCTGCTGTTATTATGGCTGCTGTTGCTATTCTTCATGACGTCAGACGAATGAAATGGCTTTCCGTATTTACCGCACACATCTTTCGTTGTTGTCGTCGTCATGGAGAAATGTTCCACGGTACGCGCGTTCTCTTGATGAAGAACGCTACGAGAAACTACATTTTTCTTTTTCTTTAATGGCGTCGCTTATGAAAGAGGCAACAGAGGCGACACCACATTTAGAGAAGGGAGGGAGAGATACAATCTTTTCGCTGACGTAATGACGATTGGAGAAGAAGAAGACGGAAGGAGTGGGAGTGACTTGTGAAAATTCTTTTTTGTAGCCATTTTTTACGGTTTAAAATGAATATTGGGCACAAATCCCCAATAACTGGTTATTTAACCCCGAAGGGCCAAATAACGGGCAGAAAGACCCCTCTCACGAGGAGAGGGTGTCTTTATCTACAATTTGGTTAAAGTTTTAAACAATTTACAATTGTTATAACGGTTAAAATTTACAATACCTTACAGAGCCGAGCCTCCGTCAACTATAGCATTCAATAATAATAATAATAATGATAATAATTGTTTCTACTTTTGGCACAAGGCCAGTAATTATCCCAGTGTATTGCTGGTACTTTATTTTATTGACCCCGTAAGGATGAAAGCAAAGTTAACCTCGGCGGGATTTGAACTCAGATCATAAAGGGCCGTAACTCTTTGCTGCAAAGCATGGCGTCCGACCCTCTACCGATACTGCCAATCCACCGCCCTAATAATAATAATAATAATAATAATAATAATAATAATAATAATAATAATAATAATAATAATAATAATAGTGAGTAAAATCGAAGTTGCAGCTGCGATTAGCATTTTTCGAAATCAATCTTCGGAAGTTGGCACGAAGCACTCAGTGAGATGATATCAATAAATCGATAAGTTATATCTCTAGTTGAGAGTAATAACAATACGTTAGGGGGTGTGACACGGTGAAAATTACTCTATATCTATGAAGTGTTTCCGTAGGAAAGGTAAAGGAAAAGAGAGTGCTCTATGGAGGCTACAGAGCTTTTTAGTTATGTAATAAACAACATAAGATAATTATTTCATTTACCAAAGGTTTCACGAAGACAGACGAGCCTGGCACAGACGTCTGACTTCATTCTTCAGAATGAAATTTGAAATAAAATTTCATTCTGCCGATTGAAGTCAGACGTTGGCCAGGCTCGTCTGTTTTCGTGAAACCTTTAGTAAATGAAATAATTATCTTATGTTGTTTATTACATAACTATATATATATATATACATATTATGTGAATGCGCATGGCTTAGTGGTTAGAGCATTAGGCTTGCAATCGAAAGGTTGTGAGTTCAATTCTCGGACCGGGTTATGTGTTGTTTCCTTGAACAAGATACTTTATTTCACGTTGCTCCAGTTTACTCAGCTGAAAATGAGTACCAGCAATAGCTGGAGGTTTAACCTTGCGATGGACTGGCGTCCTGTCCAGGGGGGAGTCTTGTACTCTCAGTCGCTTCACGCCATGAAACCGGGATAAGCACCGGCCAAATGAGTCTTCTCGCTCAAGACATACTTTAGACTTTTTTAGATACATATAGTTAAAACAGAAAACAAAAACAAAACGAAGAGTGCAGTACAAAGTGTTAGTATTAGGTTAACGCTTGAGAGTTGGATATATATATATGTATATGTGTATGTATGTATAGTATATATGGCAATATACAGTATGTTTAATTAATAACATTTAGAAGACCATTCGCTATGAGTTTTAACATAGTGACTATGTCACTTACTTATTTTCGGCTAACCAAACAGGGAGTGATTAACAGTCTGTTTCTCGCTTGTTGGCGTTTATCAAAACCACACACTCCGCTGCCTTTGCCGAAAATTATAGAATCTGGATTCCTATAGAATTCCAGTAATATTTAGGAGCTGATTAAGCAGAACGATTGTCGGTCCAGCAAAAATATAGGTATATATATATATTTATTAAAATAACAGATTAATGGCGCTCCAAGACAGAATTACACACATGTATGTACATGATGTATATCGAATAATATGAAAAACATTTGAAAGACTTTCGCTGTGATTTTTTAAGCTTGGGACCAACATTCACACATCTAATCTCAGCAAAAGCAAGGGAATGTAATCGACACCGCGTTGTTGTTCGCTCGTTTGCGGTTATCAAGATTACATATCACCTTTCTTCTGCTGAGATTAAAATAAGCTAAAATCATATAGATTTTTTGCTTATGTATGTGACCTGATGAAGCTCATCTTTGCATAGGGTGCGGTAGCCAACTCGGCTTAAATAAAAAAAATAGTATTGGTGCTCCTATAAATATATATATATATATATATATATATATATATATATATATATATATATATATATATATATATATATATATATATATATATATATATATATATATATATATATCCCCACCAACACCCCACTCTCCAGAGCGTGAAATTAATAAACATTCGTTGTACTGCCTCTCTGTTTTGTCCCTGTTCAAATTTTTCCATTATATATATATATATATATGCAGAGGTTATATTTAATTTGTTGAGATTCAACAAGCTTTAAAATGTTTATAACTGAAATAAAGCACTCAACAGATTAGTGGAGTAAATATACAATATATTAATATATTAATAAATGGAAACTATATTTATAAAACCATAATTATTTTATTATATATATTTCAAGGGCAACCAAGGTAAATTATGGTGCGCTTTCATCAGATAAAATACAGATTTGTTTTATAAATAAATATTGACATACCCGGAAAAAAGACAACCCCAACGGTTGAAATTCGCTGGATAGTGGAGATACTTGAGGGTGATACAAATTTGTGAGTGAGTATGCAAATAAGTGTCAGAAAAATTGAAAAAAACAACGGTTTATTTAAATTAAACTGTTGGAAGTATATAGATGTAAAAGGGAGAGAGACAAAATAGATGTAAAAAAGGAGAGAGACAAAAAAATTGAGAGGGAGAGAGATAAAGAGAATAGATAAAGAGAATAGAAAGAGAAAGAGAAAGATAGAAGGAAAAAGAGAAAAGATATAATATTGAGAGAGAGTGAAGGAAAGAACAAATAATTGAGATGGAGAGAGAAAGAAAAAAGTATTGTGAGGGAGAGAGAATTTCCATTACCCCTACATATTCTAAACATGCTTAATACTTATGTATTTTCTTATATATCCAACTATTTTTAATACTTATGTATTTTCATATATATCCAATCATTTATATTATTTTTATATATATATGCAATAATTATGTCTTATATTTTAATCATATCTTAATTATATTTTAAGATGAATTTTTATAACTTCTTATAACTTTCGTAGTGATTTTTATCTATCCTTGAATCATTTGGGGTTTTTTTAAATCCCTTTTTAACTTCCTTATTGTTTTTTTTTATTATCTCAATTTGTATAGTCTTAATTTATAGTCGAAACTGTAAACTGTTTTAATATATACTCCTAATTAAATAATTTTTCCTTTCTAAACTCTCGTAAATCTTCATAAATATTTGATGTTTAAGATTTGACTTACAACTATTAATAAACTCTGGCTAAATATAATTTTGCCAAACTTACTTTAATCAATTAAACTATACTTGGTTTTTTTTTCCAATGCAAAATATTATACATTCAAATAATTTATAACCTATAACATAAAATACCCATCTAAACCTATATAGTATTAATACATCTTAATAAATTTTAAATACTTCTTTTTGTTATATATCTTATTGTAATTATTTAAATTTTAATTAAATTCTAATTAAATTTTAATTAAATTTCTGGGTACATTTTTAACTAAATTATAACAATACTCTTTTGTAAAGTTTTCTTATCAATAATTTAATTTAATTTTTTAACTTTACCTTTATAAGTAATATAAACACAACATAACGACGAATAATATATTTACATTCTGACTAATCATCTATATAAATTTATTTCTTCTCTCACTTCGCCCATCTTTCTCTTTCTCTTTCTTCTCCCGCCCTCTCAATACTCTTTCTCCCTCCTTTTCCAATATTTTTTCAACATTCTTTTCTCGCTCCCTCACAATACTTTTTTCTTTCTCTCTCCATCTCAATTATTTGTTCTTTCCTTCACTCTCTCTCAATATTATATCTTTTCTCTTTTTCCTTCTATCTTTCTCTTTCTCTTTCTATTCTCTTTATCTATTCTCTTTATCTCTCTCCCTCTCAATTTTTTTGTCTCTCTCCTTTTTTACATCTATTTTGTCTCTCTCCCTTTTACATCTATATACTTCCAACAGTTTAATTTAAATAAACCGTTGTTTTTTTCAATTTTTCTGACACTTATTTGCATACTCACTCACAAATTTGTATCACCCTCAAGTATCTCCACTATCCAGCGAATTTCAACCGTTGAGGTTGTCTTTTTTCCGGGTATGTCAATATTTATTTATAAAACAAATCTGTATTTTATCTGATGAAAGCGCACCATAATTTACCTTGGTTGCCCTTGAAATATATATAATAAAATAATTATGGTTTTATAAATATAGTTTCCATTTATTAATATATTGTATATATATATATATATATATATATATATATATATATATATATATATATATATATATATATATATATATATATATATATATATATATATGTGTGTGTGTGTGTGTGTGTGTGTGTATCCATGTATCTGTGTATCCATGTATCTATGTATCTATGTATTTGTGTGTGCGTGTGTGTGTATATGTATATAAACGTGGGAGAAATATAGGAAGCAGGAAACGCAGAACCGACAAATACATGGACAATTCCCGCTCATCGGCTGTCTTTCTGGGTATCATTATAGTTTCGGATGATATCTATAAATATGCATGTAATATATATATATATACAGACAGAGAAACACTTCTAGACAGACAAAGGGCGAGCAAGGAGAAATCAAGGGGGTGGGGTGAGGAAGGAGTGACGTTGGCAGAGAGCGGCTGACATATATACATATTAACAGACAGGCATGCAAACATTTTCGTTAAGAAGGGTCTTCAATGTAATTTCGGCATCTAATGTTTATTTATTTATTTATCTATTATTTATTTGTTTAATATCATGCAAATATATGCAAACCATGTAAGTATTGTATTGTTGGGAAGTGTTAACAAACTGGATTCGACGCCAAATTAACGGTCTGTTTCTTAACAAAAATTCTGAAATATTCTTGTACTTTAAATGTACGTGTAATAGAGTGTTTGTATATATGTATGTATGTGCTTATGCGTGAGTATATGTGTCTCTCTCTGTGTGTGTGTGTGTGTGTGTGTGTGTGTGTGTGTGTGTGTGTGTGTGTGTGTGTGTGTATGTGTGTGTGTGTGTGTGTGTGTGTTGTATTACCTATTTACCAGACAACAAATGACATATGTTATGACCGAAGCTAATTTTTATTCGGAGATCCGTCGCCATTGTTTCCGCTCTTCAAAATGATGTCCCCCATCACCACCAACGCCATCATCATTACAACGTCACAATCATCACCATCATTACCATCGCCACCATCACTACCACAACCACCGTCACTACTAACATCACCATCATCACCATCACAATCAGCACCACCATCACTACTACCATCATCATTACTACTACTACTTCTATTACTATTACTACTGCAAAATAATATAGAAACTACGTAAAACGATAGCTGAGGTCTGATGACGTCCGTCGTTTACCATACCAGTAATTGGTGCAGGCTAGCTATTGTTTTACTGGGAAGTTTGGAACGTAGTTTTTTAAAGGACATGTGCGGTATATATATATATATATATATATATATATATATATATATATATATATGTGTGTGTGTGTGAGTGTGTGTGTGTGTGTGTGTGTGTATGTGTGTGTGTGTATGTGTGTGTGTGTGTGTGTGTGTGTGTGTGTGTGTGTGTGTGTGTGTGTGTGTGTGTGTGTGTGTGTGTGTGTGTGTGTGTGCATATATATATATATATGT
Source organism: Eledone cirrhosa (assembly GCA_964016885.1). Classification (NCBI taxonomy): domain Eukaryota; kingdom Metazoa; phylum Mollusca; class Cephalopoda; order Octopoda; family Eledonidae; genus Eledone; species Eledone cirrhosa. Next base: position 103,430,850 of record OZ024741.1, read on the forward strand.
GTGTGTGTATGTGTGTGCATATATATATATATATATATATATATAAAATGAAGCGGGCTGTGTGTTTACTGTAAACAAAGTGTAAGATAGTAATATGGACATAAACAAGAGAATAAACCATTCATCAGCTGTTATACCTCTGGAACAAATCTCAAAGTTCAGTCTGTTGACCAATATGAGGGTTCACCTGCATGGTGACCAGCAAGCAGGAATTTTTGCACAGCACCTACTTGAGCTTGGAAGAGGGACAACAAGTGCTGGCGATGGACTCATTGGTGTGGATTGAATTGGGATGGTCGCCCAGACAAAAGAAGAACTTTCATCCAAAGTCTTCCCACGGCTGTCTGAGAATTTTACTTGCCGTGATTGGCTCTGTGAAAGAGCAATACTTGCACCAAGAAATGACAGTGTCAGAGACATCAACGATAGGCTGCGTAAGCAGATCCCTGGGCCTGTTCACACGTACAAGTCAATCGATTGTGTGGTTGACACAGATGTGGCAGTTCAATACCCAGTGGAATTCTTGAACGCTCTTGATTTGCCAGGAATCCCTCCACACAGGTTGCAGTTGAAGCTTGGTGCCCCTATCATCCTGCTGCGAAATCTGAACCCACCAAAGCTCTGCAATGGCACACGACTTGCAGTGAAGCAGATGCTGCGTCATGTCATTGAAGCCACAATCATAACTGGAGTTGGTAGGGGAGAAGATGTATTTATTTCTCGTTCGAGCGACTTCAGTTTCCAATAAGACTAAGCTTCGCGATTACCATCAACAAAGCTCAGAGTCAAACCCTACAAGTGGCTGGCCTTCATCTTGGAAAACCATGCTTCTCCCATGGTCAATTGTATGTAGAATGCTCTAGGGTGAGCTCGCCAAACAATCTCATCTTGGCTCCGGAGGGTCGAACAAAAAATATTGTATACTCTGAGGCTCTAACAATGTAATATAAATATTTTCAGTTACCTGTAATCTTACCCCCCCCACACACACACACACAAGTTTAAAAGATAGCAATTATATAACCAAGAATATTTTATATTTTATACACTCTATATAGATTAATTTATAACACTACCACAATATTATAACAACCCTTAATTTATCAACAACATTAATTACCTCCCTTTGTTATTAACCCCCTTTACAACTTCCTGTGTAAACTTATAAAATTAAGCAACCTAACGGTTTACCAACAGCTTAATAACGGTTAATACAAACCATAGAAAAGATAATTTACTGATAAAAAATGCATAAGATAATATACCTACAATAACAACATGGTCAGTAATTCGGAGGAATTTACATTTAACAAACAAACACCTATTGACTATAAACGACTTAAAATAATCCCATGGTTAATAGCTGTGAGTAACAAACAACACATGCACATAAATACGAACTACAACACAAAAACACTTAAATGAAAATCACATACCGAACTCTATCTAGTGCTTTATATTACACCTTACATACAAAAAATACCTACATTATCACCACATGCCTCTCTAACAAGTTGCACACTATCTTAAATGTTTATAACAAATATAACAAGATTTAACACCCCACACAAAATATGTTTATTTCAACTGCATTATAACTCTTTCCTCATACATGCATTATTGACTGTATTGACTCCTGCATTGTGCACCAATTGACTTTGCTTATAACTTATTTCCCTGTCTTTTTTTGCTTGTGATTATTTTTGCTTGTGCTTTTTGCTTTTACTTATACCTATTACACTTCCAACCAGTGCTGCCTGTAATTGTGTTATTTCAAGCGGAACATCTTTTTAACTCCCGAATCTCCACATGATGCCTTTGACACTAATAACAACTATGTACCCTAAATGTTCTAAATGACTAGGATTCTAGTTACACGTTTTCGACATTCCTTATGCTCCGATGATTCCAGACTTCCCTCTGGAAGAAACAATTGTCAGCTAATAAATGTTCTAAACTAAAATTTGATCGTTTTAACACTTTGTATATATATATATATATATATATATATATATATATATATATATATATATATATATATATATATATATATATATATATATATATATATAAGCAAAGGGATATTTAATTTGTTGGTAATTCAACAAATATATATATTTATAACAGATTCGAAGCACTCGACAAGTTTTCTGGAGTATAATATCAATGATATTAATAAATGGAAACTATATTTATAAAACCAAATTTATTCTATTATATATATTTCAAGGCACCAAAACTTTGGTTCGCTCTCATCAGATAAAATACAAAGTTTGTTTTATAAATATTGACATATCCAGGAATGAGACCTTAACAGTTCAAGTTTCACTTGTTTGCCTCTCCACGTTCCGAACTTCAAACCGACAGACTTGACCGGGTTCAGTTTTGCTCCTGTGAGCCTTTCGTATTCCTGCAGTAAGTTGCCGATCGCCCCGATTTCCGAGGTTTCCGACACCATTACTGTCACGTCATCGGCATAAGCCGACGCCGCTTTCCGCAGTCCCGGTTCCAACGGGATGCCCTGCAGCAGCTCCAACTTCCGCAGTAGTGGCTCTAGAGTCAGTACGTAGAAAATGGAGGAGAGAGGGCATCCCTGTCGGATGGAACGCGTGATTGCGAACGGCTCGGATAGGTAGCCGTTCACTTTGACCATCGAGCAGATGCTGGTGTGCATTGCGGCGATCCAGCCTCTGAAGACGGGTCCAAAACCGGCCGCCTTGAGAACCGCTTCCAAGTATCGATGGTCGACCCTATCGAACGCCTTAGACTGATCTAAATTGATCAGAGCCCCACCGAAGCCGGGTTTACACCCCACCATCTCTATGATGTATCGCATGAGGTGGAGGTTGTCGTGTATGGACCTGATTGGGATTGTACACGTTTGCGCTTTCCCTACCAGGTTCTCGACGACAAGCGCCAACCTCGTTGCCAACACCTTAGCCAAAATCTTTAACTCTGTGTTGAGCAGAGTTATGGGCCTAAAGTTGCTTAGTTCGTTCCCCTTGTTCTTGTCTTTCCTGACCAGCGTTACTACGCCCCTGCCTGCAGAACTGGGAATTCTCCCGTTCTGCTGCCAATTGCAGTAGACGGCTTCGAGGACGCCAGAGAACAAGTCCGTCATGCCTATGTAAAACACATAGGGTAGACCATCTAGACCGGGTGATTTGCGTTTCCCGCAGCAGCCCAGAGCGTTCCGTATCTCAGTGGCTGTGATCGGTCTTTCGCAGAACTCGACGTCCATGCTCGAGAGACGCGGCAGGCCGTCGAGGTATGAACCGAAGTCCATTGCCCCATTCGACGCACCACAACTCTGCTCGAACAGTCGCGCAAAGTGCCGCTGAAAGGCCGCGCATATCTGCTTGGGGTCAAGTAGCACGCGTCCGTTTTGGTCTTTCAAAGACCGAATCGGACTTTTACAAAGCGCTGAGGGGATAAAGTTAATATAAAGAGAAGTGTGTTCATATGCAGTAGAGAGCTGTAGAGCGAGAAATCCCCGTATGTCTGTCTCTTCCAAGCTTTTCTTCGATTGTCCTATGTATTAATTTTTTAGTTTTTTCTTTTCTTCTTATACTCTCACTCGCTTAAAGCCGATGAAAAGTGAAACCAGGCATAAGCACCAGCCCTATTACACAGGAGGTTTGGAACAAACTTTAACTTTTTTACCATCTCTTTACAGTCGTATCTTAACGCTAGCGCAATAATAATTGAAACCCCTTCGAAACCTTTATTCCAATCCCGTTAAGAGCTATGCGCAGGTGCAATGGCATGTAACTTCTGTAATTCAATTTTAAATAATTGTTTCTACTTTTGGCGCAAGGCCTGCAATCATCCCAGTGTATTACTGGTGCTTTATTTTATTGACTCCGTAAGGATGAAAGGCAAAGTTAACCTCGGTGGGATTTGAACTCAGACCATAAAGAGCCGTAACTCTTTGCTGCAAAGCATGGTGTCCGACTCTCTAGCGATACTGCCAATCCACCAAAGGGTCGAGTTGGAAAGAAAGACAAATATAGATAAAGAGAGGGGAAGAAGCGTGAGAGACGGGCAATATTTTCTGAAAAAGAGAGAAAGAGAGGGAGTATAAGGTACGAGATAGCGAATACGTGTGTAAGAATACATAGAAACTTCTCTGTATAAGTGACGTTGTGCAAATAAAATTGCTTTTAACATTTTCATCATTGTATAATTCAGTTTATGGTATGGCATCATTTAAACCTGGTGAAGCCCATCTCCTCTCCATCTGAACATAGCACATTTCTCATAGAATAGGGTAGAGAAAAGAAAATATAGATGAAGAATCAACCCAGTACTAAACTGATACTGTTTTGATCGACCTCGGCGTTATTTGAACTCAGAGCAGAGAGCCGGGACAATTACCACAAAGTATTCTATCCTACCTTCAAACGATTCTGTCAACTCACCGTATTCGGTTTATAGAAAGTTTTATTTACATAAAAAATCGAAATATTAACTACATAAAGAAAGTATTCAATGTGATTTAGTTGTTATTTCTAACAGGTTCAGCGACTTTGTAAACGATTTACTTTCAAATATATGTACATGTATATATATATATATATATATATATATATATATATATATATATATATGTATCCATGCATATATGTATCCATGCATACATATATATACACATGCATACATACGCAAATACATACATACATACATACATACATACATACATACATACATACATACATACATACATACATACATACATACATACATGATGGCTGAAAACTCTGCAATCGCTTGTCAGATTACAGAAAATTGTGCACTTTTAGGCTACGGCCAGCCAGACGAACCTGTAACATAATTTGAACATGCAATGCCTGTGCTTTGAAGGTTTTTTTAAGTAGGGAAAGGCCTTGCACCCCACCAGTCCCACCCTCTGAACATCGAAACACTACCAGAAATGGAGAACTGGTCAACATCACTCTCCTCGCAAGCAAGCTTGGTGGGGTCGCCGGTTTACTCGCCGACGACCCGACCATGAGATAGGTTGTACCGGGTTACATGTTACTAGTAGCACTCGAGAGCGACCTGACATAAAAAAGTGAATACGCCTGCGGAGGGACTTGAACCCGCAACCCTCAGATACCTTCACATTTGAATCTGTAAAAGTCTGATGCTCTACCGACTGAGCTATACGGGCGGACACACATACATACATACGTACATACATACGTACGTACGTACATACACCCATACATACATGCATATATACATACATACATACATACATACATGCATACATACATACATACATACATACATACATACATACATATTTACATACATACATAAAATCTCGACTCTAATATTTGTGAGAGCCTGGTGTGTTGTACATATTATCTGTAGCAGCCACGTCAGCTGCTGCACTATACACACATACACACACACACACGTTTGTGTATGTGCGTGTGTATGTGTGTGTGTGTGTGTGCCTGTGTGTGTATGTGTGTCTGTGTCTGTGCATGCGCGTCTGTGTGTGTGTGTGTGTGCGTGTCTGTGTGTGTGTGTCAGTGTGTGTGAGTCTGTGTGTGCGTGTCTGTGTGTCTGTGTCTATATGTGTGTATGTGTGTGTGTATGTGTGTGTGTGTGCGTGTCGGTGCTTACATTTGTGTTTGTATCTGAGTTTATTATGTAAGTAGAAATATAAAGTAAAAATAGAGATAATTACATCTACATAAAAATTATATGTACTTCCTTCTTTAGTCAATAAATGGAGCTATGAATGAGAAACATGTGCTTAGTGAGGTTTTTTAAGGGGTTTACTTTTTTTTTTTTTTTTAAAGGAGGGGCATTGTTTTCATTCTTAGTTTAGTTGTTTCCCACTTTGACAGTTATATATCAACTTTATTGCCAATTCCAATTTGTATTTTTCACATTTTGAAATAGAATCTTGCTCATTTGCGACACACCTAATTACATCGCGTGGCGCATCAGTGTGCCGGGGTACACTGTTTGGGAACAGGGAATTAGTTGATGAGTTGGTGACTATTTCTAGCACTAGAAGATCCACGTGTTTAATGTTTCTCTCTCGGTTCAAATCACGTTTTTTTAGGGGGGTGGTAGTGGGGAAGTAATGAATAACAACAGTTTCTAGCTCAATTATGTGTTCGGGGGGGGGGGAAGGATATGCGGACGAGATAAGGTAAGAGGAGGAGAAGCGGATGGGAGAAAAAGAGAGAAGAGAGAGAGAGGAAGGGTGGGAGGGGAGGAGATGTGGAATTATGTAAACTATCCTCAAGGGTATTAGGAGAAACATTAGTGAAAGTGGTTCCAAATGGGTTTCGAAATGAAACCTAAATGGACTTGTTTACCCGAGATTTACCACTACGCCACGGCAATCAGCAGGGAGCAAATAAAGTGTTACACAATGACTTTTTTTTTCTTTTTAATCACTTTTATCAGAAACTGTTTGTGGCTTCTTATATATATATATATATATATATATATATTCTAATTATGACTTTGATTTATTATATATATCTTGTTTTTCCTTGTTGACTTTTCGCATACATACATACATACAAACATACATACTTACATACATGCACACAAACAATCATACATACATACATACATACATACATACATACATACATACATACATACAAACATACAGACTTACATACATACACACAAACAATCATACATACATACATACATACATACATACATACATACATACATACATACATACATACAAACATACATACTTACATACATGCACACAAACAATCATACATACATACATACATACATACATACATACAAACATACATACTTACATACATGCGCACAAACAATCATACATACATGCATACATACATACATACATACATACATACATACATACTTACATACATGCACACAAACAATCATACATACATACATACATACATACATACATACATACAGGGTGGTGGCTGCCAACTCGTTTTCGAGTACGGCCACTACTTTATATCCATGTAGGAGAACCCCTACCGATGCGCTGAACGAATGTGACTTTTTTGTCCAGCCAGCGACTTGAAAACTCTGGTACAAAGACTACACCTGTGACCATTATTGACACATAGTGCAGGGCCCATGGTACCATGTGATGACAAGTGCAGAGAGATCTCCAGATATAAAGCAATGCCTGTGCTGTGAAGCTTTTATAGTGAGCAAAGGCACTGCACAAAGCCAGTCCCACTCTCTTAACCAAGATGATATTTACCAAAAAGAAGAACAAGTCAACATCATTGGATACCATCAGGGTTGCAGGTGTTATATCAGAGTTTTCCTACTCCTAGAATTCTGCCTTGACAAAGGCTAAGGGGTCATCTCTCCCAGTGATTTTGGATGGCTATTGACTCTTAAGAGCTCCCTTGCCCTTTGACAGGTTTTGTTTTTAGTCCTGCAGGATGTCCAAAGTCACCCTCCTCACCAAGAAACCTTGGTGGGGTTGCCAGTTTAGTCGCCAACAACCCGACCATGAGACAGGTTGTACTGGGATAGTACATACATACATACATACATACATACATACATACATACATACATACATACATACATACATACATACATACATACATACATATTTGCGGACAAAAAGCGCAGCTCCCTAATTCATAGTCTACAAATGGCTGCGATAGCTGGCACCTTCAAAATTTGCAAAACATTCTTGCGATTCAAGGGATGACAATTTCTTTTCTTTTTTCAAACTTGCCACCAGGAAGGTGGCCGGTCAAAAAAATATAAAGAAAGAACATACAAACATACATTATGGCTGCAAAACGATGTCGAGTAACGCCATCGCTTGATACTTAAGCAAGAGTATCATGGACGTGGCTTCCTAGTCCTGCTAGGGACTTGCCAATGGCCAGCAATACCATGCATCGAAACAAATGTTACTTATCAAGTGATGCCTGTGCTTGAAGTGAGGAAAAGCCTTCCATGTAGTCAATCACACACTCTGAACATCGAATGCCAAGAGGAACTGGTCTACATCATTGGAAGCAAAAGAAGTCTTAGGATTTATATCAGATTGGCCTTCTCCTAATCTTAATGAAGATTAGGAGTCTCTCGATCCACAAAAACAAAATACTGTATTGGATGGGCGATGAGTTTCTCTGCCCTTTGATGGGGTTTGTTTTTCATACCGCAGTGTCCAAAATCAACCTCCTCACCAAGCAAGCTTGTTGGAGTTGCCGGCTGGTCACCGATGACCCGACCATGCAAAGGTTGTACTAGGTTACATGTTACCAGTAGCGCTGAAGAGTGACCCGACATACAGAGACACATACAAACATACATACATACATACATGGTGGCTGCCAACTCGTTTTCGAGTACGGCCACTACTTTATATCCATATAGGAGAACCCCTACCGATGCGCTGAACGAGTGACTTTTTAGTCCAGCCAGCGACTTGAAAACTCTGGTACAAACACTACACTTGTGACAAATATTGACACATAGTGCTGGGCCCATGGTACCATGTGACGACAAGTGCAGAGAGATCTCCAGATATAAAGCAATGCCTGTGCCGTGAAGCTTTTATAGTGAGCAAAGGCACTGCACAAAGCCAGTCCCACTCTCTTAACCAAGATGATATTTACCAAAAAGAAGAACAAGTCAACATCATTGGATACCATCAGGGTTGCAGGTGTTATATCAGAGTTTTCCATCTCCTAGAATTCTGCCTTGACAAAGGCTAAGGGGTCATCTCTCTCGGTGATTTTGGATGGCCATTGACTCTTAAGAGCTCCTTTTCCCTTTGACAGGTTTTGTTTTTAGTCCTGCAGGATGTCCAAAGTCACCCTCCTCACCAAGAAACCTTGGTGGGGTTGCCAGTTTAGTCGCCAACGACCCGACCATGGGTCAGGTTGTACTGGGATACATGTTACCAGTAGCACCAACTGGTGACCTGACATAAACATACATACATACATACATACATACATACATACATACATACATACATACATACATACACACATATTTCGGTGTGTGTGTGTGTAATATATATATATAATATTATTCAGAATATTAATAAATGAAAACATTCACATAATGAAAATATATGTTTTATTATATATATTTTGAAGTTACTGTGTGTTTTTTCAGTACGTACTCGTCAGATAAAATACATGAATTGATGTATGACATACCTCAACGGTCTTGATGGTTCAATTCCAGTATTGGCAGTCGGAATTGCCAATATTGTAAGGGTTGTGATGTTCCAGATTTCAACTGTCAATGTATGTTCCCTTCTGAACACTCTTTGGGATCTCGGGATATGCAATCTTTGTGCATCCATCTCACGCCTCCCAGGACAGGTCGCAGGCCCATTGCCAGTTTTTACGGCATGAAATGGAGACTACAGGTCTTTGAGAAATCGTGTGAGTACTGCCAAGGGGTGTATTCTTGCTTTGTAGACCTCGAAAGGGCATATGACCGCGTTCCACAGGACCGCTACGTCTCCGAATTGAGATATCACAGCTCCGATACTATAAGCATGTGGTTAGAATGTCTCAGGAAAGAATCGCTGGACAGATTTTACTGGCAAAACGAACCGGTAGGAAACCCAGGGGTAAACTCCGAGCAAGATGGTTGGATAACATGAGCTCGGCTAATCTTGCTTGGGAATCCAGCCGGATCAGTTGGAAACGGTTGCTTTTGACAGGACCCGCTGGAAGGAGTGTTTGAGGACTGTCCTCACGACCCTCTCAGGCATAAGTGGGCGAAGAATATATATATATATATATATATATATATATATATATATATATATATATATATATATATATATATATATATATATATATATAAAATATTTACATGACTAGAACAGTTCCATTCGTATGAAATCATCAGGAATGTCAGATAAAATTGGTCAGTTTTGTTATTGAATTATTTTAATTTCTTAAACTTTAATTGGATTCTGTTGTACTTCAGTTCTCATAATACTTGGTTTCGTGTGGAAAGACCACAGCGGGTATCATTCAAGTTGGGATCAGGAAATTTAGAAAAGAGAAGAATAATGGTAGGAACACACATATCTAAGCCAGAAAATTAGAGAATATCCATAGATCGTAAAGAAGGATAATGGCATCCGGATCTTTAGCCGTAAGTTCTAAAGATTCAGGATTCAATCCTGTGTCACCGTGTTGACTTTATTGTTAATAAAAGACACTTAAGCTTAGACTGTTATCTAGAATTACACCGAGGTTTCTGAGAATATTTGATGTTACGAGGAGTTCTCTCGGAGAAGGAGATTAGGCTGTTTAACCCTTTTGATACCAAAATCGCCTAAAACCGGCGCTGATTCTATCGTACAAAAAAACTTTGTTGTAAAATGCTTACATTTTTCTAAAACCCTTCCATCATAATATTATGAAAGAATCTTTGTTAAGTTCTACGATGCAATAGCTGTATATTTTAAAGTGTTTATTTTCAAAGTATTTATGTTATTTTCAGATAATTTTGAAAATTATCAAACATTTGGTAGAATTTAGTAATAAAACCAACTTGTTCATTATTAATCTGGTGTTCTTTCGTGAAATTATTATGGAAAACATTAAGATAAATATAAACACCTTTAAAATAAACACTTTAAAATATATAGCTATTGTGTCGTAGAACCAGTGGCAGTCTCAGGCGGGTTGTTATGAAAGTCCTATGGTAAAAGTTGAATGTTTCATTGAGATAAAATATAGAGACTAACTGAGTGTTTAACAATAAAGTCTGACGGTTGGAGATAGCAGTATGATATGAGAATCAACATAATAACTACTATATATATGAAGTCACAAACACTTATTAACAAAAGATATCTTTAAAAATGGTGTAATCAGACGGAGTGGTGGAGCTGGTTTAAGGCGGTTGTGGTGGGGGCTAGCACAAAGATGGGCGCGCGCACATACACAATATATATACATACAAATATATATATATATATATATATATATATATATATATATATATGATCAATCAATGTCATAATTACTATATATGAAGACACAAACAGCTTGTGACGAAAGAGAATTTTTTTTAATGTGTAATAGTTTATTTGCTCCCTGCTGGTTGCCGTGGCGTAGTGGTAAGGTCTCGGGTAACCAAGTTCATTTGGTTTCATTTCGAAACCCATTTGGAACCACTTTCACTAGTGTTCCTCCTCTTACCCTTGAGGATAGTTTACATAATTCCACATCTCTTCCTCCCTCTCTCATTCCTCCTTCTCTCTCCACTTGCCCCACTCCCTTCACGCACTCTCTCCTCTCACCCTAATCCCTCCCTAACAAATCATTGAAACAGAAAATGTCGTTATTTGTTAACCCCACCCTAAAAACATGATTTGGAAGCAAGGGAAACAGTAAGCCCGTACACGGTAGCTTGAGCTAGAAATAGTAACCGAATCTCACTCTTATATTCTTCCGGCTTTAAAATGTTATTTAATGTTGTATATCTAAAATACAAAAACACGGAATGGTCGTGGTTAGATTGCTTTAAATGTGTGGTCTACTGGATGAAGATTGAGCTAGGATTAAACGACAAAATTTCCTCTACACCAAAGGTTCTCAAAAAGATTTTTCCGTAGAACACTTTGTACAATTTTCCAAAAAATCGTGAAATCAATCGAGTACCAGTCTAGAGAGATGGATTAGTGAAATTGTTAGAGTGACGGAGATGCTTTCGATATTTGTTCCGACTCTTTGCATTCTGAGTTCAAATCACAATGTGGCCTACATGGGTGGTAGACTTAAGCAGTCACTCTGTTCCCAGATGCCTTTAATGGAGTTTATTCTCTTTAACACCACCACCTGGCTCTTGGGTGCCTGATTGGGGTCCGCTCTGCTTAATACCACCATCTAGCTCTGGAATGTTTTAGTGGGATTCGCCCTGTTGAATACCACAACTTGGATCTTCGGGACTTTTATTGGGGGTCCACGCTGTTTAGCACCACTACCTTGCCCTTGGGGTTCTTTAGTGGGGTCTACTCTCTTTAACACCATCACCCACGCCTTAGGTGTCTTTAGTGGAGTTCACTCAGTTTAATTTCACGATCTTGCTCTTGGATACCTTTATTGAGGTCCACTTTGTTTAATACCACCATCTGGTTCTTAATGGTTTTACTGGTGTCCTCTTTGTTTAATACTACCATCTGGCTCTTAATGGTTTTACTGGTGTCCTCTTTGTTTAATACTACCATCTGGCTCTTAATGGTTTTACTGGTGTCCTCTTTGTTTAATACTACCATCTGGCTCTTAATGGTTTTACTGGTGTCCTCTTTGTTTAATACTACCATCTGGCTCTTAATGGTTTTACTGGTGTCCTCTTTGTTTAATACTACCATCTGGCTCTTAATGGTTTTACTGGTGTCCTCTTTGTTTAATACTACCATCTGGCTCTTAATGGTTTTACTGGTGTCCTCTTTGTTTAATACTACCATCTGGCTCTTAATGGTTTTACTGGTGTCCTCTTTGTTTAATACTACCATCTGGCTCTTAATGGTTTTACTGGTGTCCTCTTTGTTTAATACTACCATCTGGCTCTTAATGGTTTTACTGGTGTCCTCTTTGTTTAATACTACCATCTGGCTCTTAATGGTTTTACTGGTGTCCTCTTTGTTTAATACTACCATCTGGCTCTTAATAGCTTTACTGGTGTCCACTTTGTTTAATACTACCATCTGGCTCTTAATGGTTTTACTGGGGTCCACTTTGTTGAGAGCATTCGGAGCTAAATATCTGGTCTTCCCCCATGACTTAACAACAACAACAGTAGCAGAAAAGGAAACATCTAAATACACTACAATATACACCTAACCACATACACCCACAACTAAACCTATACATATACACCTCTCCAACTCATATACTCAGCTAAACAATTCAACACACACAAGCGACCTCCTGCACACTCTTTAACACATAGATACGCCACTGTACTCACGTTACAGTCAAACGGTCAGCCAGTTTTCTGTCCATTTCTATCCAGTCTGTCTTTCTACCTATGTCTGATATTTGTCTGTGTGTCTGTCTCCTTATCGGCCTGTCTTTCTATCTGCCTCTCAACCTGTGTGTCTGACTATCTCTCAGTCTGTCTCTGTCTGATCTTTGTGTATGTGTGTCTCTCTGCCTGTTAGTCGGTCTGTAACTGTCAGATTGCCTGTGTCTGATGTGTGTGTGTATGTCTCTCAGTCTGTCTGTCAGTCTGTCAGTCTGTCAGTCAGTCTTTCTGTCAGACTGTCTGTCAGTTAGATGTCTGTCTATTTGTCGCTTTTTTTGTCAGCCTGTGTATGCCTGTGTTTGTGTCTGTCAGTCTGGTAGTTTCTCTCTCTCTATCAGTCTGTATGTATGTCTATGTATCAATATATGTGTGTGTGCATGTGTGTGTATGTGTGTGTGTGTGTGCGTGTGCAAGTGTGTGTTTGTGTGTTTGTGTGTGTCAGTATGAATGAATATGTGTGTGTCCTTGAATCTGCTGTCGGTCAATCTGTTAGTCCCCATGTGATTCTGGCTGTTATTGTCTGTCAGTCGACCAATATATAAGTAGCATGTTTGTCACTGTGTTTTCCTGTCTGTATGTGTCTGATGTCTGTGTGTGTGTGTGTGTGTCAGTCGCTCTGTCACTATGTCAATCTGTGTGACAGTCTGTATACATGTGTGTCTGTGTGTGTGTGTACCTGTCTGTCAGACTGTCAGTCTGTCAGTCTATCAGTCTGTCAGTCTGCCAGTCTATCAGTCTGTCAGTCTGTCAGTCTGTCAGTCTGTCAGTCTATCAGTTTATCAGTCTGTCAGTCTATCAGTCTGTCAGTCTATCAGTCTATCAGTTTATCAGTCTGTCAGTCTGTCAGTCTATCAGTCTATCAGTCTATCAGTCTGTCAGTCTATCAGTCTGTCAGTCTATCAGTCTATCAGTTTATCAGTCTGTCAGGCTGTCAGTCTGTCAGTCTGTCAGTCTGTCAGTCTATCAGTCTGTCAGTCTGTCAGTCTGTCAGTCTGTCAGTCTATCAGTCTATCAGTCTGTCAGTCTGTCAGTCTATCAGTCTGAGGATAGTAGACGTGTGTCATATCGCTCTGTGATTTGGATTTTTACCTGCTAATTTTGTGAGTGGATTTTTTTGAATTATTTTGTATAATTAACTGTAACCCCTAGTCTGGGACTCTAGACGTCGGGTAAATATATTTTCACCCCTTTTGGGGTGAAAAATAAATATTTGAGAAATGTTTATCGATATCGTTGATAACGATATCGTCGAAAACGATATCGCCATATTGGAAGCGAACGCCACGCCGACCAAAAAAACAAGCGGGAAAGAGGGAACAACAGTTCAAACTGTTGAACAACCCCTCCTCTCCAATGAAAAAAAGAATTTCAATTCAAATGAAAAAATTAATTTTCAAGAAAAAAATAACACCACAAATAAGGAAACCAACAACATTACAACAACAAACAAAGACAAAATTTCTTTTGCCCAAACACTCAAGAGAGCCACGGAGTACAAAGCCATTGACATCACGAACGCCAAGGAAAATTTGCTAGAGGCTAGAAAATACGTATCTTTTGGGGAGGATGGTTCTTTTACGATCAACTCCCCAGAAGAAGTGCGTGAACAGATTTACAAGAATACCGTAAGCTTCAGAACCATAACCAACGAAACGAGAAAGCCAGCGCAATTGACCGAAAGTCAAATCGAGCTGGTTCTGAAAGAAATTAAAAATGACATACTCTTTATTCAAAGAGGAAAGCTGTATGCCAGCATTATGGTCCGAATGAAGGACGAAATGCTGGCTCAGAAATATTCGGTGGCACCTATTGTGTCACCACAATACACCTTCTTCCCCACATATAAAGGAAGAAGAACACAAAGGATAAGAATGTGGAGCCCTACGCCAGAAATTAACATCTGGTCCGTCCTAACAGGATTTACCGACCTAGATAAGGACATACTAATTTCAGCAGGGGAGTCCACCAGTGGACTGTTCGGGGGGAAAAGTCTGGAGGTTCTCTTACAGATGACACCTGAGAGAATCTCCGGAATACCCGACCGAGTGCTACTGGATGGGCGAACCTACATAAATATCACAGTGGAAGGCAGGAGACCCTCATGTTACCACTGCGCTGGCAGAGGTCACCTGAGGACGGCCTGCCCTCTACTAACAACTAAAAAACCACTGCTACAAACACCACAACAACAACAAAAACAACCAGCACCACCATCACAAAAACAACAAAATACACTACCATCTCCACCAGAACAACAAAAACCAACAACACCACCACCACCACAACAACAACAACATCAACAACAGCTCAAGAAAACAACCCAAAACACGGTCCCACCCAGCCCCACCCCACAGAACACAAATACAAAAACAGTTCATACACAACCCGGAGATATACCCCTCCCCTCCAATACGGAAGAGGAGCTCATATCGTCGGAAGACGAGGGGGCTCCCTTCCAAAAAGTGAAAAGAAAAAAACGTACACACACCACAACAACAAAAATAACCCCACCTGACAACACAACACAGACAATAAAACGCAAACTCACTCAACAACAACAAGCAAAAACAAACACAACAACACAAAAACTCTACACATACATAAACAAAAACAATGAAAACCTAACTTTAAAAATAGAAACCAACCCTTCGATACAAACCGAAGGGCCGAATTTCGTAACGGCAATGGGGCTCCCTAACCTGAAAATGGTGAAAATCCCACTTGACATTTTTAAAACTTTAAAAGACATGTACCCTGAGGACGTGGGCCCACCCTGCACCAGGCCACTCAACCGCGTCCTCCTGAAAGGTTTTCCCCTCCCCTCCTCAAACACCCACACAACTCCAAAGATCCCAACCCCTCCACACACTAATACCCCCACACCACCACAAACCACCACCCCACCCATCAACCCCTCCACCAGCCCCATGGAAACTGAGCGACCCGAACCCCGGGATGCAGAGAGGTAAGTGCCTCTTTCTTTGCCACCAACATGGCTGTCTTAAGAGTAGGTTGTCTAAATGCGCGTGGCCTGGGCTCACCTTGGAAGCAAGCTAAACTTCTAAGTGACCTCAGGTCACAATGTGTAAATGTGATGGTTATTTGCGAGGCCCGGATCAGCAGCATGCGACAGCTAGCCCCCACCTTTGATGACTTTGAGATGCACGCATCTCTCTGTCAGCCTGGAGGTGGGGGTGGGGTTGTCGTTCTGCTGCAAAAACATCTGGGTCTCGCTACACAGACGGTACACTTGGACCCGGAGGGTCGACTCGTGGTTCTGGACCTTGGCAATGGCGAAGGCGAAGCTTTTAGGCTTGTCGCCGTATACGCCCCTTTTGGGGCAATGCGGTCGGACTTCTTCCATCGTCTGGAGACTTTTCTAGGGACGTCCCGCTCCTTGCTTTTAGTGGGGGACTGGAATGGTATCCTAGATGCACGTTGGGACTATGTAGGGGCATGTCCCGATAGAGGGGGGTGTAACAGCCTTAAGGGGTTAATCGGCCGATTCGACCTGGCCGATAGATACCGACTAGATTTTCCGACTGTACCAACCTGGACCTGGTCAAATAACAGTGGTCAATCTAGATCGTACCTAGATAGGTTCTTAGTTAGAATTAAGGATAGGGACTTTTTAAGTTGTCCAGAAATGCTCATGGTGGGCTATTCAGACCACAAGTTAGTGACCTGCGTAGTCCACCTTGATAGAACGCATAGGCAGGGGCCCGGTTACTGGAAGCTCAACTTGTCCTTACCGGCAAGTAGAGCTTACAGGGACCGGATTAGAACCTTAGTTAAGGAGCAGTTGACGGGCGCCATCGTCAACAACAGGTGGTGGGGCTCTCTAAAAAGAGAGATTAGAGTAGTTTCAATAGGAGTTAGTAAGGAGTTAGCCTCAGATAGAAATAGGAAGGAAAGGGAGTTGGTAGTTAATGTTGAAGAGGCAATGAGAAGCGGCAACGTGGCCAGAGTGCAAGCGTCGAGAACGGTCTTGAACCAGTTCTTCGACGCGAAACACGAAGGCTGCGTTGTCCGAAGCAAAATACGTGCTCTGGGAAACGAGGGGACCAAAGCTGTTAGCTGGGCCCGCGTGA
This sequence comes from Eledone cirrhosa, assembly GCA_964016885.1. NCBI lineage: Eukaryota > Metazoa > Mollusca > Cephalopoda > Octopoda > Eledonidae > Eledone > Eledone cirrhosa. The sequence goes on from OZ024741.1 coordinate 103,447,961, forward strand.
CAGAAGCGAAAAGTGGGATTAAATCCACTATCCGGTCTTTGCGAGACCAGGATGGACGGCTGATCCTTGAACCTAAGCAAATGTGCGAGGCCTTTCAAAGGCACTTTGCCCAATTGTTCGGGAGGGGCGGGGAGCCGGTTGGAGATGTGGATTTCGGTCCATACCTCGACGGCCTGCCGCGTCTTTCGGACAGGGAGGCGAGGTCCTGCGACGGGCCGATCTCAGCTGCTGAAATAGGGGACGTGCTGAGCCTATGCGGCAAACGCAAATCTCCAGGACTCGATGGTCTGCCCTACGAACTATATATTAATATGCCGGACTTGTTCCCCGATCTCCTCGAGGCGGTCTACTGCAACTGGCAACAGAACGGGAGAATTCCCTGTTCTGTGACCAAGGGCGTAGTCTCGCTAGTGAGGAAGGACGAGAACAAGGGGGATGACATTAGTAATTTTAGGCCCATAACTCTGCTAAATGCAGAGTTAAAGATTTTGGCGAAGGTGTTAGCGAAGAGGTTGGCGCTTGTCGTGGGGGGCCTGGTGGGAGATGCGCAGACATGCGCTATCCCGTCCAGGTCCATCCACGACAACCTCCACCTCATGCGATACATCATAGAGAGGGTTGGGAACGAACCCGGCTTTGGTGGGGCCCTGATAAATTTAGATCAGTCTAAAGCGTTCGATAGGGTGGACCATGGTTACCTGGATGCGGTGCTAGCGGCGGCTGGGTTCGGACCCGTTTTCAGGGGCTGGATCACTGCCATGCACAGCAGCCGCATCTGCTCTAGAATCAAGGTGAACGGCTACCTTTCGGAGCCGTTCGAAATCACCCGCTCCATCCGACAGGGGTGCCCTCTCTCCTCCCTTCTGTATGTATTGACTCTCGAGCCATTACTGCGGAAGTTGGAGTTGTTGCAGGGCATCCCTTTGGAACCGGGATTGCGCAAAGCGGTGTCGGCCTACGCCGATGACGTAACAGTAATGGTGTCGACCGCCTCGGAAATCGAGGCAATCGGCACCTTACTAGAGGAGTACGAAAGGTTGACAGGGGCTAAGCTGAACCGGGACAAGTCAGTCGCTTTGCAACTCGGCGAGTGGAGGGGCAAAGCGATGTCGTGCGACGGTATCGTCGGACGGTGGACGGAGGGCCCGGTGAAGTTGCTTGGGGTCTGGTTCGGACCGGACCTCCAGGTGGAGAAAAACTGGGGTGAGGTGACGAATAGGGTGTTTGCACTGACCCAGAAGTGGGCTGAGTGCAAACTATCCCTAAAAGGTCGGGCGGAGGTGGCGAACGCTTACATAGCGTCCGTCATCTATTACCGCTTGACTGTCGTACCTTGCCCGGGTGAGATCCTCGCCAAAATGGAGCGCGCCCTCTTTTATTTCCTTTGGAAGAAGAGGTCTCCTCTAGTGAGGAGATCCATCTGCTGTCAACACCCTTTGAAAGGAGGGCTGGGGATGCCGTGGCTAAAAATGCGTAAACACGCATTGAGGCTAAGGCACCTCCACGTATTCCTCACCGGTCAACCGGTGTGGGCCCCGTTTGTGAGGCGAGCCTTCCCGAGGCTCGTCTCGCTCACCGAGCTGCAGTCCTGGGTGAAGCAAAGACCGAGAAAACTGGGCGACTGGCACACCGAGTGTGCCCAGGCGCTCACGGCTCTCTGGCAGGCGGACCCGGCTATCGACGGAGACTCCACCTCGTCATTCTATAGAGGGCTGGTGGTTAGCGGGTGCGACGACGCCCTCGGAGAAGCCCTAGGCATGGAGGAGGACGAACTGGCCAGTCTATTCGGTAGGACTTTCGGCCCGGGACCTATGGACAACTTCCAGAAGTCCTTGGCCTGGCAGTGCTACCGAGGGGCTCTGCCCGTTCGGGATAAGCTCTACAGACACGGGCGCCCGGGTAGGGACCCCTCGAAAAAGATCTGTCCCAGATGCGTGCGCGACGAGGAAACCGTCGCGCACGCATTGGTGCACTGCCCGGGCGTTGCCGATCTGTGGGGCTATGTTGAACAACTGCTGTCACGGGTGGGACCAATTAGGTTGACCACCGAGTCCATTGTAACGATCAAGCCGCCTCCCCCCTTCAAAAATGAAGGAGAGGCGGTCTTCCTCTGTGTAATAGCCATGGTAAAAGAGGCTATATGGTGGACGCGTCTGAAAGGGCTGAGGTCGGACACCTTTCTCTCCGGCCAACAACTGGTCCTTTTTTTCCGATACCATTTCGGAAGAAGGATCAGGATGGAGAGAGAGGTGCTCCACTCCAGCCAGTTTTATGAAAGGTGGGTGAAAGTTGCGAGAATGGCCCGTGTGAATGGGCCTTCTCTCTACCTCAGCCTGTAGGTGGAACAGAAAGAAGGGAGCACTCTCTCTTTGTGCTCCCGTGGAGAAGGGTCGCACACTTTTTTTTCGGGGGTGTGTGTGACCCCAAAACGATCCCTCCCTATTGAGGACCTTCTTGTTATTATTCTGTTTGTTATATTTTTCTTACTCGATTTTTATGTAAACTCCCCCCACCCATGTAAATGTCCCTTTCTTTTGTGCCCTAGTGGCAAATAAACAGAAATTAGTCTGTCAGTCTGTCAGTCTATCAGTCTGTCTGAGGATAGTAGACGTGTGTCATATCGCTCTGTGATTTGGATTTTTACCTGCTAATTTTGTGAGTGGATTTTTTTGAATTATTTTGTATAATTAACTGTAACCCCTAGTCTGGGACTCTAGACGTCGGGTAAATATATTTTCACCCCTTTTGGGGTGAAAAATAAATATTTGAGAAATGTTTATCGATATCGTTGATAACGATATCGTCGAAAACGATATCGCCATATTGGAAGCGAACGCCACGCCGACCAAAAAAACAAGCGGGAAAGAGGGAACAACAGTTCAAACTGTTGAACAACCCCTCCTCTCCAATGAAAAAAAGAATTTCAATTCAAATGAAAAAATTAATTTTCAAGAAAAAAATAACACCACAAATAAGGAAACCAACAACATTACAACAACAAACAAAGACAAAATTTCTTTTGCCCAAACACTCAAGAGAGCCACGGAGTACAAAGCCATTGACATCACGAACGCCAAGGAAAATTTGCTAGAGGCTAGAAAATACGTATCTTTTGGGGTGGATGGTTCTTTTACGATCAACTCCCCAGAAGAAGTGCGTGAACAGATTTACAAGAATACCGTAAGCTTCAGAACCATAACCAACGAAACGAGAAAGCCAGCGCAATTGACCGAAAGTCAAATCGAGCTGGTTCTGAAAGAAATTAAAAATGACATACTCTTTATTCAAAGAGGAAAGCTGTATGCCAGCATTATGGTCCGAATGAAGGACGAAATGCTGGCTCAGAAATATTCGGTGGCACCTATAGTGTCACCACAATACACCTTCTTCCCCACATATAAAGGAAGAAGAACACAAAGGATAAGAATGTGGAGCCCTACGCCAGAAATTAACATCTGGTCCGTCCTAACAGGATTTACCGACCTAGATAAGGACATACTAATTTCAGCAGGGGAGTCCACCAGTGGACTGTTCGGGGGGAAAAGTCTGGAGGTTCTCTTACAGATGACACCTGAGAGAATCTCCGGAATACCCGACCGAGTGCTACTGGATGGGCGAACCTACATAAATATCACAGTGGAAGGCAGGAGACCCTCATGTTACCACTGCGCTGGCAGAGGTCACCTGAGGACGGCCTGCCCTCTACTAACAACTAAAAAACCACTGCTACAAACACCACAACAACAACAAAAACAACCAGCACCACCATCACAAAAACAACAAAATACACTACCATCTCCACCAGAACAACAAAAACCAACAACACCACCACCACCACAACAACAACAACATCAACAACAGCTCAAGAAAACAACCCAAAACACGGTCCCACCCAGCCCCACCCCACAGAACACAAATACAAAAACAGTTCATACACAACCCGGAGATATACCCCTCCCCTCCAATACGGAAGAGGAGCTCATATCGTCGGAAGACGAGGGGGCTCCCTTCCAAAAAGTGAAAAGAAAAAAACGTACACACACCACAACAACAAAAATAACCCCACCTGACAACACAACACAGACAATAAAACGCAAACTCACTCAACAACAACAAGCAAAAACAAACACAACAACACAAAAACTCTACACATACATAAACAAAAACAATGAAAACCTAACTTTAAAAATAGAAACCAACCCTTCGATACAAACCGAAGGGCCGAATTTCGTAACGGCAATGGGGCTCCCTAACCTGAAAATGGTGAAAATCCCACTTGACATTTTTAAAACTTTAAAAGACATGTACCCTGAGGACGTGGGCCCACCCTGCACCAGGCCACTCAACCGCGTCCTCCTGAAAGGTTTTCCCCTCCCCTCCTCAAACACCCACACAACTCCAAAGATCCCAACCCCTCCACACACTAATACCCCCACACCACCACAAACCACCACCCCACCCATCAACCCCTCCACCAGCCCCATGGAAACTGAGCGACCCGAACCCCGGGATGCAGAGAGGTAAGTGCCTCTTTCTTTGCCACCAACATGGCTGTCTTAAGAGTAGGTTGTCTAAATGCGCGTGGCCTGGGCTCACCTTGGAAGCAAGCTAAACTTCTAAGTGACCTCAGGTCACAATGTGTAAATGTGATGGTTATTTGCGAGGCCCGGATCAGCAGCATGCGACAGCTAACCCCCACCTTTGATGACTTTGAGATGCACGCATCTCTCTGTCAGCCCGGAGGTGGGGGTGGGGTTGTCGTTCTGCTGCAAAAACATCTGGGTCTCGCTACACAGACGGTACACTTGGACCCGGAGGGTCGACTCGTGGTTCTGGACCTTGGCAATGGCGAAGGCGAAGCTTTTAGGCTTGTCGCCGTATACGCCCCTTTTGGGGCAATGCGGTCGGACTTCTTCCATCGTCTGGAGACTTTTCTAGGGACGTCCCGCTCCTTGCTTTTAGTGGGGGACTGGAATGGTATCCTAGATGCACGTTGGGACTATGTAGGGGCATGTCCCGATAGAGGGGGGTGTAACAGCCTTAAGGGGTTAATCGGCCGATTCGACCTGGCCGATAGATACCGACTAGATTTTCCGACTGTACCAACCTGGACCTGGTCAAATAACAGTGGTCAATCTAGATCGTACCTAGATAGGTTCTTAGTTAGAATTAAGGATAGGGACTTTTTAAGTTGTCCAGAAATGCTCATGGTGGGCTATTCAGACCACAAGTTAGTGACCTGCGTAGTCCACCTTGATAGAACGCATAGGCAGGGGCCCGGTTACTGGAAGCTCAACTTGTCCTTACCGGCAAGTAGAGCTTACAGGGACCGGATTAGAACCTTAGTTAAGGAGCAGTTGACGGGCGCCATCGTCAACAACAGGTGGTGGGGCTCTCTAAAAAGAGAGATTAGAGTAGTTTCAATAGGAGTTAGTAAGGAGTTAGCCTCAGATAGAAATAGGAAGGAAAGGGAGTTGGTAGTTAATGTTGAAGAGGCAATGAGAAGCGGCAACGTGGCCAGAGTGCAAGCGTCGAGAACGGTCTTGAACCAGTTCTTCGACGCGAAACACGAAGGCTGCGTTGTCCGAAGCAAAATACGTGCTCTGGGAAACGAGGGGACCAAAGCTGTTAGCTGGGCCCGCGTGACAGAAGCGAAAAGTGGGATTAAATCCACTATCCGGTCTTTGCGAGACCAGGATGGACGGCTGATCCTTGAACCTAAGCAAATGTGCGAGGCCTTTCAAAGGCACTTTGCCCAATTGTTCGGGAGGGGCGGGGAGCCGGTTGGAGATGTGGATTTCGGTCCATACCTCGACGGCCTGCCGCGTCTTTCGGACAGGGAGGCGAGGTCCTGCGACGGGCCGATCTCAGCTGCTGAAATAGGGGACGTGCTGAGCCTATGCGGCAAACGCAAATCTCCAGGACTCGATGGTCTGCCCTACGAACTATATATTAATATGCCGGACTTGTTCCCCGATCTCCTCGAGGCGGTCTACTGCAACTGGCAACAGAACGGGAGAATTCCCTGTTCTGTGACCAAGGGCGTAGTCTCGCTAGTGAGGAAGGACGAGAACAAGGGGGATGACATTAGTAATTTTAGGCCCATAACTCTGCTAAATGCAGAGTTAAAGATTTTGGCGAAGGTGTTAGCGAAGAGGTTGGCGCTTGTCGTGGGGGGCCTGGTGGGAGATGCGCAGACATGCGCTATCCCGTCCAGGTCCATCCACGACAACCTCCACCTCATGCGATACATCATAGAGAGGGTTGGGAACGAACCCGGCTTTGGTGGGGCCCTGATAAATTTAGATCAGTCTAAAGCGTTCGATAGGGTGGACCATGGTTACCTGGATGCGGTGCTAGCGGCGGCTGGGTTCGGACCCGTTTTCAGGGGCTGGATCACTGCCATGCACAGCAGCCGCATCTGCTCTAGAATCAAGGTGAACGGCTACCTTTCGGAGCCGTTCGAAATCACCCGCTCCATCCGACAGGGGTGCCCTCTCTCCTCCCTTCTGTATGTATTGACTCTCGAGCCATTACTGCGGAAGTTGGAGTTGTTGCAGGGCATCCCTTTGGAACCGGGATTGCGCAAAGCGGTGTCGGCCTACGCCGATGACGTAACAGTAATGGTGTCGACCGCCTCGGAAATCGAGGCAATCGGCACCTTACTAGAGGAGTACGAAAGGTTGACAGGGGCTAAGCTGAACCGGGACAAGTCAGTCGCTTTGCAACTCGGCGAGTGGAGGGGCAAAGCGATGTCGTGCGACGGTATCGTCGGACGGTGGACGGAGGGCCCGGTGAAGTTGCTTGGGGTCTGGTTCGGACCGGACCTCCAGGTGGAGAAAAACTGGGGTGAGGTGACGAATAGGGTGTTTGCACTGACCCAGAAGTGGGCTGAGTGCAAACTATCCCTAAAAGGTCGGGCGGAGGTGGCGAACGCTTACATAGCGTCCGTCATCTATTACCGCTTGACTGTCGTACCTTGCCCGGGTGAGATCCTCGCCAAAATGGAGCGCGCCCTCTTTTATTTCCTTTGGAAGAAGAGGTCTCCTCTAGTGAGGAGATCCATCTGCTGTCAACACCCTTTGAAAGGAGGGCTGGGGATGCCGTGGCTAAAAATGCGTAAACACGCATTGAGGCTAAGGCACCTCCACGTATTCCTCACCGGTCAACCGGTGTGGGCCCCGTTTGTGAGGCGAGCCTTCCCGAGGCTCGTCTCGCTCACCGAGCTGCAGTCCTGGGTGAAGCAAAGACCGAGAAAACTGGGCGACTGGCACACCGAGTGTGCCCAGGCGCTCACGGCTCTCTGGCAGGCGGACCCGGCTATCGACGGAGACTCCACCTCGTCATTCTATAGAGGGCTGGTGGTTAGCGGGTGCGACGACGCCCTCGGAGAAGCCCTAGGCATGGAGGAGGACGAACTGGCCAGTCTATTCGGTAGGACTTTCGGCCCGGGACCTATGGACAACTTCCAGAAGTCCTTGGCCTGGCAGTGCTACCGAGGGGCTCTGCCCGTTCGGGATAAGCTCTACAGACACGGGCGCCCGGGTAGGGACCCCTCGAAAAAGATCTGTCCCAGATGCGTGCGCGACGAGGAAACCGTCGCGCACGCATTGGTGCACTGCCCGGGCGTTGCCGATCTGTGGGGCTATGTCGAACAACTGCTGTCACGGGTGGGACCAATTAGGTTGACCACCGAGTCCATTGTAACGATCAAGCCGCCTCCCCCCTTCAAAAATGAAGGAGAGGCGGTCTTCCTCTGTGTAATAGCCATGGTAAAAGAGGCTATATGGTGGACGCGTCTGAAAGGGCTGAGGTCGGACACCTTTCTCTCCGGCCAACAACTGGTCCTTTTTTTCCGATACCATTTCGGAAGAAGGATCAGGATGGAGAGAGAGGTGCTCCACTCCAGCCAGTTTTATGAAAGGTGGGTGAAAGTTGCGAGAATGGCCCGTGTGAATGGGCCTTCTCTCTACCTCAGCCTGTAGGTGGAACAGAAAGAAGGGAGCACTCTCTCTTTGTGCTCCCGTGGAGAAGGGTCGCACACTTTTTTTTCGGGGGTGTGTGTGACCCCAAAACGATCCCTCCCTATTGAGGACCTTCTTGTTATTATTCTGTTTGTTATATTTTTCTTACTCGATTTTTATGTAAACTCCCCCCACCCATGTAAATGTCCCTTTCTTTTGTGCCCTAGTGGCAAATAAACAGAAATTAGTCTGTCAGTCTATCAGTCTATCAGTCTGTCAGTCTGTCAGTCTATCAGTCTGTCTGAGGATAGTAGACGTGTGTCATATCGCTCTGTGATTTGGATTTTTACCTGCTAATTTTGTGAGTGGATTTTTTTGAATTATTTTGTATAATTAACTGTAACCCCTAGTCTGGGACTCTAGACGTCGGGTAAATATATTTTCACCCCTTTTGGGGTGAAAAATAAATATTTGAGAAATGTTTATCGATATCGTTGATAACGATATCGTCGAAAACGATATCGCCATATTGGAAGCGAACGCCACGCCGACCAAAAAAACAAGCGGGAAAGAGGGAACAACAGTTCAAACTGTTGAACAACCCCTCCTCTCCAATGAAAAAAAGAATTTCAATTCAAATGAAAAAATTAATTTTCAAGAAAAAAATAACACCACAAATAAGGAAACCAACAACATTACAACAACAAACAAAGACAAAATTTCTTTTGCCCAAACACTCAAGAGAGCCACGGAGTACAAAGCCATTGACATCACGAACGCCAAGGAAAATTTGCTAGAGGCTAGAAAATACGTATCTTTTGGGGTGGATGGTTCTTTTACGATCAACTCCCCAGAAGAAGTGCGTGAACAGATTTACAAGAATACCGTAAGCTTCAGAACCATAACCAACGAAACGAGAAAGCCAGCGCAATTGACCGAAAGTCAAATCGAGCTGGTTCTGAAAGAAATTAAAAATGACATACTCTTTATTCAAAGAGGAAAGCTGTATGCCAGCATTATGGTCCGAATGAAGGACGAAATGCTGGCTCAGAAATATTCGGTGGCACCTATAGTGTCACCACAATACACCTTCTTCCCCACATATAAAGGAAGAAGAACACAAAGGATAAGAATGTGGAGCCCTACGCCAGAAATTAACATCTGGTCCGTCCTAACAGGATTTACCGACCTAGATAAGGACATACTAATTTCAGCAGGGGAGTCCACCAGTGGACTGTTCGGGGGGAAAAGTCTGGAGGTTCTCTTACAGATGACACCTGAGAGAATCTCCGGAATACCCGACCGAGTGCTACTGGATGGGCGAACCTACATAAATATCACAGTGGAAGGCAGGAGACCCTCATGTTACCACTGCGCTGGCAGAGGTCACCTGAGGACGGCCTGCCCTCTACTAACAACTAAAAAACCACTGCTACAAACACCACAACAACAACAAAAACAACCAGCACCACCATCACAAAAACAACAAAATACACTACCATCTCCACCAGAACAACAAAAACCAACAACACCACCACCACCACAACAACAACAACATCAACAACAGCTCAAGAAAACAACCCAAAACACGGTCCCACCCAGCCCCACCCCACAGAACACAAATACAAAAACAGTTCATACACAACCCGGAGATATACCCCTCCCCTCCAATACGGAAGAGGAGCTCATATCGTCGGAAGACGAGGGGGCTCCCTTCCAAAAAGTGAAAAGAAAAAAACGTACACACACCACAACAACAAAAATAACCCCACCTGACAACACAACACAGACAATAAAACGCAAACTCACTCAACAACAACAAGCAAAAACAAACACAACAACACAAAAACTCTACACATACATAAACAAAAACAATGAAAACCTAACTTTAAAAATAGAAACCAACCCTTCGATACAAACCGAAGGGCCGAATTTCGTAACGGCAATGGGGCTCCCTAACCTGAAAATGGTGAAAATCCCACTTGACATTTTTAAAACTTTAAAAGACATGTACCCTGAGGACGTGGGCCCACCCTGCACCAGGCCACTCAACCGCGTCCTCCTGAAAGGTTTTCCCCTCCCCTCCTCAAACACCCACACAACTCCAAAGATCCCAACCCCTCCACACACCAATACCCCCACACCACCACAAACCACCACCCCACCCATCAACCCCGCCACCAGCCCCATGGAAACTGAGCGACCCGAACCCCGGGACGCAGAGAGGTAAGTGCCTCTTTCTTTGCCACCAACATGGCTGTCTTAAGAGTGGGTTGTCTAAATGCGCGTGGCCTGGGCTCACCTTGGAAGCAAGCTAAACTTCTAAGTGACCTCAGGTCACAATGTGTAAATGTGATGGTTATTTGCGAGGCCCGGATCAGCAGCATGCGACAGCTAACCCCCACCTTTGATGACTTTGAGATGCACGCATCTCTCTGTCAGCCCGGAGGTGGGGGTGGGGTTGTCGTTCTGCTGCAAAAACATCTGGGTCTCGCTACACAGACGGTACACTTGGACCCGGAGGGTCGACTCGTGGTTCTGGACCTTGGCAATGGCGAAGGCGAAGCTTTTAGGCTTGTCGCCGTATACGCCCCTTTTGGGGCAATGCGGTCGGACTTCTTCCATCGTCTGGAGACTTTTCTAGGGACGTCCCGCTCCTTGCTTTTAGTGGGGGACTGGAATGGTATCCTAGATGCACGTTGGGACTATGTAGGGGCATGTCCCGATAGAGGGGGGTGTAACAGCCTTAAGGGGTTAATCGGCCGATTCGACCTGGCCGATAGATACCGACTAGATTTTCCGACTGTACCAACCTGGACCTGGTCAAATAACAGTGGTCAATCTAGATCGTACCTAGATAGGTTCTTAGTTAGAATTAAGGATAGGGACTTTTTAAGTTGTCCAGAAATGCTCATGGTGGGCTATTCAGACCACAAGTTAGTGACCTGCGTAGTCCACCTTGATAGAACGCATAGGCAGGGGCCCGGTTACTGGAAGCTCAACTTGTCCTTACCGGCAAGTAGAGCTTACAGGGACCGGATTAGAACCTTAGTTAAGGAGCAGTTGACGGGCGCCATCGTCAACAACAGGTGGTGGGGCTCTCTAAAAAGAGAGATTAGAGTAGTTTCAATAGGAGTTAGTAAGGAGTTAGCCTCAGATAGAAATAGGAAGGAAAGGGAGTTGGTAGTTAATGTTGAAGAGGCAATGAGAAGCGGCAACGTGGCCAGAGTGCAAGCGTCGAGAACGGTCTTGAACCAGTTCTTCGACGCGAAACACGAAGGCTGCGTTGTCCGAAGCAAAATACGTGCTCTGGGAAACGAGGGGACCAAAGCTGTTAGCTGGGCCCGCGTGACAGAAGCGAAAAGTGGGATTAAATCCACTATCCGGTCTTTGCGAGACCAGGATGGACGGCTGATCCTTGAACCTAAGCAAATGTGCGAGGCCTTTCAAAGGCACTTTGCCCAATTGTTCGGGAGGGGCGGGGAGCCGGTTGGAGATGTGGATTTCGGTCCATACCTCGACGGCCTGCCGCGTCTTTCGGACAGGGAGGCGAGGTCCTGCGACGGGCCGATCTCAGCTGCTGAAATAGGGGACGTGCTGAGCCTATGCGGCAAACGCAAATCTCCAGGACTCGATGGTCTGCCCTACGAACTATATATTAATATGCCGGACTTGTTCCCCGATCTCCTCGAGGCGGTCTACTGCAACTGGCAACAGAACGGGAGAATTCCCTGTTCTGTGACCAAGGGCGTAGTCTCGCTAGTGAGGAAGGACGAGAACAAGGGGGATGACATTAGTAATTTTAGGCCCATAACTCTGCTAAATGCAGAGTTAAAGATTTTGGCGAAGGTGTTAGCGAAGAGGTTGGCGCTTGTCGTGGGGGGCCTGGTGGGAGATGCGCAGACATGCGCTATCCCGTCCAGGTCCATCCACGACAACCTCCACCTCATGCGATACATCATAGAGAGGGTTGGGAACGAACCCGGCTTTGGTGGGGCCCTGATAAATTTAGATCAGTCTAAAGCGTTCGATAGGGTGGACCATGGTTACCTGGATGCGGTGCTAGCGGCGGCTGGGTTCGGACCCGTTTTCAGGGGCTGGATCACTGCCATGCACAGCAGCCGCATCTGCTCTAGAATCAAGGTGAACGGCTACCTTTCGGAGCCGTTCGAAATCACCCGCTCCATCCGACAGGGGTGCCCTCTCTCCTCCCTTCTGTATGTATTGACTCTCGAGCCATTACTGCGGAAGTTGGAGTTGTTGCAGGGCATCCCTTTGGAACCGGGATTGCGCAAAGCGGTGTCGGCCTACGCCGATGACGTAACAGTAATGGTGTCGACCGCCTCGGAAATCGAGGCAATCGGCACCTTACTAGAGGAGTACGAAAGGTTGACAGGGGCTAAGCTGAACCGGGACAAGTCAGTCGCTTTGCAACTCGGCGAGTGGAGGGGCAAAGCGATGTCGTGCGACGGTATCGTCGGACGGTGGACGGAGGGCCCGGTGAAGTTGCTTGGGGTCTGGTTCGGACCGGACCTCCAGGTGGAGAAAAACTGGGGTGAGGTGACGAATAGGGTGTTTGCACTGACCCAGAAGTGGGCTGAGTGCAAACTATCCCTAAAAGGTCGGGCGGAGGTGGCGAACGCTTACATAGCGTCCGTCATCTATTACCGCTTGACTGTCGTACCTTGCCCGGGTGAGATCCTCGCCAAAATGGAGCGCGCCCTCTTTTATTTCCTTTGGAAGAAGAGGTCTCCTCTAGTGAGGAGATCCATCTGCTGTCAACACCCTTTGAAAGGAGGGCTGGGGATGCCGTGGCTAAAAATGCGTAAACACGCATTGAGGCTAAGGCACCTCCACGTATTCCTCACCGGTCAACCGGTGTGGGCCCCGTTTGTGAGGCGAGCCTTCCCGAGGCTCGTCTCGCTCACCGAGCTGCAGTCCTGGGTGAAGCAAAGACCGAGAAAACTGGGCGACTGGCACACCGAGTGTGCCCAGGCGCTCACGGCTCTCTGGCAGGCGGACCCGGCTATCGACGGAGACTCCACCTCGTCATTCTATAGAGGGCTGGTGGTTAGCGGGTGCGACGACGCCCTCGGAGAAGCCCTAGGCATGGAGGAGGACGAACTGGCCAGTCTATTCGGTAGGACTTTCGGCCCGGGACCTATGGACAACTTCCAGAAGTCCTTGGCCTGGCAGTGCTACCGAGGGGCTCTGCCCGTTCGGGATAAGCTCTACAGACACGGGCGCCCGGGTAGGGACCCCTCGAAAAAGATCTGTCCCAGATGCGTGCGCGACGAGGAAACCGTCGCGCACGCATTGGTGCACTGCCCGGGCGTTGCCGATCTGTGGGGCTATGTCGAACAACTGCTGTCACGGGTGGGACCAATTAGGTTGACCACCGAGTCCATTGTAACGATCAAGCCGCCTCCCCCCTTCAAAAATGAAGGAGAGGCGGTCTTCCTCTGTGTAATAGCCATGGTAAAAGAGGCTATATGGTGGACGCGTCTGAAAGGGCTGAGGTCGGACACCTTTCTCTCCGGCCAACAACTGGTCCTTTTTTTCCGATACCATTTCGGAAGAAGGATCAGGATGGAGAGAGAGGTGCTCCACTCCAGCCAGTTTTATGAAAGGTGGGTGAAAGTTGCGAGAATGGCCCGTGTGAATGGGCCTTCTCTCTACCTCAGCCTGTAGGTGGAACAGAAAGAAGGGAGCACTCTCTCTTTGTGCTCCCGTGGAGAAGGGTCGCACACTTTTTTTTCGGGGGTGTGTGTGACCCCAAAACGATCCCTCCCTATTGAGGACCTTCTTGTTATTATTCTGTTTGTTATATTTTTCTTACTCGATTTTTATGTAAACTCCCCCCACCCATGTAAATGTCCCTTTCTTTTGTGCCCTAGTGGCAAATAAACAGAAATTAGTCTGTCAGTCTATCAGTCTATCAGTCTGTCAGTCTGTCAGTCTATCAGTCTGTCTGAGGATAGTAGACGTGTGTCATATCGCTCTGTGATTTGGATTTTTACCTGCTAATTTTGTGAGTGGATTTTTTTGAATTATTTTGTATAATTAACTGTAACCCCTAGTCTGGGACTCTAGACGTCGGGTAAATATATTTTCACCCCTTTTGGGGTGAAAAATAAATATTTGAGAAATGTTTATCGATATCGTTGATAACGATATCGTCGAAAACGATATCGCCATATTGGAAGCGAACGCCACGCCGACCAAAAAAACAAGCGGGAAAGAGGGAACAACAGTTCAAACTGTTGAACAACCCCTCCTCTCCAATGAAAAAAAGAATTTCAATTCAAATGAAAAAATTAATTTTCAAGAAAAAAATAACACCACAAATAAGGAAACCAACAACATTACAACAACAAACAAAGACAAAATTTCTTTTGCCCAAACACTCAAGAGAGCCACGGAGTACAAAGCCATTGACATCACGAACGCCAAGGAAAATTTGCTAGAGGCTAGAAAATACGTATCTTTTGGGGTGGATGGTTCTTTTACGATCAACTCCCCAGAAGAAGTGCGTGAACAGATTTACAAGAATACCGTAAGCTTCAGAACCATAACCAACGAAACGAGAAAGCCAGCGCAATTGACCGAAAGTCAAATCGAGCTGGTTCTGAAAGAAATTAAAAATGACATACTCTTTATTCAAAGAGGAAAGCTGTATGCCAGCATTATGGTCCGAATGAAGGACGAAATGCTGGCTCAGAAATATTCGGTGGCACCTATAGTGTCACCACAATACACCTTCTTCCCCACATATAAAGGAAGAAGAACACAAAGGATAAGAATGTGGAGCCCTACGCCAGAAATTAACATCTGGTCCGTCCTAACAGGATTTACCGACCTAGATAAGGACATACTAATTTCAGCAGGGGAGTCCACCAGTGGACTGTTCGGGGGGAAAAGTCTGGAGGTTCTCTTACAGATGACACCTGAGAGAATCTCCGGAATACCCGACCGAGTGCTACTGGATGGGCGAACCTACATAAATATCACAGTGGAAGGCAGGAGACCCTCATGTTACCACTGCGCTGGCAGAGGTCACCTGAGGACGGCCTGCCCTCTACTAACAACTAAAAAACCACTGCTACAAACACCACAACAACAACAAAAACAACCAGCACCACCATCACAAAAACAACAAAATACACTACCATCTCCACCAGAACAACAAAAACCAACAACACCACCACCACCACAACAACAACAACATCAACAACAGCTCAAGAAAACAACCCAAAACACGGTCCCACCCAGCCCCACCCCACAGAACACAAATACAAAAACAGTTCATACACAACCCGGAGATATACCCCTCCCCTCCAATACGGAAGAGGAGCTCATATCGTCGGAAGACGAGGGGGCTCCCTTCCAAAAAGTGAAAAGAAAAAAACGTACACACACCACAACAACAAAAATAACCCCACCTGACAACACAACACAGACAATAAAACGCAAACTCACTCAACAACAACAAGCAAAAACAAACACAACAACACAAAAACTCTACACATACATAAACAAAAACAATGAAAACCTAACTTTAAAAATAGAAACCAACCCTTCGATACAAACCGAAGGGCCGAATTTCGTAACGGCAATGGGGCTCCCTAACCTGAAAATGGTGAAAATCCCACTTGACATTTTTAAAACTTTAAAAGACATGTACCCTGAGGACGTGGGCCCACCCTGCACCAGGCCACTCAACCGCGTCCTCCTGAAAGGTTTTCCCCTCCCCTCCTCAAACACCCACACAACTCCAAAGATCCCAACCCCTCCACACACCAATACCCCCACACCACCACAAACCACCACCCCACCCATCAACCCCGCCACCAGCCCCATGGAAACTGAGCGACCCGAACCCCGGGACGCAGAGAGGTAAGTGCCTCTTTCTTTGCCACCAACATGGCTGTCTTAAGAGTGGGTTGTCTAAATGCGCGTGGCCTGGGCTCACCTTGGAAGCAAGCTAAACTTCTAAGTGACCTCAGGTCACAATGTGTAAATGTGATGGTTATTTGCGAGGCCCGGATCAGCAGCATGCGACAGCTAACCCCCACCTTTGATGACTTTGAGATGCACGCATCTCTCTGTCAGCCCGGAGGTGGGGGTGGGGTTGTCGTTCTGCTGCAAAAACATCTGGGTCTCGCTACACAGACGGTACACTTGGACCCGGAGGGTCGACTCGTGGTTCTGGACCTTGGCAATGGCGAAGGCGAAGCTTTTAGGCTTGTCGCCGTATACGCCCCTTTTGGGGCAATGCGGTCGGACTTCTTCCATCGTCTGGAGACTTTTCTAGGGACGTCCCGCTCCTTGCTTTTAGTGGGGGACTGGAATGGTATCCTAGATGCACGTTGGGACTATGTAGGGGCATGTCCCGATAGAGGGGGGTGTAACAGCCTTAAGGGGTTAATCGGCCGATTCGACCTGGCCGATAGATACCGACTAGATTTTCCGACTGTACCAACCTGGACCTGGTCAAATAACAGTGGTCAATCTAGATCGTACCTAGATAGGTTCTTAGTTAGAATTAAGGATAGGGACTTTTTAAGTTGTCCAGAAATGCTCATGGTGGGCTATTCAGACCACAAGTTAGTGACCTGCGTAGTCCACCTTGATAGAACGCATAGGCAGGGGCCCGGTTACTGGAAGCTCAACTTGTCCTTACCGGCAAGTAGAGCTTACAGGGACCGGATTAGAACCTTAGTTAAGGAGCAGTTGACGGGCGCCATCGTCAACAACAGGTGGTGGGGCTCTCTAAAAAGAGAGATTAGAGTAGTTTCAATAGGAGTTAGTAAGGAGTTAGCCTCAGATAGAAATAGGAAGGAAAGGGAGTTGGTAGTTAATGTTGAAGAGGCAATGAGAAGCGGCAACGTGGCCAGAGTGCAAGCGTCGAGAACGGTCTTGAACCAGTTCTTCGACGCGAAACACGAAGGCTGCGTTGTCCGAAGCAAAATACGTGCTCTGGGAAACGAGGGGACCAAAGCTGTTAGCTGGGCCCGCGTGACAGAAGCGAAAAGTGGGATTAAATCCACTATCCGGTCTTTGCGAGACCAGGATGGACGGCTGATCCTTGAACCTAAGCAAATGTGCGAGGCCTTTCAAAGGCACTTTGCCCAATTGTTCGGGAGGGGCGGGGAGCCGGTTGGAGATGTGGATTTCGGTCCATACCTCGACGGCCTGCCGCGTCTTTCGGACAGGGAGGCGAGGTCCTGCGACGGGCCGATCTCAGCTGCTGAAATAGGGGACGTGCTGAGCCTATGCGGCAAACGCAAATCTCCAGGACTCGATGGTCTGCCCTACGAACTATATATTAATATGCCGGACTTGTTCCCCGATCTCCTCGAGGCGGTCTACTGCAACTGGCAACAGAACGGGAGAATTCCCTGTTCTGTGACCAAGGGCGTAGTCTCGCTAGTGAGGAAGGACGAGAACAAGGGGGATGACATTAGTAATTTTAGGCCCATAACTCTGCTAAATGCAGAGTTAAAGATTTTGGCGAAGGTGTTAGCGAAGAGGTTGGCGCTTGTCGTGGGGGGCCTGGTGGGAGATGCGCAGACATGCGCTATCCCGTCCAGGTCCATCCACGACAACCTCCACCTCATGCGATACATCATAGAGAGGGTTGGGAACGAACCCGGCTTTGGTGGGGCCCTGATAAATTTAGATCAGTCTAAAGCGTTCGATAGGGTGGACCATGGTTACCTGGATGCGGTGCTAGCGGCGGCTGGGTTCGGACCCGTTTTCAGGGGCTGGATCACTGCCATGCACAGCAGCCGCATCTGCTCTAGAGTCAAGGTGAACGGCTACCTTTCGGAGCCGTTCGAAATCACCCGCTCCATCCGACAGGGGTGCCCTCTCTCCTCCCTTCTGTATGTGTTGACTCTCGAGCCATTACTGCGGAAGTTGGAGTTGTTGCAGGGCATTCCTTTGGAACCGGGATTGCGCAAAGCGGTGTCGGCCTACGCCGATGACGTAACAGTAATGGTGTCGACCGCCTCGGAAATCGAGGCAATCGGCACCTTACTAGAGGAGTACGAAAGGTTGACAGGGGCTAAGTTGAACCGGGACAAGTCAGTCGCTTTGCAACTCGGCGAGTGGAGGGGCAAAGCGATGTCGTGCGACGGTATCGTCGGACGGTGGACGGAGGGCCCGGTGAAGTTGCTTGGGGTCTGGTTCGGACCGGACCTCCAGGTGGAGAAAAACTGGGGTGAGGTGACGAATAGGGTGTTTGCACTGACCCAGAAGTGGGCCGAGTGCAAACTATCCCTAAAAGGTCGGGCGGAGGTGGCGAACGCTTACATAGCGTCCGTCATCTATTACCGCTTGACTGTCGTGCCTTGCCCGGGTGAGATCCTCGCCAAAATGGAGCGCGCCCTCTTTTATTTCCTTTGGAAGAAGAGGTCTCCTCTGGTGAGGAGATCCATCTGCTGTCAACACCCTTTGAAAGGAGGGCTGGGGATGCCGTGGCTAAAAATGCGTAAACACGCATTGAGGCTAAGGCACCTCCACGTATTCCTCACCGGTCAACCGGTGTGGGCCCCGTTTGTGAGGCGAGCCTTCCCGAGGCTCGTCTCGCTCACCGAGCTGCAGTCCTGGGTGAAGCAAAGACCGAGAAAACTGGGCGACTGGCACACCGAGTGTGCCCAGGCGCTCACGGCTCTCTGGCAGGCGGACCCCGCTATCGACGGAGACTCCACCTCGTCATTCTATAGAGGGCTGGTGGTTAGCGGGTGCGACGACGCCCTCGGAGAAGCCCTAGGCATGGAGGAGGACGAACTGGCCAGTCTATTCGGTAGGACTTTCGGCCCGGGACCTATGGACAACTTCCAGAAGTCCTTGGCCTGGCAGTGCTACCGAGGGGCTCTGCCCGTTCGGGATAAGCTCTACAGACACGGGCGCCCGGGTAGGGACCCCTCGAAAAAGATCTGTCCCAGATGCGTGCGCGACGAGGAAACCGTCGCGCACGCATTGGTGCACTGCCCGGGCGTTGCCGATCTGTGGGGCTATGTCGAACGACTGCTGTCACGGGTGGGACCAATTAGGTTGACCACCGAGTCCATTGTAACGATCAAGCCGCCTCCCCCCTTCAAAAATGAAGGAGAGGCGGTCTTCCTCTGTGTAATAGCCATGGTAAAAGAGGCTATATGGTGGACGCGTCTGAAAGGGCTGAGGTCGGACACCTTTCTCTCCGGCCAACAACTGGTCCTTTTCTTCCGATACCATTTCGGAAGAAGGATCAGGATGGAGAGAGAGGTGCTCCACTCCAGCCAGTTTTATGAAAGGTGGGTGAAAGTTGCGAGAATGGCCCGTGTGAATGGGCCTTCTCTCTACCTCAGCCTGTAGGTGGAACAGAAAGAAGGGAGCACCCTCTCTTTGTGCTCCCGTGGAGAAGGGTCGCACACTTTTTTTCGGGGGTGTGTGTGACCCCAAAACGATCCCTCCCTATTGAGGACCTTCTTGTTATTATTTTGTTTGTTATATTTTTCTTACTCGATTTTTATGTAAACTCCCCCCACCCATGTACATGTCCCTTTCTTTTGTGCCCTAGTGGCAAATAAACAGAAATTAGTCTGTCAGTCTGTCAGTCTGTCAGTCTGTCAGTCTATCAGTCTGTCAGTCTATCAGTCTGTCAGTCTATCAGTCTGTCAGTCTATCAGTCTGTCAGTCTGTCAGTCTATCAGTCTGTCTGTCAGTCTATCAGTCTCTCTGTCAGTCTTTTAGTATCCCCCATAAAACACCCGAAACAATAATCATTTGAAAAGGTCCGGCAAAGATGAAAACCTCAAACTCTACAGCTTCTTAGCTTCTTAAATCACGTGATTAACTGTTACTAGACAACCCAGACATCTAATGATATAGCAACAACCTTCACACCCTCACCATACCTCTTTCACTAACGACCTCCACACCCTCGCCATACCCCTTTACCAACGACCTAGAGTGAGAGGACTGGTAGAGATAGGTATTGATAGATATAGAGAAAGGGATAGAGTGAGAAGAAATGAGAGAGAGTGTTGTATGGTAGATATAGTGAGGGGAATAGTTTGGTGGTAATTGATATAGAGATGGGGGAAGAGTTCCGTGTAGTAGACATAGAGAGGGAGAATTTGGAGTGAATTGATATAGAGAGGGGGATTGGGTGAGATAAGTGTAGATATTTATAGAGAGTGGGAGAGTGTATTAGTGTTAGAAATAGAAAGTGGGATAAGAAAGGCAGTGTCGTGGTAGATATAGAGAGGGGTAGAGTTTCGTTTAAGTAGATACAGAGAGGGGGACTAAAAGAGAGTTGTGTGTGATAGTCATAAAGAGGAGGGGAGATTTGTTGCACTCTCGGGTCCCAAGTAATACGAGGGGTGGCAATAATGGGGTGGGGTGAGGGGTTGTATAGTGTACGTTCGTAAATATGGGATTTCTTATAATGTTCTTCTTTTGTCATTTATAATGTTTTTTTTAATGTGGAATAAAATTATTAGATTCTCCAGCTGCTGTATCAATATGAATCACTTACAATAAAATTTCACCGGAGATAGATTTGCAAAATTGAATAAGCGGGCGGGGGCTGAGGGTGAAATAAAAACTTGGGAGGGGGCTGACAAATTAATAAGTGGGGGTAGGGATGATTATTCAAGACCTGAGAGTGCGTGAATTATTGACAGACGTAAGAATGAAAACTCAAAACCGATGTAGAGTTTAAATTATTTATTTATTATGGCTAAGCCTTGTTACTCTGAAGTCTCACCTGCGTACTCACAGGATCATCAGACAAGACTGGTGATCCTGTGAGTGCGCAGGTGAAATTTTAGAGTAACAAAATTCACCAATTGCTATTATATATATATATATATATATATATATAACGAAAGAACCAGGTGGACCATAACGCACCAAAGTACTCAATACTTGGGGTAGTAGAGTGGGTAATAGGAACCAGTAAGACCCCGACAGCTGAGCTCAAGTCGTTTCGACGGCTAATTCTGGACTAGTCCAGAATTAGCCGTCGAAACGACTTGAGCTGAGCTGTCGGGGTCTTACTGGTTCCTATATATATATATATATATATATATATATATATATATATATATATATATATGAGATGAATAATTTGGGTATAATACCAGTTCCTTACCAAATGCGATGGAGCTCGATATATTAACCCTTTAGGAACGGGCACAGAGCATATATTTTTTTAATTATATATATATATACAGTGGCTGTGGAACTGGGGGGATCCCCGCCCCTCCAATAATTATATTTTCTCCCCAAACTACCAAAACACACAACTATTTGGAAATACGGAACAATTTATGTACATGTTATGGTTATCGCATATCGAAGTTATTACTTTATTGTATTTTAATTTATTTTTAGTATATTTTTTATTTAATTATTTTACTTTATTTTATTTTATTTTATTTTATTTTATTTTATTTTATTTTATTTTATTTTATTTTATTTTATTTTATTTTATTTTATTTTATTTTATTTTATTTTATTTTACTTCATTTCATTTTATTATATTATCTCTATTATTATTTTTTATATTTATTTTGATATTTTTTATTACTTTAATATAATTTATATTATGTTTTAACATTTGCCTGTATTTCTTTATGTATTTTTTATATATTTTTTATGTATTTTTTATGTATTTCTTATGTATTTTTTAATGTAATTTTATATATTTATTATGTACTTTTTAATGCTTTCACACTTTTTGATTTTACATTCTACATTTTTGAGTGCCATCTACTGTCTTCATCTTGTTAAATCCAATTGTACGTTGGTATTTTGCAGTGATGCTTAGTAACCCCAGTATGAACCTCTTTGTTAGCTATCTCCAATCCCCATATTATTTTTTCTGATTGTTCGTGTGACTAAGTTATTGTGGAGCTTATACTCAACACGGTATTTGTTGAGCTCTGATGATTCCTGCCTAAAGGTGAGGATGAAACATTGTTAGTGAATAAAGACTGTTTGAGTATGTAAGCGTTCTTTGGTTTCTTTTGCATATAACGGCTCTGTCTTCGTACATTGAGCTAACACAATACTGCAATAATACAGTACAGTGAGTAAGTGTTTATGCACATACGCTCCGCACTTTACGTAAATATATATATATATATATATATATATAGATATATATATATATATATATATATATATATAGAGAGAGAGAGAGAGAGAGAGAGAGAGAGAGAGAGAGAGAGAGAGAGATTTTGAGTATATGTTGGTTGTATACCAACACCTCAGTATGCAGGCTGGAGCACTCGACGAAGTGCGCAGGTTGGTTTGGTTACTCCGGAGTAATGTAAAATAAAGTAAAATAAATAAGTCAAATGTTTAAAATTTAGCTTCGTTTATTACTGCGATATATATTTCGGTGACAGCCATCTTTGGCTGTGACCTCTTCAGGCAGTCCGAATTAGTGTGGTATAGACAAGTACATATGTTGTTGAGGTGTATAATTTTGTCAATACTCTGATATGCCCAGTTCCTGATTGGGTTGTTATTTCACTGAGGAACTGGAATCATATGATTCCATATATATATATATATATATATATATATATATATATATATATATATATGATATTAAATAAATGGAAACTATATTTATAAAACCATATTTATTTCGTTATATATATTTCAGGGATATCATATTAACAATATGTTATGCCTTCTTCAGACAAAATACAATATAAACAGTCTTATAAATAAATAGATACGACATACCTTTCAATCACCTTGCATTTGGGAGGTTGATTTGGCAGTAAAAAATATTGTGGACAGTTGTAAAAAGAAAGATAGAAAGAAAGAAAGAAAGAGAAACGAAGAAAAAGAAGAAATGCATGTGACTAAATAGAGAGATATAGAAAGATAGATAAAGAGAAGAACTTCATGTAAAGAAACAGAGAGAAATATATATAGAGAGAGGAAAAACAGAGAGAAATATATATAGAGAGAGAGGAAAAAAAGAAAGAAATAGATAGAGATAGATAGAGAAACTAGGAAGTTGAGTATCGGTTGATACATTTATTTATTTATTTATTTATTTA
>OZ024741.1:103475998-103478498 GCA_964016885.1 Eledone cirrhosa
TTGCACAGAGGATAACGAGGGAGATACGCTGAAAATCTAGTCAAACTCTCGGGGCTCGTTCTTATGGATGGCCACCTCTGTCTCGATCGAAGTAAGTAGGAAAGTGATTCAGGTACCCAGGACGCCAGTTGCTTCCACTGCTATGGTTTCAGCATTAAAACTATCGGAGAGAGACCGGTGCAATGTGTAGATAAATATTTTGTGGGATTCTTTTTAAATGATTCTTCCACTGTGTGATTGCTTCTGGAGAAACGTTTGTAGGGTTCTCACTGCTAACCTATTTCAGTCATATTGCATTATGGTTGTATCCTTTACACACACCATTTTAACCCCAGTAGGTAGCAGAACTTCCTGATGTAGTAGAACTTCCAAATGTTATGCTGTGGTCTTTCAGGCAAGCTCCAATATACAAATACCACCAGAAAGCGTGGTGTAACCGTAGATAACAACCTAAGCTGGAATGTCTTTTATCAACAATAAAGTCAACATGGTCTACAGGATTTCATTCTGAATCTTTAGAACTTTCCGTTCTAGTGATCCAAATGCCATTACCTTTCTTTACGATCTAAGAATAGTCTCTAGTTTTCTGATTTAGATATATTCCTACCATTACTCTTCTCGTGTGTAACGTTGGCTGACCCCAACTTGAATGATGCCCACTGTGGTCTTCCCACGCAAAACCAAGTATTATGAGAATTGAAGCGTCATAGAACTCCAATTATAGTTTCAAAAAATAAAATTAAATCGACTGGGAAATCTCAATCTATTTTCTCCAACCACACCGTGAGCGCTACATTATTTATATGACGTGGAGAATATTCCATCAAAGTTGCCCAGATTGTGTTGTCATCTACTTTACAATTCACCCAAGACCTTGTCCCCAAGCGCATATCTAATAACAAATTACGGTTTGGTATAAGCATAACACGATATTTTCCTCACTTTTCAGTTGAGCTTCACTGCCCCACATCCTCTCACTAAGCCATAACAAACGTAATGCTAAAATATTCCATAAAATTATTAAGAAGTTTCACAGGAAAATTTTGGCAGCCATGTTGATTTTACTCTATTTGATATCAACCCAGACAAAACCAGTTCTGGTTCTATGAAAGAAGGCTACCCATTTTCAAAGGGTCCTTATTTAAATTAGAATATTCCAATATAACTTTATACCAGATCCATACGTTAGGTTAGTATCTGAGTAATGAAATAATAAACAATTTGGTAAATCCTTCAAATTTCTTCATTAATTAATTAAAATATATGAAATATAGTGAATTTCTTTGAAAACACGACCATGAAAGAGCTTGTAAAATGAATCTTCTTTCGTTGGAAAAGAAAAGTTTTAAAATATTTTTTTTCCAGTTGCTACTTGTATTTCGAATTTGATAACTATGCATTTGTCTCTTGTCGCCTTTAGTTGACAATTTCCGTAAAATGTGTCCTTGGCTAACTCTAGTCGGTAAGTTCCGTAAAATTTAGACAACCTATCATTAAGTCGTAGCTTCTAGTTTATGAAGTTAATGTCCACTTTGTATTTGATGATAGTATATCAACTTGTTCCTGAGGCCTTCTAATGATAAATGTTATACACACGCACACACACATATATATATATATATATATGTGTGTGTGTGTGTGTGTGTGTGTGTGTGTGTGTGTGTGTGTGTGTGTGTGTGTAATGTGTGTATGCGTTTATGTGTGTGTGTAATGTGTGTATGCGTTTATGTGTGTGAGTATGTATATATATATATGTTAGGTCTCTTTCTCTTAAATTTGTTTTTGTTTGGTTTGTTTGTTTTTGTTTGTTTTTTTTCGACCCTCCACCTTCCAGGCAGCAAGGTTGTAAACAAAAGGAAATTTTCAGATGGTAAGCAGAACATTACTTTGTTAGTACCGTTCCATACAAACGTTTCAATGTTGCGCAATATAAGACTAGCGCATTTGTTTCAACATATCTGCAATGCGGTGATTATTTTAACGTGCAGTTGGTCTATATTTGAGCAGTTCTAAATCTAAGTACGTTTGTTTCTTTCCTGTTTCAAATACTAGATGCGCTTACCTGTTTAATGATGGTTAAAAGACTTTAAAATCTCCTCAAATGTTTAAAATAGTCATTCTAAATGGTTCTCAGACACAAACATTGAGTCATTGGACCTACGACAATGATTTGTGAAATTCTAAAATTTCCTTAAATTAAATCTGGCTTCAATGGAAGAAGCACCGCATAGGACTGCATTGTATACTCAACACGTATGTACATAAAAACATACGTACATATAAACATATATCCAGACAAACATGCACACGCACATGCATATATATATATATATATATATATATATATATATGGGGGATATGCATATATATATATATGTGTGTGTGTGTGTATGTGTGTGTATGTATATATGTGTATGTATGCATGTATGTATGCTTATTTTGTATGTATACATATTTGTATGTGTATGTATGTGTGTGCGTGTATGTATATATATATGTA
>OZ024741.1:103485998-103490998 GCA_964016885.1 Eledone cirrhosa
ACTGTATCGTACTTTCGTGAACTGCAATGAACTGTACCGAACCATACTAAACTATACTGAACTTTGTTGGCCTCTTATATTTTACTACTCTTTTGTGACAATTACAGAAATCATTATCATAATTTATTATTATTATTTGTTGTTGTTGTTGCTGTTATAGGGTGGTGGATTGGTAGTATCGGTAAAGGCGGCATATAGCTATGTCCCTTTATGTTCTGAGTTCAAATCCCGCCGAGGTTAACTTTGCCTTTCATCCTTAGGTCGATAAAATAAAGTACCAGTAATGCACTGGGTTCGATTTAATCAACTTCCCTTCTCCCCAAATTGCTGGCCTTATGCCTATATAAGAAACCATTATTATTATTATTTGTTATTGTTGTTGTTATAGAGCGGTGG
Source organism: Eledone cirrhosa (assembly GCA_964016885.1). Lineage (NCBI taxonomy): Eukaryota > Metazoa > Mollusca > Cephalopoda > Octopoda > Eledonidae > Eledone > Eledone cirrhosa. The sequence continues at coordinate 103,486,395 of OZ024741.1, forward strand.
ATTGGTAGTATCGGTAAAGGTGGCATATAGTTACGTCCCTTTACGTTCTGAGTTCAAATTCTGCCGCGGTTATATTTGCCTTTCAACCTTACGGGGGTTGATAAAATAAAGTACCAGTAATGCACTGGGGTCAATTTAATCGACTTTCCCCTCCCTTTCAAATTGCTGGCCTTGTACCTATAGTAGAAACAATTATTTTCTTACAAATGTTCCCATGTATTTGTTTCCTGTTTCATCAGATTCACACATGTCATGTTTTAGCTATTACAACACCATTCCATCATCATCATCATCAGGTCGAGCTTGCTCGGCTTTCTACGACACGTTTCCTCCATCCATCTCTGTCTCTCATAGCGTTTGCCAGTTCTTCCGCAGTGCATCCAGTATCGTACTCAAGTTGCTTGTCGTATGTCTTCTTGGGACGACCAGCGTTTCTTGCTCCATGAGATGGACTCCATAACAACACATCACCTGCTATTTCTTCCTTGCTGCGCCAACAGTGGCCAGAAAATCTGAGTCTCTGTCCACGTATTGACCTGCTGATAGGTGGTATATTGCCATAGAGATCCTTATTTGTTGGGTGTTCCCTCCAAGACACGTTTAAAGCAGCGCGGAGCATACGTGTGTATGTCTAGCTTTTTCTCCAGTTTCGACGTTTAGCTTTTTCTCCAGTTTCAACTAAATTAATTCTTACTAAAGAAGACTTAATATATTACAGTTGTGCCTAAATCAGAAACAATTATTATTATTTTATAATAGTTTAGGGCGGTGGATTGGCAGAATCGGTAGAGATTTGCAGCATAGAGCTATGGCCCTTTACGTTCTGACTTCAAATCCCGCTGAGGTTAACTTTGCCTTTCATCCTTAACGGGTCGATAAAATAAAACACCAGTAACACTGCAGTCGATTTAATCGACTTTCCTCTCTCTTTCAAATTGCTGGCCTTGTGCCTATACTAGAAACAATTATTTAATAATAGTTTATTATTTTTATTTATTTCTGATTTTTTTATATGGCTGAAATTAATTTAAAAACAAGAAAAATACAAAATAACCAAATCACAAATATATTGTTCATGTGTTCGTTGTTTTCCCGCTTAGCATGTTCATGTTCGTTTTTCTTTTTCTATTCCTGTTATATTTGCAGTCGTCTATTTAGTTTTATATATTTCTATTTGGGCGGTGTATTGACAGTATCGGTAGAGTGTCGGACGCCATGTATAGAGTTACGGCCCTCTGTGATCTGAGTTCAAATCCCGCCGAGGTTAACTTTGCCTTTCATCCTTACGGGGTCGATAAAATAAAGTACCCGTCACGCACTGGGGTCGATTTAATCGACTTTCCCCTCCCCCAAAAGATTGCTGGCCTTGTGCCTATATAAGAAACCATATATTTCTTCTATTTTTTAAACTTCTTTTCGTTTGTTTGAAAAAATAAAACATTAATGCAACTGATTCTTCATTTTTATTTCACAGATACAAAGAGAGGAGTGGACGAAGTTGTGAGACGTAATGACGTTCATTCCCCACCCGCCAACGATTATAAGTGAAAAAGGAAAAAGGAAAGGAGCTGATTGTTTGATCGGACCAAAGGAAACTATATTGTCTTTTCATTTTCTGTATTATCTACCAGTCTCAACACCTGACAGACGTCTCACTGTTAATATATATATACCTCTGTTTGTTGTCTCCTTGAACTATATATGTGTGTGTGTGTGTGTGTGTGTGTGTGTGTGTGTGTGTGTGTGTGTGTGTGTGTGTGTGTGTGTGTGTGTGTGTGTGTGTAGGCAAAAGGTATACTCAAAAGGTTTTGAGATTTTGCTACCCATCATACAAGTCTTGTCCCAATGCAGTCGAGACGTGAAGACAATTTGGAGGCTCGATATGCAAAAAAGGTCTGTGTCAAGCTCGGCAAAAACGCTACAGAAACCAATGAAATGATCAAAACTGCTTACGGACTTACTTTCATGTGCCGGGTGACTGTTTTCCTCTGGTACAAGAGGATCCAGGGGGACAGGGAACAGGTGAGAGACGATGAGAGATGTGACAGGGAGAGGAATATCAGGAAACCAAGTTGGTCAACAAAATTCGCAAATTTCTGGACGAGCACGCTAATGCAACTCTTTTGACAATTGCTAAACAATTTGTAGTGGCTGAGATCACTGTGCACAGAGTCATTCATGACACTCTGAACATGCGCAAAGTTTGTTTCCAATGTGCTCAATGAAGACCAAAGACAGAAGCACATTGATGACAGCAGGAAGGTGGTCAAGTGGATCGCTTCGAATCTAAGTGTCCTTATGTCTCTGGTAACCTGTAACAAGAGCTGGGTCTACTGTTATGATCCAGAGACCAAGAGACAGAGTGCCCAGTGGAAACATTCTGACTCCCCAAGACCCAAGAAAGCCAGGTCCACTGGGAAGCTCATGATGATCCCATTCCTCGACAGTAAGGGCATCAAATATATTTATTGGGTCCCCCACGGTCAAACAGTCAGCAAAGAGTACTATGTAGAGGTTTTGAGGCAGTTCAGAAAGGGATGTCGTCGCGTGAGACCAGAGCTTTCAAGTCTGGTCAGTGGCAGCTGCACCAGGACAATGCCCCCTACCATAAATCCACTTTGGTGACCAACTACTTGGCCGATATGTGGATCAAGACTGTTCCTCATCCCCACTACAGTTCAGACTTAGCCCCCTGCGACTTCTCCAAAGCTGAAGGAGAAGCTCAGGGCTAACCGTTTTGAGGATGTGGAGGAGATGAAGGAGGCTGTGACAAGTGCCCGGATACGTTCACTTTGGAGGACTACATGTGGGCCTTCCAGAAGTGGCTGGAGCTCTACAACAAGTGCATTGAAGTTAGAGGGTCCTACTTTAAAGGATATTAGAGATTTGTGTTGAGCTGAGTTAAATAAATGTCTGTGGAGCTTGTGAAAAGACAAGGTTATATGTGCAATAGGTATCGCTAGATAGGAAGGAAATATAGAAACTTTCCTCCAAAAGGGAGGGAGAAATAAAAAGAATTAAAACAACACGATAGTAGTTATCGCGCAAGGGAACGATAGTTAAATGAAATCAATTACCAGTTTTGATAAATATTAGCAAATATGCACATGGAAATAAACGGACATAAATAATGATTTCTACTATGAACACAAGGCCAGCAATTTGGGGGGGAGGGTACAGTAGATTAAATCAATCCTAGTGCATTACTGGTGCTTTATTTATCGACCCCGTAAGGATGAAAGGCAAAGCTAACCACGGCGGGATTCGAACTCAGAACGTAAATGACCGTAACTCTATGCTGCAACGCATATTGTCCGACGCTCTATTAATACTGCAAATCCACCGCCCTCAAAAACGGGCATAAATGATAAACGAATGAAAGGATCTATTCTCCTCTTCAACACACAGCCACACCAGGAAGTACAATTTCGTACATTGGAGTAGGATTATGGTATTATTGCCAGGTTGTACACAAAAACACACCCACGTGTGTGTGTGTGTGTGTGTGTGTGTGTGTGTGTGTGTGTGTGTGTGTGTGTGTGTGTGTGTGTGTGTGTGTGCGCGCGCGTGTGTATGTGTGCGTGAATGTGCGTGTGTATCAGAAAAGGAACAAATCGTCAGGCTCGAGCAAGGAAACTCTGTTTTCATTGGTTTTTCCAATGTTGATATTATTTGACTGTTGCAACTCCTGACAGAAACATTACGATTTTCATGGTGACAGAAGGCGGAACTTGACCTCATTACGCACAAAGCCGGTACAGATACCGCAAAGCCTCCCATTTGACTCTTTTAACAGTTCTTCCAATCCACTGCTATCGTGAATTGGTATTAGTACTTTATTTGTTGACCCAGAAAAGATAAAGACCCAAAGTGCCAACGAATAGATTTGATCTTAGAGCGTAGAAAGCCGGAACAAATACTGAGGTATTTAATCTTCCAATTAATTTAACAACACTGCCAACGCACCGTTAATCAATTGAAATAAATTTTTTTTAAATTAAAGAGGTGCTTATAACCATACTTGACTGTTCAATAATTACCACACATTTGTTTTTATTATGCTTTATTTGTTTATTAACTATATTTTACATTTTGGCGGCAGACGTTGATCTGCAAATGTTCTGACTGGGCACAATGCCAGCCGCATCATTTCGCAGGTCTGGGATGGGAGGACCTTGAAAGTATGCATGGACAATCTCTTTCGAACATTGGACCGATTAGGATCTGGTTCATCATAAGGCGGGCCGTACTACTAACACATTCAAAGCAATTTTGAAATTAGGCGGGCCATTCAGCGAGCCAAACGGGCCGCAGTTTTCCCATGACTGCGTTAAAGGTTCATTCTTACCCCTCTGTGACTAACTTATGATGAAAAAGGAATATATTTTATACATGCATGCAGACGGACAAATACACACACACATATATATATACATATATGTTTATTTTAATTATACCGTATGTCTTTAGAAATACGAAATTCCAATACACACACACACACACATATATATATATATATATATATATATATATATATATATATATACTGATGTGCACACATACATATATATGTGTGTGTGTGTGTGTACGTATGCGTATATATA
>OZ024741.1:103495998-103498498 GCA_964016885.1 Eledone cirrhosa
GTTAGTTCAAGAGTGCCAACATTAGTTGCAGTTTAATGTAAGGAATAATTATTCCTTACATTAAGTTTTGTGATCTTGATTTGCTTAAATAAAAATAATGAATACAAATATATATATATGTATGCATATATATCCATCTATACATATAAAGAATATGCTCCGAAATCATTAGACGTGTCCGTCGAACTTGCGGGTCCAGAATCAGACAGATGCACACAATAATCACGTCTCGAGCTGTCCGCCGACGAAACAATTGTAACACACAATAAATTGAGTTCAGATACATCTATACATATATGCATTTATATATATATATATATATATATATATATATATATATATATATATATATATACTAGAGTACATATATATGTGTTTGCTAATTTTTATTGACTGCAATATATGTTTACAAGGCCCTATTTCCTGGGTGTGGTCACGTTTGGAACCCGTTTGAAACTGACAAACGAAATTATATATCCTCTCAGTGGAAGAATCCTTAGTACTTGGGGTGGGTTAGAGGGTAGGTTACCATTACCTGCTTTCTTTATTTATTACATCTTTATATCGTTATATATTTATATGTATATTTATTTATCTATTTTAAATGTTTGCTGTTTCCGTCTTTCTTCTATATATTTTCCATTATATATCCCACTATAACATAAATCTTCCTGCAATTATATCTATTTTGCGTAATTTCTGAAATATTTGTCGCTGTATTTTCTTTCTTTAGTTCTTTTCTTCTCCTTCCTCCCTCTCTCTATATATATTTCTCTCTGTCTGTCTGTGTGTCTCTCTCTATCTCTCTCTCTCTATATATATATATATATTTCTCTCTGTCTGTCTGTGTCTCTCTCTCTCTCTCTCTATATATATATATATATATATATGTAAGTATGTATGTATGTATACGTACATACATATATGTATACAGACGTACAGTAGTATGTATATATATACATACATGCACACATATATATATCCACGTATCGGTTTACCGAACATTTATTATAATGCTCGGTACGCCGTACAGTGTTTAGGCAACCACGTCACCTTTTTGTTCAACACTGACACATGAACGATGTACTAGTTTCAAGCTTATTAGCTATCGTCAGCATCGTATACCTTCCTGCCAGATGGTTGAACGTCTGAAAATATATACTTTCCTTATGCATATTAACGGCTGAGAAGCCTAATTTGCATATCGAGTGAGTTCAGTCTATCGAGTAAGTAAGTGCCGTACTAAGAGTGAGAAATGAAATTTCGTTTCATTCTATTCCATTTATATATATATATATATATATATATAATTATATATATATACCTATATATATATATTTATATATATATATATCGTTTCTGAATTTGTTTAGCAAGATTCTTTATCTGAAAACGTGTGTTGAAACCGATATTGTTATACTTTGGGAGGGTCATGTTGCCAATAAGAAACACACGCACCAGTAGCTTTCACTTCAATTTATTATAAATTTAATTTATAAATTTAATTTATAATAAATTGAAGTGAAAGCAACTGGTGCGAGTGTTTCTTATTAGCAACATGACCCTCCCAAAGTATAACTATATATATATATATATATATATATATATAGGAAGGGTAAAGGAAAGGAGAGTGCTCTATGTATGCTACAGAGCTATTTAATTGTGTAATAAACAACATAAGACAATTATTCCCTTTACCAAAGGTTTCACGAAGACAGACGAGATCAACAGATACGTCTGAAATCGCTCATCAGAATGAAAATTTAATTCAGACGTCTCTGTTGAGCTCATCTGTCTTCGTGAAACCTTTGGTAAATGGAATAATTGCCTTATGTTGTTTATTACATAATAAATATATATATATATATATATATATACATATTCATATATTTATATGAATATATACATGTGTGTGTACCTTGTGTGAGTGTGTGCGTGTTTGTGTGCGTTTGTTTACCCAAAAAGTAAACAGAAACAACAAGCCAAATAGAATATAATGAAGAAATATATTAACGTTGGATGTAGTAGGAAATGATGTGTGCGTGTACACACACACACAAACACACACACACACACACACACACACACACACACACATACATATATATATATACATATATATATATATATATATATATATATATATATATATATATATATATATACACACATACTCGTGTATAAACGTCCGATTAACCGAGACTATCATCGCAATACCATGTGGTGTTCAGTTAATGAGAATCAAACAAGGGAGATAACATGTATAGCCTTAGCTGATCCAAGTATTGAGGAAGAAATTACGCTAATACAACCTAAGACAACATTATATATATATATATATATATATATATATTCGTTTTCTGTTATCTAGGGATCATCAAAAACTTATATATATATATATACATTTATACGTATACATTTTTCGGCCACCCTGTGTGTGTATATATATATATATATATATATATATATATATATACAGAGTGTCCCAAAAAATGTATAC
>OZ024741.1:103503498-103513498 GCA_964016885.1 Eledone cirrhosa
TCGGCGGGATTTAAACTCAGAATGGTAAGCATGGCGTCTGACTCTCTACCGATACTGCCAATTTCAAATGTTTTCAAATTGAGGTACATATCAGCAATTATAGTGGGAAGTGCTTCTTTAATTTATTGACCCCAGGATAATGAAAGGTAAAGTTGACTTCGGACAAATTTGAAGTCAGAACGTAAAGGAACGTCATGAAATAATTGTTTCTGATTTAGCAGAAGGTCAACAATTCTTGAGGGAGGAGAAAGTCGATTAAATCGACCCCAGTGCATTACTGGTACTTTATTTTATCGACCCCGTAAGGATAAAAGGCAAAGCTAACTCATGACGTAAAAGAACGTCAAGAAATAATGATTTCTTTATTAGCCACACAGAAATAATTGTTTCTACTTTTGGCACAAGGCCAGCAATTAGCCCAGGGCATTACTGGTACTTTATTTTATCGATTCCGTAAGGATGAAAGGCAAAGTTAACCTCGGCGGGATTTGAACTCAGAACGTGAAGGTCCATAACTCTATGCTGTAAAGAATGGCGTCTGAAGCTCTACAGATACTGCCAATTCACCGCCAGTTAGCCACACAGAAATAATGCAAGATATTTTGTCTGACACTCTAGTGCTTCTACCTATTCACCACCAACAGACCACATCACCACCACTACCATCACCAATAACAATAACAATAACACAACAACAATAATACCGCAATACCTGACAATTAAATGTATAGAAATGTGTGTTTATGTATGGAATTGGGTAGACGTAAACTGACTGGAATTATGTCGGATGGAGTGTATCTAATTCAAAGAGCCAGCCTTATTGCACACAATCACACAGAATCTCCCTGAAAATTAAGTTATGGGTATGCTCCAACACTTAAATGCTAATGCTACTTTCATGAGCAGGCTGTTCCGTTGGTCAAACAACTGGAACATACATCGTCGACACCGAAGGAGGTCCATTTCATTTCATTTCGTTTGTATGTATATGGAAAAGTTCATGTTGCATGAAGCATTACCAAAACGCCTGTTCACCATACCAAGACAACAACAGCCTCACCATCTCCACATTCATATTACCCCTCGTGTTCAGGGTCCACTTCAAATAACTTCACTATTATTAGAGTTCTTAACCATATGTGACAACACCTAACCTTTCTGTTTTCAACATTGTGATCACACCATTTGTCTATAAATTGACTATACTTTTATAATTACTCACTTACGCTTGTACACACCCGCAAAATAACAACCGTAAGTACACATACACACATACGGGTATATATATCCGTATGTGTGTATGTGCACTTACGTTTATATATATATATACGTTATATACATATATATACGTTTATATATATATATATATATATATATAAACGTATATATATATATAAACGTATATATATATATATAAACGGATATATATATATATATATATATATAATTGGAAAATTTAGTAAAATCGAATCTCTGGCGGTTTGCAAATTCGGCCTACTTATATGAAATGATGAGTTTAGCAAAGCACTCGATAAGGTAGGTCCTTAGAGTAATAACATACGTTTAAATAGCTTGACAAATCGAACATTGTGGTAGGCAAAATCTAACAATAATATACCAAAGTAACGATAGAACTAACAGGCTGAAAAAAATACACCTGGACAAATCAAACGATTATACGTTTAAAGTGTTTCTTTGAATCCGAAATCAAATATATATATATAATATATATATATATATATATATTTATATATATTAGAATGGAAATCTGAGGAGCCGATCTTTCCATTGGAAGTCCTTTGGATTTCCAATCTTTTGTGAGGCGAAACCGTCGGTAAAAGCATTTTGGATAGGTAAATATTTAAATCGTATTTTAATTTATTTAAAAGATTGTTTAATGTTTACTTGTTCCGTTCATCTCAATTTTATAGTTCTGGTATCGTAAATTAATACCATTGAACAACAACTGTATAATAGACACCCTATATATTTCCGTGGGTACTTAGTACCTGTGGGGATATTAATCTCATTTTATATATATATATATATATATATATACACACACACAGGGTGTCCCAAAAATGTATACACACCTTGAGTACCTGTACAGGCAATTTTTTATAAGAATGCTGTTCAAGTGTGTATACTTTTCTTGAGACGCCGTCTCTCTCTCTCTCTCTCTATATATATATATATATATTAGAAAGTGAGGTTTTTTTTACAAAATGAAAAATAACCGAGGTGTCCTACACGAGTGAAAGTATAAAGAAAAAGAGATGAAATCGAAAATGTAACTCGAGTCTTATTTTTTAAAAATATATATATATATTTTTTTTTTAAATAAGACTCCAGTTGCATTTTCGATTTCATCTCTTTATATATATATATATATATATATATATATATATATATATATATATATATATATATATATATATATATATATATATATATATATATATATATATATATATATAAACACAGCAGATATATGGGTCTTCTGCAGAAATGTATACTCTTAACATAATTCTCAGGAAAGTCCATTGAATTACTGGTACAGTCCATCCGACAGAATTCCCAAGTTTCTACCTACCCAAATTCACTCACAAGATAAGTGATACTTGCCCAAGAAGTCAAGACGCAGCGAGACTGAACCTGTAACATCGTGATTGCGAAGCTAAGTTTTTTACCACAGAGCTCTGCTTCGTGTATATAAGCAACAACTACTACCATAAGAACGAGGTCGATGACAACAACAACGGCAAATCATCAACATCAACTACAACAATGATGACGACAACAACAACAACTACTACTACTACTACTACTACCACTACCACTACCACTATGACGACTACTACTACTACTAGTACTACTACTTCGACCCTACATAAATGAAGTTCATACAAAGATCAGGCACATGAAACAACCCATTGTTTCATTTCCTTTTTCTTTTCTTCTTTTCCTTTCTGTTTCTCTCCATCACCCCCACTACTCCCACCACCACTACCCACCCCAGATTCTTCGGTTCCAAAGCAAATCTAATTATATTTTCTCATTAAAAGTTAATTGTTATTGTCTACTGCTGCTGCTGGTGGTGTTGTTTACATTTAATCTAATAATTAAAATACACCATTTGCTGCGCGAAAGGATGAAAGGAAAAGTTGATTGACCTCAGCAGGGTTTGAAATCAAAGTACAGGGTATCGGGAGAAATACAGCAAAACATTCTAGCCGAGACTCTAATGACAATAATAATGGTTTCTAGTATAGGCACAATTTGGGGGGACGGGAAAGTCGATTAAATCGACTCCAGTACGTTACTGGTGCTTTATTTTATCGACCCCGTAAGGTTGAAAGGCAAAGTTAACCTTGGCGGGATTTGAATTCAGACCGTAAAGGCGCGTAACTCTATGCTGCAAAGCATGGCTTCCGACCCTCTACCGATACTGTCAATCCATTGTCAATGCTCTTTTTTCGTATTTTTATTAATATGATACTTCTTGTTGTTGCTGCTCTTGTTGTTGTTGTTGTTTTTGTTGTTTAACCCCAAATCAATCCTGATGGGATGGACCTATGATCCGAAACATTCTAGTCGTGACAAAGTGATAACTTGTATTTCGTACGGATCTAGGACTGAATTAGCTAGCTGGGGACGCAGATATGGCTTAGTCGTTACGAAGTTCGGTTTGTCATCAATCATGAGGTCTCGGATTCGGCCTCATTGCGTGGCGTCTTGGGCGAGTATCCTTTTCTATAGATCCATGCCGTGTCGATCTTAAGACTTTCTGAGGGAAATTGGTTGTACAGAAACTGTTTGGAAGCCCATCGGAGAGTGCATCACCCGTAAAATAATAATAATTGTTTCATTTATTGGCCACACGGGCCAAGAAGAAGAAGAATTTCTTTTATAATCCGCAAGGATATAGAATGAAGGAGACATTACAGACATAAACCCAGTTAACGGTTTTCATTCCTTCTTGTTTCAGGGCATGTGCCTTCGCTTTGAGAAGGTAGCCTTCGTGTTTCGCGCTAAAGAAATGGTCGCAGGCCATTCTCGCTGCTAGCTAGTCTGTTGCTACCTCGTCTGTTGCTACCTCGTCTGTTACTACCTCGTCTGTTGCTACCTCGTCTGTTGCGATGCATTTCCTAACTGCTTCTTCTAATTTGATTACTAATTCTCCCTCTAGTCTATTTTTCTCTGTTGCAAAGCTTTATCGACTTTACCCTGATCGTTATCTTCAGAGCTCATTACCACTGGTTGGTGATGATTGCCGACGTCGTCTGTCTATTAACTAATTCACTAATATTGTTTCTGTAGCCATTGCATGCCAGTGAAAATGGTAGATTATGCAAATCACAAATGTGTTGTCTGTGTAGTCGACCAATTAAAATTGTGGACACTCTGCGCACTCTTTATCCATCAAGTTAACGAAAACTCTTAGAACGATCTGGATGTCCCGCTGTAGCTACACATTCGGGAACTCCAATTGTTCATTGTTTGAGTGATGAAAGCGTCTGAGTGAACTTACCAGGCTCCTACGCCCACTTCTTCTATGGATCAACTCCACATAATTGTAACCTGCGTCTAAAATGCAATTTCAGTCCCCCACTAGTACTAGAGAGAGAGATATCACCTTGGTGATAGTGTGAAGTGCCATCTGCCACCGGTTCAGGGATTCCAAAGCGTGTCTGGTGGAAAAGATTGTCACAGAACGTTTCATTCCTTTTTTCTGTCTATTGTGTGTGGCCCACGTATGACATTGATTAATACCCTACGATGTAAAGAAATGAGGAGTGGTGGAGTGGGATGAGGCCCTCGGCATTATTAACTTTCTCCCCAGACTGGGTTAAGGGGGCATCCGGAGTATAAAAACACAAGAATACTTATACCGAAAGATGAAAAAATAAGAAAAATTATATATATATTTAATGTGCAAAAATACATCAATACACTAATGACTACTAAGACTATGGCCATCACAACCATCTCTATCATCGTTATTTTAATCATCATCACCACCACAATCATTAAAAACAATGACAACAACATTATCGTCCTAAACAACAACATTAACACCAAATACAAAAATCTGATTTCTTACCGATTTCCAGATCTCTGACACAATAGTCGGGAGATGACTCAAAATAGACGAGGTCAGATCTTGTGGGTCGCTTGTGGTCTTTGTTGGCCACGATAAGTCCTGTGCCCTCCTGGTTCATCATCACCTGTACGGCACCATTGTATTTGTTCTTGAGGTAGTCACCGACTCGACGGAACTCCATCATCGCAGACCAGCAGGTGCGGATGGAACACGAACCCGAAACTCCATGGCACTTGCATTCCAGCTTCATGAAGCGTTTTACTGCCTCCAGAAGGGAAAGATAAACATGCTATCAGTGAAGGGCAACGATATGAGGGGAAATGTTAAGCTAACATCTTAGTACCTTACATAGTATAAACATACATGTGCTCATATATATATATATATATATATATATATATATATATATATATATATATATATATATATATATATATATATATAAATATATATATATATATCAATACACACACACACACACACACACACACACACACACACACACACACACACACACACACACATATATATATATATATATATATATATAAAGGATAACAAGGTATCGTTATAGGTAATCCAATGAGAGGTTGTGAATACTTCTTATTATGGATAGTTTTAGCGAAAGGCGTTGTTTGACTCAACAAGAGGTTTACGTAGATGACGCTATGTAAGTTAAACTTAGAGTAGTAAAATTGAAAAAGTGGAGAATAACATGGTCAACAGTACAAAAAAGGGAATTTATTTATAGTCTAACAATTGTTTCACTGATAGAGTTGTCTAAAAATTACTAAACACTCTATCAGTGAAACAATTGTTAGACTATAAATAAATTCCCTTTTTTGTACTGTTGACCATGTTATTCTTCACTTTTTCAATTATATATACCACTTGTAGAGACCTATAAATACCATATTTATTTTTTGATACCCAGATTCCTGATGATTTCTAAAGAATGAAACAGTTCTAGTCCTGTAGAATCTCATCTATATTAAAACTTTTATACTCTGCAATGTATTGAGTACCTTACTTACTGTGGTTACCTCCATTTCAACCCGGAATAACGTATATATATATATATATATATATATATATATATATATATATAAGAAAAAGAAATTGAAAGTGCAACTAGAGTCTTTTAAGAATATTCATTTATTTACTTTACTGGTTTCACAGTTCTTATGATTTTCAAATGTAAAATTGAGATGGAGGGTTTGTGTTTCTGTTGTGATTTGTCTCCCATCAACTTCTTTTCCTTATACTTACACCCATCTGAGACATCTTTTTTTTAAAACTCATTTTCTTATATTCATATATATATATACAGAATTAGCCGTCGAAACGGCTTGAGCTCAGCTGTCGGGGTCTTACTCGTTCCTATTACCCACTCTACTACCTCAAGTATTGAGTACTTTGGTGCGTTATGGTCCACCTGGTTCCTTACCACATTTCCTTCGTTATACATATATATATATATATATATATATATATATATATATATATATATATAGTTTCTGAATTTGTTTAGCAAGATTCTTTATCTGAAAACGTGTGTTGAAACCGATATTGTTATACTTTGGGAGGGTCATGTTGCCAATAAGAAACACACGCACCAGTTCCTTTCACTTCAATTTATTATAATAAATTTATAAATTTAGGAATTTATAAATTTCCGGTTGGTTGGTTGGTTCCACAACCAGATGGTTGTTTATATATTGTCAAAGTTCTTTCGTCACACATTCTGTGACCTCTTCAGTGACTGGGATTATTTTCTTTGTTTTTGTGCCACTCCTTTGTTCTGTCCTACGCCATCTTGTTTCTGTGTGTGTGTTGTGTGCTCAGTCTGCGCATGCGCCACATCCGGGTGTCTGTGTGTGTTTATATTCGTTTATTTATTTGTTTATTTACATGTTACTGGTTGGTTGTTTGTTCTATGTGCGTGTGTGTTTTCATTTTGTCCTTAATTGTAAGTTGTGATGCTGCTGTTCCACTCATGTTTTCTATTTAATTTTGGTTGTAATTCATTTATGTTTATTGCCTCTGTGATTTGTCTAAACATTGCGTCTTTTCTGTGTGTAGATTCTATTTTTATTTCTATGTTCTCTAATTTACCCTTATGTTCTATTTTAGCATGTTGGTAGAGTACAGATGATTCTTTACTATATTGAAGGTCTCGCCAGTGTTCATTTATCCGTTCCCCTATACTACGAGCTGTCTCACCTATGTACACTATATTTTTATCTCTACATTGTTCTTCAGTACATCTTATGCTATATACTACATTTCTAGTTTTACAGTTAATATGGGGGCTTAATTTACAGATTATACATTTCTTATCTATACAGGGAGGTCTTTGAAAAGGGTATGTATTGCTAATAAGTGTTTTTATGGAGGTACCTGGTCTTTCTACTATCTTAATATTGAGTTTATGTTTATCTAGGGCCCTTCGAAATTTGTAAGCTAATTCACCTCTAGGGGTTGTATCGATGAACATTACACTCTCGTATTTATTGCTATCATACCATGAGTTTATTCTATTAGCCTTATTCCTAGTTCTTTCTATTCTATTCCAAAATTTGCTCCTATACAAGGGGCAGGTCCCATTTGTGTCATTATTTACCATTTTTTCCCATTTGGTTCTGGCTCCTCTATACACTCTGATTTTATCTCTCTCATTGTAACCAGAGAACGCATACGGTGGATGAAGTGTTGTATGTGTCTCTCTAGTTCTTCGGGGTTGCACATGCGGGACACGTTTCTCATCACCCGTACCAAATCCGCAATCAGTATGTTGATTTTGGTATGGTCCGAAACAGCTGAGTTTCGGTGGATCAGATATTTGGAAGTCATGGGTTTGGCATAATGGGAATGGAAGATTTGTTTTTTTGTTTTTTGTTTTTTGTTATTAATATATGACTTCCAAATATCTGATCCACCGAAACTCAGCTGTTTCGGACCATACCAAAATCAACATACTGATTGCGGATTTGGTACGGGTGATGAGAAACGTGTCCCGCATGTGCAACCCCGAAGAACTAGAGAGACACATACAACACTTCATCCACCGTATGCAGTTCTCTGGTTACAATCAGAGAGATAAAATCAGAGTGTATAGAGGAGCCAGAACCAAATGGGAAGCAATGGTAAATAATGACACAAATGGGACCTGCCCCTTGTATAGGAGCAACTTTTGGAATAGAATAGAAAGAACTAGGAATAAGGCTAATAGAATAAACTCATGGTATGATAGCAATAAATGCCAGAGTGTAATGTTCATCGATACAACCCCTAGAGGTGAATTAGCTTACAAATTTCGAAGGGCCCTAGATAAACATAAACTCAATATTAAGATAGTAGAAAGACCAGGTACCTCCATAAAAACACTTATTAGCAACACATACCCTTTTCAAAGACCTCCCTGTATAGATAAGAAATGTATAATCTGTAAATTAAGCCCCCATATTAACTGTAAAACTAGAAATGTAGTATATAGCATAAGATGTACTGAAGAACAATGTAGAGATAAAAATATAGTGTACATAGGTGAGACAGCTCGTAGTATAGGGGAACGGATAAATGAACACTGGCGAGACCTTCAAGATAGTAAAGAATCATCTGTACTCTACCAACATGCTAAAATAGAACATAAGGGTAAATTAGAGAACATAGAAATAAAAATAGAATCTACACACAGAAAAGACGCAATGTTTAGACAAATCACAGAGGCAATAAACATAAATGAATTACAACCAAAATTAAATAGAAAACATGAGTGGAACAGCAACATCACAACTTACAATTAAGGACAAAATGAAAACACACACGCACATAGAACAAACAACCAACCAGTAACATGTAAATAAACAAATAAATAAACGAATATAAACACACACAGACACCCGGATGTGGCGCATGCGCAGACTGAGCACACAACACACACACAGAAACAAGATGGCGTAGGACAGAACAAAGGAGAGGCACAAAAACAAAGAAAATAATCCCCAGTCACTGAAGAGGTCACAGAATGTGTGACGAAAGAACTTTGACAATATATAAACAACCATCTGGTTGTGGAACCAACAAACCAACCGGAAATTTATAAATTCCTAAATTTATAAATTTATTATAATAAATTGAAGTGAAAGGAACTGGTGCGTGTGTTTCTTATTGGCAACATGACCCTCCCAAAGTATAACAATATATATATATATATATATATATGCCATTGCCGGTGGCAACTCCTAGCAAAAAGAGCAACGTGAAATCAAGTATTTTTCTCAAGAACATGAAGCCACACTTAGTACGTGAATCGAATCTACAACCTTATTATCGTGACACCAACATCAGAACCATTAAGCCACGTGCCTTGGCACAAATAGTGTGCATTGATACAGATAATACTGGAATAAAATCTATCCTACGTTCTAAGGATTGCCAATTCGCCGCCATATAGTTAAATATATAATTAAATATTTAGTTAAGTATTTGTTTTGCAAGATTCTTGGTGTGAAATCGTGTGTTGAAACAGACATTGTTATATTGGGGGGGGGGTCATGTTGCCAATTTTGCCAATAAAAACACATGCACTATTTGACTTTCACTTCAGCTTTAATATTATTAATTATTGGTTATTTTGTTAAAGCTCTTTCGTCACATATTCTGTGATCTCAATAACTATTTGTTCTTCTTCTCCCTGTCTCCGCTTCTTTCTGATCTTATTCTGTTTACTCCGTCTTGTCTTTCGTGGAAAACATACCACAGAAAGACATGATGAAAGAACCAACAACCAATGATTAATAATAATAAGCTGAAGTGAAAGTTAAATAGTACGTGTGTCTTTATTGGGAAAATTGGCAGCATAACCAAATATAACAATAAGTATATCGTTAAATA
>OZ024741.1:103518498-103523498 GCA_964016885.1 Eledone cirrhosa
ATCCAAATAGATGTGTATTTTGGTAGTTTGGGGAGAAAATATAATTATTGGAGGTGGGCATCCCCCTCCCCTCCGCCCCATCCAATTCCACCGCCACTGTGTATATATAATTTTTTAAATTATGCTCTGTGCCCTTTCCTAAGCGGTTAATATATCAAGCTTCTTCGCATCTGATAAGGAACTGGTATTATACCCAATTTATTCATCTCATATATATATATATATATATATGAGAATATATATATGTGAGAAAAACCACAGACCCTCCATCTCAACTCTACTTTTGAAAAGCAGAAGAACTGCGAAACCGGTAAAGGAACCAAATAAATATATATATTTTTTTTTAAATAAGACTCCAGTTGCATTTTCGATTTCATCTTTTTTTCTTTATACTTTCACTCGTGTAGGACACCTCGGTTATTTTTCATTTTGTAAAAAAAACCTCACTTTCTAATATATATATATATATATATATATATATATATATATATATATATACACTCATTTATTATGGCTATTGGTGGGCCTTGTTACTCTAAAGTTTCACCTGCACACTCACAAGACCACCAGTCTTGTCTAGTGAGTACACAGATGAGAATCCAGAATAACAAAGCTAAGCCATAATAAATGAATATTTAAACTCTATTTCGGTATTGAGTTTTCATTCTTACGTCTGTTAATAATTCACGTACTCTCAGGTCTTGAATAATCGTCCCCATCCGCGCTTATTAATTTGTCAGATTCCCCCCACCCCCACCCGCTTATTAAATTTTGCTATTCTATAGCCGGCGAAAATTTATTGTAAGTGGGTCATATTGCCACAGTAGCTGGTGAATCTAATAATTTTACTTTACATTAAAAAATCATTATATATGACAACATTACAAGAAATCCCATTTTTACGAACGTACACTGTACAATTACTGACTTCTCAAGCCCCCCCCCCCCTCCCCATTATTGCTCCTTCCTATTATTTGGGACTCGAGAGTACCATCAAACTCTCCACCTCTCTATGTCTATCACACAAAACTCTTCAAATCCCCCTATCTATATCAATTAAAACCAAACTCTCCTCTCTCTGTATCAATTACCACCAAACTATCTCCCTCTCTATATCTACCATACAACACTCTCCCTCATTCCCTCTCACTCGATCCATCACTACCAAACTCTCTCCCTCTATATATCTATCAATGCCTATCTCTATCAATCCTCTCACTCTATTCATTACCACCAAACTCTCCCCGTCTCTACATCAACCATACAACATACTCTCCCAAACCCCCTCTCTATATCAATTAACACCAAACTCTACCCCTCTTTATATCTACTACACAGAACTCTCTTCCAATCTCCAAGCTACGCATTCTGTCGAGTAACGTTACTACAAAGACCCTTCGGAGAAACCCCATTTTGACTGCTTATATTCGCGATCGTATTCTTTCGGTCATTACCCAGGATTCATGGCTATGGGTAAGGGTTGGCACGAATACCGAATTGAAGATAGTGAGTTTGGCTTTTACGTCTATCTCCCTTCTTCTGATTACTGAATTCTGAAGCTGGCGCATTACTGCACCAGCTTTTGCAATTCTTGCACTTAATTCAGCCTCCTGCCTTCCATCACTCGTGAACACGGCCCCGAAATACATGAACCGCTCTACTTGCTTCAGTGGAATTTCATTTACAAGTAAAATGCAATGTGCAGGCTTCCTTGAGAGGACGAATGCTGAAATATATCAGCGAATGAGAAAATGACCGTAGACTGAGATATGCCAACCCACACAGACAGGGAGATCAAGGGAAAATAGACCGGATATAGTTGTCAAGTACAACCAAGTCAGGAAGTGATTCCAGGTTGAAATATCAATTCCAACAACAGATGGATAATGAAACACTAAAGGAAAATTAAGAAATTATCCAAATATAAAGGAATTGAAAATACGAGATGAACAAAACTAGATTGTGTCGATTGAAACAAGAAACCATCTCTATAATAAAAGGTTGTCTTTAGAAATTATTGAAAACACATGCAAATAAATGCATGGCCAAGACTTTATACACACACACATATATATATATATATGTGTGTGTGTGTGTATGTGTATGTGTGTGCGTGCGCGCGTTTTTGTACGAGTGTGAGTGTGCATGTGTATGTGTGTGTTGTCCGTTTGTGTTTAAATTAACTAAGAATAATACCGACTAATGAAAGATGAGGAACTCTTTGAAGAATAAAACAACTACTACTATAACTTCCACGACTACTACTACTACTACTACTACAATACTACTACTACTACTATTACAATACTACTACTACTACTACTACTACTACAATACTACTACTACTACTACTACTGCTACTACTACTACTACTACAGGTTAGTAAGAACACCAATAGAAAAAAACAACAGCTTCGATTTTCAGTAACATCACAGAAGTCTAGTCAGACCTTTTTAACAAAAGCGCCACACGTATATACATACATACATAGATACATACATACATACATACATACATACATATATATAATAGCAATTACCGTATATATTCATATATACCATATGTGTGTGTGTGTGTGTGTGTGTGTGTGTGTGTGTGTGTGTGTGTGTGTGTGTGTGTGTGTGTGTGTGTGTGTGTGTACATCGGCAGTGCTTAACATGGCCTCAGCCTGTTGGCTGGACAGGTAAAAGAGTAAAAGAGAGAAACATAACAGTGAAAAGACCGAATATCACTATAAACACACACATACGCTAATACGCATACACATTAATACAGACATATAAACACACAAATATACAAACACCCATACACACATATGTATAAAAGTTGGCTTACAAAGGACCGAACGTTTAGAAACTATCTACATAAACAAACATAAACCAACATTATAAAATAATAGTTATTTTTCTTTTTAGTGATGAACACTTAGGAAGTCTTCACTATTCACAAACAATATATCAGATATACATAACACATTTCACCAACATAGACGGACATGTTCGTATGTATGTGTGTATATATATATATATGTTTGTTTCAGTGTATGACTGCGTATATATATATATATATATATATGCGTGTGTGTATATATATATATATATATATATACATTAAATCGAAAATACCTCCTTAGACATTATTCACACGATCAAAACACGCACTCCCCACCCCCAACTATTCGGAAAATTAATAAAATATATAAATAAAATATAAAATAAATGATATCAACCCCCCCCCCCCCCCCAATAAAACTAAAAAAAAAGAAAGAACAAGGGCAGACAATCAAGAGAAGGAAATGGTAAGAAGAGAAAGTGAAGAGAAAATTTAAGCAAGGTTCCTTTGATGTTTAGAACAAAAATATATTTAGAGACAGGTGGAAGAAAGCATGTTGACTTCATATGGTGTGGTTTCTTTTATGTGGGATACGGTGGGGGTGGGTTGAGGAGGAAAACAAAGGAAGGTAAGGAGGAGGGGTGGTGAAAGGAAGAAGAAAGTGGTTGTGTTGTTGTTCTTAGAGTGTGTATATATTTATGTATGTATGGTACTAGAGAATATGTATGTGTGCATGTATGTATATATATGTGTGTGTGTGTGTGTGTGTGTGTGTGTGTGTGTGTGTGTGTGTGTGTGTGTGTTTATGTCTGTATATATCTGTGTATGTCGGTGTGTGTATTCATGTGTGCATGTATGTATGTATATGTGTGTGTGAGGAAAAGATTTACATGTAGCTATGTACAAAATATACAACCATATTCCATTTTATAAAGGTTTACTCATTTTTGTATGAAGCCCTTTTAGTTGCTAATGTTCCTAATTCCATCAACATTTCTTGAATTTCACCCTCTCATCAGAATATGATGTGCTGTTGGTTTTTTGTATTGTCTTTTTTATAGCAAGCGAATGGGATTATGTAAATGACTCTGAGGGCGATGGATTGGCAGAATCAGTAGAGCGTCGGACACCATGCTTTGCAGCATAGAGTTATGGCCCTTTATGATCTGAGTTCAAATCCCGCCGAGGTAAACTTTGCCTTTCATCCTTACGGGGTCGATAAAATAAAGTACCAGTCACGCACTGGAGTCGATTTAATCGACTTTCCCCTCTCTCCAAATTGCTGGCCTTGTGCATATATAAGAAACCATTATGTAAATGACTCTACCAAACTCCGACTATTAGATTTGTACATCATCTGTCGCATATTTATTTTGTTTATAACGTATGTTATTAATGTATATATTTTAGCATTGTATTGTAATATGAGTAAGACTTCCATAATTAATCTTTTATTTCTGTGGGGAATTCTATATATTATGGATGCATTGTTTACTAATTTGTTGTTTGTGATATGTGGTGTAGCGTGTTGCTTATGGCCAATGTAACAATTGGTACCAAGAAGTTTACAACTTTCACATTTACAATGTAACTTTTACATCACATTGTTCATTTATAGTTTGTCCTCGGGTTTATAAGCTTGCAGGTTTATTGTTAATAAGGAGGGCGCAGTGTTTTTGTAGTATATCATGTTAGCTCATGGTTTGGTGTAATGCACTTTGTATTTGGCGAGATAAGGCGGTTTTTAATGAAATTTAATAAAAAGGTTGTACTTGTCTTGCAGGTAACTTGATCAGAGACGTTGAAACTGTATGTATATATATATATATATATATATATATATAAATGAAAATAGAGAAATTAATGTAAGCAAAATGCCAACAATAATTCAGACATATGAGTGACTATACCATCTATATATATATATAATTTTGTCTGTGAATAAATTCTCTCTCTAAAGCAATGTTTGGGCAGTTGTGTCTTAATGTCATATTACAATTATGCAGAGAGTTTGTTCATAATGTATAGGTAGGGCTTCCATGATTTTTTTTTTATATATCTGAAAAAGGTTCTGGGAAAATACAATTTGGGGAAGCACTGCTTTATACGTTCACTTGATCTGTTAAAAATAGCAGCTAGATCTCTCTGAATAAATCTTTACCTTCCTT
>OZ024741.1:103528498-103543498 GCA_964016885.1 Eledone cirrhosa
CGGCGGTGGTGTCATTGAGTAAGTGGTAGCGGTGGTGGTGTCATTGAGTAAGGTGGTAGCGGTGGTGGTGTGGTTCAGTAAGGTGGGTAGCGGTGGTGTCGTTGAGTAAGGTGGGTAGCGGTGGTGGTGTCGTTGAGTAAGGTGGTAGAGGTGGTGGTGTCGTTGAGTGAGGTGGGTAGCGGCGGTGGTGTCATTGAGTAAGGTGGTAGCGGTGGTGGTGTCGTTGAGTGAGGTGGGTAGCGGTGGTGGTGTCGTTGAGTAAGGTGGTAGCGGTGGTGGTGTCGTTGAGTAAGGTGGGTAGCGGTGGTGGTGTCATTGAGTAAGGTGGTAGCGGTGGTGGTGTCATTGAGTAAGGTGGTAGCGGTGGTGGTGTGGTTCAGTAAGGTGGGTAGCGGTGGTGTCGTTGAGTAAGGTGGGTAGCGGTGGTGGTGTCGTTGAGTAAGGTGGGTAGCGGTGGTGGTGTCGTTGAGTAAGGTGGGTACCGTGGTGGTGTCATTGAGTAAGGTGGGTAGCGGTGGTGGTGTCATTGAGTAAGGTGGTAGCGGTGGTGGTGTCGTTGAGTAAGGTGGGTAGCGGTGGTGGTGTCATTGAGTAAGGTGGGTAGCGGTGGTGGTGTCATTGAGTAAGGTGGTAGCGGTGGTGGTGTCGTTGAGTAAGGTGGTAGCGGTGGTGTCGTTGAGTGAGGTGGGTAGCGGTGGTGGTGTCGTTGAGTAAGGTGGGTAGCGGTGGTGGTGTCGTTGAGCGAGGTGGGTAGCGGTGGTGGTGTCGTTGAGTAAGGTGGGTAGCGGTGGTGGTGTCATTGAGTAAGGTGGGTACCGTGGTGGTGTCATTGAGTAAGGTGGTAGCGGTGGTGGTGTCGTTGAGTAAGGTGGTAGCGGTGGTGGTGTCATTGAGTAAGGTGGTAGCGGTGGTGGTGTCGTTGAGTAAGGTGGTAGCGGTGGTGGTGTCATTGAGTAAGGTGGTAGCGGTGGTGGTGTCATTGAGTAAGGTGGTAGCGGTGGTGGTGTGGTTCAGTAAGGTGGGTAGCGGTGGTGTCGTTGAGTAAGGTGGGTAGCGGTGGTGGTGTCGTTGAGTAAGGTGGGTAGCGGTGGTGGTGTCGTTGAGCGAGGTGGGTAGCGGTGGTGGTGTCGTTGAGTAAGGTGGTAGCGGTGGTGGTGTCATTGAGTAAGGTGGTAGCGGTGGTGGTGTGGTTCAGTAAGGTGGGTAGCGGTGGTGTCGTTGAGTAAGGTGGGTAGCGGTGGTGGTGTCGTTGAGTAAGGTGGGTAGCGGTGGTGGTGTCGTTGAGCGAGGTGGGTAGCGGTGGTGGTGTCGTTGAGTAAGGTGGGTAGCGGTGGTGGTGTCATTGAGTAAGGCGGTAGCGGTAGTGGTGTCATTGAGTAAGGTGGTAGCGGTGGTGGTGTCGTTGAGTGAGGTGGGTAGCGGTGGTGGTGTCGTTGAGTAAGGTGGGTAGCGGTGGTGGTGTCATTGAGTAAGGTGGTAGCGGTGGTGGTGTCATTGAGTAAGGTGGTAGCGGTGGTGGTGTGGTTCAGTAAGGTGGGTAGCGGTGGTGTCGTTGAGTAAGGTGGGTAGCGGTGGTGGTGTCGTTGAGTAAGGTGGGTAGCGGTGGTGGTGTCGTTGAGTAAGGTGGTAGCGGTGGTGGTGTCATTGAGTAAGGTGGGTAGCGGTGGTGGTGTTGTTGAGTAAGGTGGTAGCGGTGGTGGTGTCGTTGAGTAAGGTGGGTAGCGGTGGTGGTGTCATTGAGTAAGGTGGTAGCGATGGTGGTGTCGTTGAGTAAGGTGGGTAGCGGTGGTGGTGTCATTGAGTAAGGTGGTAGCGGTGGTAGTGTTGTTGAGTAAGGTGGTAGCGGTGGTGGTGTCGTTGAGTAAGGCGGTAGCGGTGGTGGTGTCATTGAGTAAGGTGGTAGCGATGGTGGTGTCGTTGAGTAAGGTGGGTAGCGGTGGTGGTGTCATTGAGTAAGGTGGTAGCGGTGGTAGTGTTGTTGAGTAAGGTGGTAGCGGTGGTGGTGTCGTTGAGTAAGGCGGTAGCGGTGGTGGTGTCATTGAGTAAGGTGGTAGCGGTGGTGGTGTCATTGAGTAAGGCGGTAGCGGTGGTGGTGTCATTGAGTAAGGTGGTAGCGGTGGTGGTGTCATTGAGTAAGGCGGTAGCGGTGGTGGTGTCATTGAGTAAGGTGGTAGCGGTGGTGGTGTCATTGAGTAAGGTGGTAGCGGTGGTGGTGTCGTTGAGTAAGGTGGGTAGCGGTGGTGGTGTCGTTGAGTAAGGTGGGTAGCGGTGGTGGTGTCATTGAGTAAGGTGGTAGCGGTGGTGGTGTCGTTGAGTAAGGTGGTTGCGGTGGTGGTGTCGTTGAGTAAGGTGGTAGCGGTGGTGGTGTCATTGAGTAAGGTGGTAGCGGTGGTGGTGTCATTGAGTAAGGTGGTAGCGGTGGTGGTGTCGTTGAGTAAGGTGGTAGCGGTGGTGGTGTCGTTGAGTAAGGTGGTTGCGGTGGTGGTGTCGTTGAGTAAGGTGGTAGCGGTGGTGGTGTCATTGAGTAAGGTGGTAGCGGTGGTGGTGTCATTGAGTAAGGTGGTAGCGGTGGTGGTGTCGTTGAGTAAGGTGGTAGCGGTGGTGGTGTCGTTGAGTAAGGTGGGTAGCGGTGGTGGTGTCATTGAGTAAGGTGGTAGCGGTGGTGGTGTCGTTGAGTAAGGTGGTAGCGGTGGTGGTGTCATTGAGTAAGGCGGTAGCGGTGGTGGTGTCATTGAGTAAGGTGGGTAGCGGTGGTGGTGTCATTGAGTAAGGTGGTAGCGGTGGTGGTGTCGTTGAGTAAGGTGGTAGCGGTGGTGGTGTCATTGAGTAAGGCGGTAGCGGTGGTGGTGTCATTGAGTAAGGTGGTAGCGGTGGTGGTGTCGTTGAGTAAGGTGGTAGCGGTGGTGGTGTCATTGAGTAAGGCGGTAGCGGTGGTGGTGTCATTGAGTAAGGTGGTAGCGGTGGTGGTGTCGTTGAGTAAGGTGGTAGCGGCGGTGGTGTCGTTGAGTAAGGTGGTAGCGGTGGTGGTGTCATTGTGTAAGGTGGTAGCGGTGGTGGTGTCATTGAGTGAGGTGGGTAGCGGTGGTGGTGTCGTTGAGTAAGGTGGTAGCGGTGGTGTCGTTGAGTAAGGTGGGTAGCGGTGGTGGTGTCATTGAGTAAGGTGGTAGCGGTGGTGGTGTCATTGAGTAAGGCGGTAGCGGTGGTGGTGTCATTGAGTAAGGTGGTAGCGGTGGTGGTGTCGTTGAGTAAGGTGGTAGCGGCGGTGGTGTCGTTGAGTAAGGTGGTAGCGGTGGTGGTGTCGTTGAGTAAGGTGGTAGCGGCGGTGGTGTCGTTGAGTAAGGTGGTAGCGGTGGTGGTGTCATTGTGTAAGGTGGTAGCGGTGGTGGTGTCATTGAGTGAGGTGGGTAGCGGTGGTGGTGTCGTTGAGTAAGGTGGTAGCGGTGGTGTCGTTGAGTAAGGTGGGTAGCGGTGGTGGTGTCATTGAGTAAGGTGGTAGCGGTGGTGGTGTCATTGAGTAAGGCGGTAGCGGTGGTGGTGTCATTGAGTAAGGCGGTAGCGGTGGTGGTGTCATTGAGTAAGGTGGTAGCGGTGGTGGTGTCGTTGAGTAAGGTGGGTAGCGGTGGTGGTGTCATTGAGTAAGGTGGTAGCGGTGGTGGTGTCATTGAGTAAGGCGGTAGCGGTGGTGGTGTCGTTGAGTAAGGTGGGTAGCGGTGGTGGTGTCGTTGAGTAAGGTGGTAGCGGTGGTGGTGTCGTTGAGTAAGGTGGTAGCGGTGGTGGTGTCGTTGAGTAAGGTGGTAGCGGTGGTGGTGTCGTTGAGTAAGGTGGGTAGCGGTGGTGGTGTCGTTGAGTAAGGTGGGTAGCGGTGGTGGTTGTCGTTGAGTAAGGTGGTAGCGGTGGTGGTGTCGTTGAGTAAGGTGGGTAGCGGTGGTGGTGTCGTTGAGTAAGGTGGTAGCGGTGGTGTCGTTGAGTAAGGTGGGTAGCGGTGGTGGTGTCGTTGAGTAAGGTGGTAGCGGTGGTGGTGTCATTGAGTAAGGTGGTAGCGGTGGTGGTGTCGTTGAGTAAGGTGGGTAGCGGTGGTGGTGTCGTTGAGTAAGGTGGTAGCGGTGGTGGTGTCGTTGAGTAAGGTGGTAGCGGTGGTGGTGTCGTTGAGTAAGGTGGTAGCGGTGGTGGTGTCGTTGAGTAAGGTGGTAGCGGTGGTGGTGTCATTGAGTAAGGTGGTAGCGGTGGTGGTGTCGTTGAGTAAGGTGGGTAGCGGTGGTGGTGTCGTTGAGTAAGGTGGTAGCGGTGGTGTCGTTGAGTAAGGTGGGTAGCGGTGGTGGCAGTGTTGAGTAAGGTGGGTAGCGGTGGTGGTGTCATTGAGTAAGGTGGTAGCGGTGGTGGCAGTGTTGAGTAAGGTGGGTAGCGGTGGTGGTGTCATTGAGTAAGGTGGTAGCGGTGGTGGTGTCGTTGAATAAGGTGGTTGCGGTGGTGGTGTCGTTGAGTAAGGTGGTAGCGGTGGTGGTGTCGTTGAGTAAGGTGGTAGCGGTGGTGGTGTCGTTGAGTAAGGTGGTAGCGGTGGTGGTGTCATTGAGTAAGGTGGTAGCGGTGGTGGTGTCGTTGAGTAAGGTGGTAGCGGTGGTGGTGTCGTTGAGTAAGGTGGGTAGAGGTGGTGGTGTCGTTGAGTGAGGTGGGTAGCGGTGGTGGTGTTGTTGAGTAAGGTGTAGCGGTGGTGGTGTCGTTGAGTGAGGTGGGTAGCGGTGGTGGTGTTGTTGAGTGAGGTGGTAGCGGTGGTGGTGTCGTTGAGTGAGGTGGGTAGCGGTGGTGGTGTTGTTGAGTGAGGTGGGTAGCGGTGGTGGTGTTGTTGAGTAAGGTGGGTAGCGCTGGTGGTGTCGTTGAATAAGGTGGTTGCGGTGGTGGTGTCGTTGAGTAAGGTGGTAGCGGTGGTGGTGTCGTTGAGTGAGGTGGGTAGCGGTGGTGGTGTCGTTGAATAAGGTGGTTGCGGTGGTGGTGTCGTTGAGTAAGGTGGTAGCGGTGGTGGTGTCATTGAGTAAGGTGGTAGCGGTGGTGGTGTCGTTGAGTGAGGTGGGTAGCGGTGGTGGTGTCGTTGAATAAGGTGGTTGCGGTGGTGGTGTCGTTGAGTAAGGTGGTAGCGGTGGTGGTGTCGTTGAGTAAGGTGGTAGCGGTGGTGGTGTCATTGAGTAAGGTGGTAGCGGTGGTGGTGTCGTTGAGTAAGGTGGTTGCGGTGGTGGTGTCGTTGAGTAAGGTGGGTAGCGGTGGTGGTGTCGTTGAGTAAGGTGGGTAGCGGTGGTGGTGTCATTGAGTAAGGTGGTAGCGGTGGTGGTGTCATTGAGTAAGGTGGGTAGCGGTGGTGGTGTCGTTGAGTAAGGTGGGTAGCGGTGGTGGTGTCATTGAGTAAGGTGGTAGCGGTGGTGGTGTCATTGAGTAAGGTGGGTAGCGGTGGTGGTGTCATTGAGTAAGGTGGTAGCGGTGGTGGTGTCATTGAGTAAGGCGGTAGCGGTGGTGGTGTCATTGAGTAAGGTGGTAGCGGTGGTGGTGTCATTGAGTAAGGTGGTAGCGGTAGTGGTGTCGTTGAGTAAGGCGGTAGCGGTGGTGGTGTCATTGAGTAAGGCGGTAGCGGTGGTGGTGTCATTGAGTAAGGTGGTAGCGGTGGTGGTGTCGTTGAGTAAGGTGGTAGCGGTGGTGGTGTCGTTGAGTAAGGTGGTAGCGGTGGTGGTGTCGTTGAGTAAGGTGGTAGCGGTGGTGGTGTCGTTGAGTAAGGCGGTAGCGGTGGTGGTGTCATTGAGTAAGGCGGTAGCGGTGGTGGTGTCGTTGAGTAAGGTGGTAGCGGTGGTGGTGTCGTTGAGTAAGGTGGTAGCGGTGGTGGGTGTCGTTGAGTAAGGTGGTAGCGGTGGTGGTGTCGTTGAGTAAGGCGGTAGCGGTGGTGGTGTCATTGAGTAAGGCGGTAGCGGTGGTGGTGTCATTGAGTAAGGTGGTAGCGGTGGTGGTGTCATTGAGTAAGGTGGTAGCGGTGGTGGTGTCGTTGAGTAAGGTGGTAGCGGTGGTGGTGTCATTGAGTAAGGTGGTAGCGGTGGTGGTGTCATTGAGTAAGGTGGTAGCGGTGGTGGTGTCATTGAGTAAGGTGGTAGCGGTGGTGGTGTCATTGAGTAAGGTGGTAGCGGTGGTGGTGTCGTTGAGTAAGGCGGTAGCGGTGGTGGTGTCATTGAGTAAGGTGGTAGCGGTGGTGGTGTCGTTGAGTAAGGTGGTAGCGGTGGTGGTGTCGTTGAGTGAGGTGGGTAGCGGCGGTGGTGTCGTTGAGTAAGGTGGTAGCGGTGGTGGTGTCGTTGAGTAAGGTGGTAGCGGTGGTGGTGTCGTTGAGTAAGGTGGTAGCGGTGGTGGTGTCGTTGAGTGAGGTGGGTAGCGGCGGTGGTGTCGTTGAGTAAGGTGGTAGCGGTGGTGGTGTCGTTGAGTAAGGTGGGTAGCGGTGGTGGTGTCGTTGAGTAAGGTGGTAGCGGTGGTGGCAGTGTTGAGTAAGGTGGGTAGCGGTGGTGGTGTCGTTGAGTAAGGTGGTAGCGGTGGTGGCAGTGTTGAGTAAGGTGGGTAAGGGGGGTGGTGTCGTTGAGTAAGGTGGTAGTGGTGGTGGCAGTGTTGAGTAAGGTGGTAGCGGTGGTGGCAGTGTTGAGTAAGGTGGGTAAGGGGGGTGGTGTCGTTGAGTAAGGTGGTAGTGGTGGTGGCAGTGTTGAGTAAGGTGGTAGCGGTGGTGGCAGTGTTGAGTAAGGTGGTAGCGGTGGTGGCAGTGTTGAGTAAGGCGGTAGCGGTGGTGGCAGTGTTGAGTAAGGTGGGTAGCGGTGGTGGCAGTGTTGAGTAAGGCTGGTAGCGGTGGTGGCAGTGTTGAGTAAGGTGGGTAGCGGTGGTGGCAGTGTTGAGTAAGGTGGGTAGCGGTGGTGGCAGTGTTGAGTAAGGCGGTAGCGGTGGTGGCAGTGTTGAGTAAGGTGGGTAGCGGTGGTGGCAGTGTTGAGTAAGGCGGTAGCGGTTGGTGGCAGTGTTGAGTAAGGTGGGTAGCGGTGGTGGCAGTGTTGAGTAAGGCGGTAGCGGTGGTGGCAGTGTTGAGTAAGGTGGGTAGCGGTGGTGGCAGTGTTGAGTAAGGCGGTAGCGGTGGTGGCAGTGTTGAGTAAGGTGGGTAGCGGTGGTGGCAGTGTTGAGTAAGGTGGGTAGCGGTGGTGGCAGTGTTGAGTAAGGCGGTAGCGGTGGTGGCAGTGTTGAGTAAGGTGGGTAGCGGTGGTGGCAGTGTTGAGTAAGGCGGTAGCGGTGGTGGCAGTGTTGAGTAAGGTGGGTAGCGGTGGTGGCAGTGTTGAGTAAGGTGGGTAGCGGTGGTGGCAGTGTTGAGTAAGGCGGTAGCGGTGGTGGTGGATTGACTGTTATCAATGTTTAATAACTCAACCTACCTGTGTGTGACAGACATAGTCTGGGAAATGTGAGGAGGTGAAGGGGGGGGGGGGAATTCGGAGTAGTGGTAGTAGTAGTGAGGAGTAGAACAGGAGAAGAGATGGGAAAATGGAGAAATATGAACGACAATGGTAAAGGGTAGTGAGACAGAAGGAGATAGTGAGGAAGAGAGAAAGGGAGAGAGAGGAGATGAGGAGAACGTGAGGAAGTTAAGAGAGAGAGGGAGAGAGACAGATAGAAATGGGTAAAGATTTATAGTTAGAAAAAGAAAGAGAGCTAAATCAATTATGAAAGGGGCTTCAACATGCTGCCCTTTCCTGTACATCTATGGCTACATTGTGCAATGTTACGTGTCTTCTTCAAGAGGTCATTCTTGAAGGAGATTTTTTGACTGCTACATCTAGCGAACCGGGTGGACACCGTAAAATAATTTGTGACAGACAGGGCAGATGACAGAGAGGTAGATATATATATATATATATATATATATATATATATATATATATATATATATATATATATATATATATATATATATATATAGAGAGAGAGAGAGAGAGAGAGAGAGAGAGAGAGAGAGAGTGTGTGTGTATGGACCTTAAATTATCGAAACCACGAGGATGTCCAACAGTTCCAAACACAGTCTGTAACTAGCTGTTGAAATGGCAAGATCTCAGCACTCGGGTCCTGACTCTTTATAATATATATATGTGTGTGTGTGTGTGTGTAAAGGATCATGTGGTCATGCGCGGAGATGCTATAAAATTGGGTGAAGACCCTTAAAAGACGGAAAAAAACTGTTGCCATCGGCCGCTTTGAGGAAACGAAACCTATATCGTTCTGATACATGATATATGTGGCTGTGTGTGTGTGTGTGGAGGAGGAGGAGGTCTAGCAAAATGAGCTCACAAAAGTAAATATAACACAGACAGTAGGAAAACAATGCTCGCACCAACAGTAGGTTACGTAACAACATGGATTCGATGTATGCAGTGGGACCAGGGCTCACAGCTGCTTCAGCAGTTTATATGATTCTAGCTACTAGCGAATAAACAAAACGAGAAAAAATATACAAAATAAATCTTTCGACAAATGAGACAATACAATGTGAAGAAAAACAAGACACCTCCAGAAATTATCTATAAAAAAACAGAAGGCCGCTGTAAAGAAAAGCAAAGCAATGTGGACAAAACAAATAGATTCTTTCGAATGTAAATAAAACGGCAGGTTTGTGTGAGTGGGAAAACGCCGAGAGAAGTAAAATATATAGGGCCTTTTCGACCAGATAATAAAAATAAAATGAGGAGGGAATTAGAGGTTTTCACAATATTAAAAATTAATGTTAAAGTCTGAAGAAGAATATCAATTCAGAAGATATGTGTATGTGTACACGTGGATGCAAATGTATGTATAAATGTACATGTATGTATATATATATATACGTATGAATATATATATGTATATATATATATATAAATATATATATA
The DNA here is from genome assembly GCA_964016885.1 of Eledone cirrhosa. NCBI lineage: Eukaryota > Metazoa > Mollusca > Cephalopoda > Octopoda > Eledonidae > Eledone > Eledone cirrhosa. Next base: position 103,537,408 of record OZ024741.1, read on the forward strand.
TATATATATGTGTGTGTGTGTGTGTAAGTATGCATATATATATATATATATATGTATATATATATATATATGTGTGTGTGTGTGTGTGTGTGTGTGTGTGTGTGTGTGTGTGTGTGTGTGTGTGTGTGTGTGTGTGTGTGTGTGTGTGTGTGTGTGTGTGTGTGTTCTTCTGGTTTTATAATTTCACAAATTTTTTTCCCAATAGAGAGAGAGTCGGTTTCTAACATATACACAAGACTCTCTTATTGGAATTTACACAACATCAACTAGGTAGATGTGTATGTATGGATGTTATTGTATGTGTGGATGTGGATGTTTTGAGTTGTATGTATGCATGTGTATATGCAGTTATTAGATGCAACATTTTTGGAATGTTTTACATATTTATACTGTTCCATATTTTTACTGGATTGTACTTGTAATTTCCTAACTAGTTGTGTTCTTTCTGTTCCTGTGAAGCATAGCTTTTCAAGATTTGTATTGGGGCAGTTACTAACATATCCCAGTGCTCCAATAATCACAGGCATAAATCTGAAGGTGTAATCAGGGTGGAGTATCTGCAGATTTCTCATCAGTCCTGCATAAATATTCTCCTTTTCGCTAATCTTTGATATTATATTATGTTGGTATCTGCTGGGCAGCTAATTTCCGCTACTGTGCATGCTTTCTTCTCCCTGTTCCATATCATAATATCTGGTCTGTTATGGCTGCATTTTATTGGGGTTTTTACTGGAACATTCCATCAGTACGCTTTCATATTATGTACATGGATGTCTTCCACATTGCTGTAGCTTTTAATGTGTTTATTATCGGGCTATCTTTTCTACGGATTGCATTGTATAGTGTTTTGGCCACTACATCATGCCTCATAGGTAGATAATACCGCGATGACATCTTTGAACAGCTGCTGATGACATGGGTGATATGTATGCATGTTTGTATGCATGTGTGTCAGGTCGCTCTCGAGTGCTACTGGTAACATGTAACCCAGTACAACCTGCCGCTTGGTCGGGTCCTCGGCGACTAAACCGGCAATCCCACCAAGCTTCCTTGGTGAGGAGGGTGATATTTGGACACCCTGCGGGATGAAATACAAGACCCGGTGAAGGGCGGAGGAACTCAGCAGAGTCAACGGCCATCGAAATGGTACTTTTTTTCACCTGGGAGTGAAAGGCCCCAGTTGTTGTCACAGAGGGAAACTCTAAAAAAAAAACCTGCGGCTTCGGAAGCATCCGATGATGTTGATCAGTTCTCCTTTTCGGGTAGTGTTTTCGATGCTCAGAGAGTGGGATGGGTCGAGTGCAAGGCCTTTCCCCACTTAAAAAAGTTGCTTGTTCAGGTTACGTTACAAGTTCGTGTGGCTGGCAGTAGCCAAAAAGTGCACCAGTTTCTGTAATCTGACAAGCGATTGCAATACTCTTAGCAGAGTTTGCAGCCATCATGTATATGTGCACGATAAAGTTATATCTGTATTCATACGGAAGTGGGGTAACGAAGGCTGCATCAACGTGTATATAAATATACATATTTTTAATATGTAGTCATGTAAATATGTCAGAAAATACGAATTTCCCTGTAAATTGAAAAAATGATAAATACCTTTCATCATTTATTTTTTTTCAATTTATAAGGAAATTCGTATTTTCTGACATGTTTACATGCCTACATATTAAAAATGTGTATATTTATATTATACACGTTGGTGCAATCTCGGTTAACTACCCTACAGTCTTGGGTCATGCAATGACCGAGAGCGAGCATTTGACAACTGGAATGTCATCAAGAGCTCAAATCCCTCTACTAGTCGCACACTGCAATCAGTGTAAAATCGTTCTATTCGCTGTAACCGAGATATATATATATAGAGTGAGAGAGAGAGAGAGGCGGGGGAGGGGGGGGGGGGGGGGGGAGACGTTGAAGCTACATCACAATGTTTGTCCAATTAATAAAACACTGCACGAAACGCTAGTCTTTATCAAATGAGCACACACACACACACACACACACACACACACGCATATATATATATATATTTATATATATATATATATATATATATATATATATATATATATATATTGTCAAATTGGATAAGTACCCAGCAATTGTCGTCCAATGTTTTGTTTGTCAAGGTTGTTTCTTTAAGAAATAACAAGAGAGAAAAGGTAAATAGGAAGGAAGGAAGGAAGGAAGGAAGGAAGGAAGGAAGGAAGGAAGGAAGGGAGAAGATGATGATGATAATAATAATAATAGTAATGTAATAATAATAATTGTTTCTACTTTTGGCACAAGGCCAGCAATTACCCAGTGTATTTAATAATTGTTTCTACTTTAGGCACAAGGCCAGCAATTACCCAGTGCATTACTGGTACTTTATTTTATCGACCCCGTAAGGATGAAAGGCAAAGTCAACCTCGGCGGGATTTGAACTCAGATCGTAAAGGGACGTAACTATGCTGGAAAGCATGGCGTCCGACCCTCTACCGATACTGCCAATCCACCGCCCTGTGAATTTAATAATGAGGAGTAAATTGGAATAAATAAAGGAATGCCAGTGATCCAGATCACATTTCAGCAGACATTGGATGTTTTGTATCGCTTATCAGCCATGACACTTTCTTGGTGATGGTGGTGGTGGTGGTGGTGGTGGTAGTGGTCGTGGTGGTCGTCGTCGTGATAATGATGGTGGCGGAGATGGTGGTGGTGGTGACACCAGTACATTACCTTGTAAAGTGTAACGAGTTTGGGGTTGATGTTCGGACACCGGCGCAACCCAGAAGGGGAAGCCTCTATATAGTAACTCCCCCACCACTTCTTTTCGTGTTCTTGTTACTGTCTTAATGAGGGAAGGGGGAAGAGCTGCGCTTGTGATCTCTTTCAGGAAGGTATTTTCAAACTGAAAACTTTGTCCGAGTGCTTACAGCAAAGTGGACACCCCACTCAAAGCACCCGAGGGTCGGGTAGAAGAAACGGAACTACTCCAATACAACCAAGAGTGGGAACCTCTACGGGAGTACCCGGGCTAGGACGGAGGAAAATGCAGTGCCATTCATTGTCCACGTTCGAAGATTCTCGAGACTGGTGAGAAGAGAGGCAGGGGTAGAAGAAATAAGTGTGTTTGGCATAGTCAAGGTGAATGGAACATGTAGTGCCGGAATATAGTAACTGGGTGGGCTTGAGTTAGAGAACATTTGAACACTTCCCCCCTCCCCCACCGACCATCAACCCCCGCTTGCAAGAATCTTAATGGAAAATTAAATATACATGAATGTCAGCCTACACATAAGATAATTTGGAGATTCCAACATCTGTCCATGTCGACCTCTAAAAAGAAAATGTAATGCGTATAATGAAAATTGTGATTTTCTAAATTTTGATAAAAATGTTGTTTCTTGGCTATATTCCAATACTTGTTTTTAAACATATTTTTAACGAAACGAGGTGCGGGTTGAACTATAAGGTCCTGGAATGTAGCCTTCTACCTTATCCTATTTGTATATCCGGTACTGTCGCTCGGCTATTTTCTTTTTCTTTTTCTTTTTTTTAGTGACTGCGGAGTTAAGGCATTACCTATGACCCTTTTCAACTTTCCGATCCACCACCACCCCACCCACCCCTTGAATGATGGGTAAAGAAGGGAGGGAGGGAGATAAGAAGGTATCTTCAAAACGGAGAACTGGTCCGAATGGTTGCAACCGTGTGAACACTCCACTAAAGGCGTCCAAGGTGCCAAGTGGTGGTTTTCCAGCAGGCCACAGATTAAGTCTAACACCTAAGTAGAATTTGAACTCAGAACGTAAAGAGCCAGAACAAATACCGTAAAGCATCTGGTCCAACGCTCTAATAATCTTATTCCATTGCCAAGGATTCGAACTTTATTTAATCGACCCCCGCCTCCGAAAGGATAAAAATCAAAGTTGACATCGGCGGGATTTGAACCCACAACGTAGAGAACCAGACCAAATACAGCAACGCGCTCATAACGTTTATCTCCCATTGTGTATGTGTGTGCTTGTGCATATGTGTGTGTGAATTGGTGTGCGTATGTGTGGGTGTGCGTGTGTGCGTGTGGGTGTGTGTGTATGCGTGTGTGTGTGCGCGCGCACATGTGTCAGGTATTTATTTCACTGACTAAAGAGCGATTCGTTTTCACTGCAGCAAAAGTTCTAGAATCAAACTTTATATATATATTTTTTTTTTTCGTCTATAGTAAGATTTTTTTTGTTTTGTTTTGTTTTTGTTTTTTTAGTTGTGGGGGAGGGTTTATTCATTTACGTTGCGCTTTAAACACTGGTATAATTTAAGGAAGGTCTTCTTAATTATTTTACATTACATTATATCTTCCATGAATCTTACAAAATATTACGTAGATACGTTCTCCAGAACCACCTCCCTACTTACCGCGAACGGCACGGAGTTGGACACCCACAAGAATAATTCCTCTGCATTTCAGAAGTTCTACTTCGTTATCCAATCTGGATAACGCATTCGTAATTTGTATGTCCGGACCATGAGACAACACCCTCCCAAAATTTTACAAAGGATAAGAGTAAATTTAAATTGTGCTTTTATTGAGAATCATTAACACGAAGAATTAAATACTGTTTTAGAGCTCCGTTATTTCTCAGCAATTACATTACGGAATAGTTATGGTAGTCACTCAAGAACACATAAAAAAACTGCTAACTCCACTTAACATACATCATTTATTTCTTGATGTCAAAATAATTGTCTCTTTGTTTGTAACCTAGTTACAGACGCAGTTCATTTACAATTGATTTGAAACTTAGTTATCAGCCAGTTTTGATCGGTCACAAGGTTGATAAAAAATTTAACAGCATGAAATAAATTATAAATTTAAAATGAAGTCAACAAATCTTTGATTTTGTCTGGCTAAAACGACTTTTCCACGAAATAATTGCTTTAGTTCCAACATATCGTCTCCGATTAAATTACTTGCCAGACAAGAACAAATGTGGCTAAAATGGCTCTTCCACGATGTAATTGCTTTAGTTTCAACACACAGTCTTCAGTTCAAGTCCCTTACTAGACAAGTACAATTGTGACTAAAATGACCCCTTCACTGTATAATTACTTTAGTTTCAACACAGTCTCGGATTAAGTCAAAGACACGTACAACTATAGCAAAAACGACTCTTCTACTGTGTAATTGTTTTAGTTTCAACACACTGTCTCAGATCAAGTTACTTATCACACAAGTACAATCCCTATTTTGTTACCGTTTTACTAGTTCTAAGCGAAATTGTTGCTGACAACAACAACACTACGCGTGAGTTAGATCTGGGTAAGAGAGATGAGAGAGGGGTAGACGGAAAAAGAGAAAAATAAATGGTAAAAAGCTCAATTCTTACATCCATTTTCTAACTAGAAAAATAGACAAATATGGTTGACAAAGACAAAGTTAGAAAGAGAAAGTTATTGCAATAAGAATAAAAAAACAAAAAAACAGGCAATAATTTTGTGGTTCGATTCATTTTTGTAATTTGTTTTTAGGCAACTAAATACATAATAATTGTAGTTGACTTATAGGGGCAGATAACTCACTCCATGCACATACACACATACATACATACATACATACATACATACATACATACATACATACATACATACATACAACTTACACCATCTGTTGTTACAAGCAAGGCATGTTTTTATTCTGAAGTTCAAAGGGAAGAATGCTAGGGTATGTGTGGGTAGAGTAAAGAGAGGGGTATTGGTGTAGGTGTATGTTACGTGTATGTGTGCGTGTGTGTGCGTAGGGAGAAGAAGAAGAAGAAGAAGAAGAAGAAGAAGAAGAAGAAGAAGAAGAAGAAGAAAGGTGAATGTTTAAAGTAGAAAAAAGTGCATATTGGAGGAACATGGGGCTATGGAGTAGGATGAACTGTTAGAGTAGGGTGGGTGGTGAAATTAAGGAGGAAGTATGGTTTAAATAATAAAAGGAATAAAAAAAAATGGTTGCTTAGAAAAAATGAGCGCACTTCCACCCCCAAGTCAGGGCGCTTAGGCTTTTAAAAATAAAATAATTACGGTTAGAAAACCTTTGCGGTTTCCCTACCCCCGTAGTCGA
>OZ024741.1:103545998-103553498 GCA_964016885.1 Eledone cirrhosa
TTTCTTTGAACATGTTGCGCATGCGTAATACTTAACTAGATTTGGAAATAATCTTGAGTACCCCATCCCACCGACACTTCAAATTAACACAAATGTCCACTCTACACCATCACTAAGACATCAAAAGATCTTTACTAATCCAATAGGTATATACATAGACAGACAGATAGATAGATAAATAGATAGATAGATAGATAGATAGATAGATAGATAGATAGATAGATAGATAGATAGATAGATAGATAGATAGATAGATAGTGCGTGTGTGCATGTGTGTGTTGAGTCTGCGTAACATCTGGAATAGATTGTGCCAAGAGATGCGATATCCTTTTAACAGATTCTCATAAGTTCCTATAATAAAGTTTCATGCATACACATCGAAGAAGAAAAAGAATATTTTGTATACACACACACACACACACACACACACACACACACACACACACACACACACACACACACACACACACACACACACACACACACTCACACACAAATATATATATATATATACGTATATATATATATATATATATGAATATTTTATATATATATATATACTACTCGATGCATAATGAGACAATAGAGTGTACGTTGAAGAAATAGAATCCCAGCGGTGAACCCAGCCGTCTCTATTTATTTTCACAAATATTTACAAGGTTAATAAGGATTGTTTCTTTAGTTTCTCCGTAGTTTGGTCAGTTTAGATGTAAATATAAAGCCATGTGCTGAGGAGATATGAGCCAGTAAACAATGGCATGATGTTGGAGCCTAGCTAGTAGATTTGTTGATGGTCATTTTGCTTATTACTAGTACTTTATTTTATCGACCCCTTGAGGATGAAAGGCAAAGCTAACCTCGGCTAATAATGATGAATTCAGATTTAGGTACAAGGCCAGCAATTGGAGAAAGTCGATTATATCGACCCCTGACCTTGACTGGTACATTCTTTTGTCGAAACCCAAATTAGAAGTTCAAATCCCGCCGAGGTTAGCTTTGCCTTTCATCCTTACGGGGTCGATAAAATAAAGTACCAGTAATGCACTGGGGTAATTGCTGGCCTTGTGCCAAAAGTAGAAATAATTATTATCAGTGTGGCGGTGGATTGGCAGAATCGTTAGAGCGTCGAACAAAATGCTGCGCATTGTTTGTCGTTTTGACGTTTTGAGCACAAATCCCACCGAGGTCAACTTTTATTTTCATCTCCCCGGATCAAACGTGAACACCACCAGTAATACCAACACCATTGACACCACCACCAGTAATACCAACACCATTGACACCACCACCAGTAATACCAACACCATTGACACCACCACCAGTAATACCAACACCATTGACACCACCACCAGTAATACCAACATCATTGACACCACCACCAGTAATACCAACACCATTGACACCACCACCAGTAATACCAACACCATTGACACCACCACCAGTAATACCAACACCATTGACACCACCACCAGTAATACCAACACCATTGACACCACCAGTAATACCAACACCATTGACACCACCACCAGTAATACCAACACCATTGACACCACCACCAGTAATACCAACACCATTGACACCACCACCAGTAATACCAACACCATTGACAACACCACCAGTAATACCAACATCATTGACACCACCAGTAATACCAACACCATTGACAACACTACCAGTAATACCAACACCATTGACACCACCACCAGTAATACCAACACCATTGACAACACCACCAGTAATACCAACACCATTGACACCACCAGTAATACCAACACCATTGACAACACTACCAGTAATACCAACACCATTGACACCACCACCAGTAATACCAACACCATTGACACCACCACCAGTAATACCAACACCATTGACACCACCACCAGTAATACCAACACCATTGACACCACCACCAGTAATACCAACATCATTGACACCACCACCAGTAATACCAACATCATTGACACCACCACCAGTAATACCAACACCATTGACAACACCACCAGTAATACCAACACCATTGACAACACTACCAGTAATACCAACACCATTGACACCACCACCAGTAATACCAACACCATTGACAACACCACCAGTAATACCAACACCATTGACACCACCACCAGTAATACCAACACCATTGACACCACCACCAGTAATACCAACACCATTGACACCACCAGTAATACCAACATCATTGACAACACCACCAGTAATACCAACACCATTGACACCACCACCAGTAATACCAACACCATTGACACCACCACCAGTAATACCAACATCATTGACACCACCACCAGTAATACCAACATCATTGACACCACCACCAGTAATACCAACACCATTGACACCACCACCAGTAATACCAACATCATTGACAACACCACCAGTAATACCAACACCATTGACACCACCACCAGTAATACCAACACCATTGACACCACCACCAGTAATACCAACATCATTGACACCACCACCAGTAATACCAACACCATTGACACCACCACCAGTAATACCAACACCATTGACACCACCACCAGTAATACCAACACCATTGACACCACCACCAGTAATACCAACACCATTGACACCACCACCAGTAATACCAACACCATTGACACCACCACCAGTAATACCAACACCATTGACACCACCACCAGTAATACCAACATCATTGACACCACCACCAGTAATACCAACATCATTGACAACACCACCAGTAATACCAACACCATTGACAACACCACCAGTAATACCAACACCATTGACACCACCACCAGTAATACCAACACCATTGACAACACTACCAGTAATACCAACACCATTGACACCACCACCAGTAATACCAACACCATTGACACCACCACCAGTAATACCAACACCATTGACACCACCACCAGTAATACCAACACCATTGACACCACCACCAGTAATACCAACATCATTGACACCACCACCAGTAATACCAACATCATTGACACCACCACCAGTAATACCAACACCATTGACAACACTACCAGTAATACCAACACCATTGACACCACCACCAGTAATACCAACACCATTGACAACACCACCAGTAATACCAACACCATTGACACCACCACCACTAACAACAACAACAACAATAGTTATATTCCATTTGGAAACAGATGTTAGCACTGCCGGGATATTATCTTACGGAAATGTCTTTGATATATTTGATTATTTGGTATTAAAAAAACACGAAGTTGCAGCTGTACATATATTCACGTTTGTTGTTGTTGTTGCTGTTGTTGTTGCTGTTGTTGTTATTGTTGTGGTTCCCGGTGGGGGTGGGATTTGGGTTGTTTAATACTTTTATGTTGTTTGTTGTTTTTCTTAATAATTTTAAGTTTTGTTTTTACAACTTTTTTGCTTTTCTCAATTAATTTTTTTTCTTCTTCAAACAAAAGGTATTATGTATCAATCACATGACAAAGAACGAATTTTACTACGTTTATGCCCCAAATATATATACATATATATATATATATATATATATATATATATATATAATATGTGTGTATGTAGACATGCATGTATGTATGCATGTATGTATGTACGCATGTATGTATGTACGTACGCATTTACGTTTGTATGTATATATGTATGTGTGTATGTACGTACACATGTATGTATGTATCAATTTCCCATTACTAGTGGAGCCAATTGTTGGGGTGCCACCATTGTAGATTGACAGTATGTCCATCATGACATTCCAGTGGGTCATCTTTTCTCCAAGCATGCAGTTCCTCATTGAGTTCAACCTACCACCAGCAGCAGCAGATATCAGGGTGTGCTTGTAAAATGCTCCGAAGCCAAAAGTGAGAGTCAGTGAAAACCAGTGTACTCTCTATAACCGAACACCCCGATTTTGAGATAATGTTTCTTTAAATTCTGGAAAACGGTACGTCGAGTATTGCACTAACGTTTCTTCAAATCACTTTAAACTATTCACAAAGCAACAGTAGATGACGTTATGTCCAGTATAGAAAATAACTTATCTAAATGTAAAACACTTTAATCTATCTTCATGGCAGCAGTAGAAAGTGCTATGTCCTTTATTGAAATTACATTCCTATAGATCGTTTATGTCTCTTTGAAATCTTTCAGGGGAAATAACCTTGTGAAAAAGTATATATGCATACGCATACATATATATATGTGTGTGTGTGTGTGAGTGTGTACACACTCACACACATGCATAATCCCTCTCGAACTCTTTTTTTTGTAAATATATATACATTGAATTATTTGTCGTGTGATTCAAGTTTCTCGTGATTGCAATCTTCAGGTCAGAATTGCTTCACTTTCTAATATTTTCTTTGCTAATTTTTTTCTTGTGGTGTCACCTATAGCTTAACGTTTGTGTTGGTCGGTATAGAATTTTGTAGTTTTTCTCGGTATAGAATTTTGTAGTTTTTCTCGGTATAGAATTTTGTAGTTTTTCTCGGTATACTATTTTGAAGTTTTTCTCGGTATACTATTTTGTAGTTTTTCTCGGTATACTATTTCTAGTTTTTCTCGCATAATATGTTAATCTGTTGTTTGTACCTTGTTTACATTGATTGGCACATATCTATGTGCCATTTCTTTCTTTAGAATATTTTCATATTTTTAGATATGTATCAATGATTGTTCAGTTTAGATTTTTTTTCAGTTCATTTTATCTATTTCATGTTTAACGATTAAAAATTAGAATCAAATTGTTTTCTGAAGCTGTGTTCTTTTGTAAGATTGATATGCTGATTGCTGGGGACGATGTTTCTGATATCCTGTTTATCTCAGCTCTGTTTGGTAGTCATTTTTTTTTTTTTGTCTAGGTGTTTTGCATATTGTTTTTCTTAGATGTCTCCTGTTTTATTATTGTTCGGTGGTCACAAGTCATATTTCGAGGGAGAGAAAATGGATTCCATATCCTGTTGTATTTAAATGGCATTGCGTGTGTGAGAGATTCTTTCTGTGCATTTTTTTAATATACACACAAACACACACACACACACACACAGTTATATATATATATATATATATATATATATATGTGTGTGTGTGTGTGTGTGTGTGTGTGTGTGTGTGGTTATTGATTGACGATCGCATAGGTGAGAACATCATGTTGCGAGACATACAAATCCAGTTTAAATAAGTAATACACCCTACAATATATACTGAGTTCTCTTTTCCTGTGTCATTTACAAAATGAAACATTTGAATCTCTCTCTCTTTCTCTCTCTCTCTCTCTCTCTCTCTCTCTCTCTCTCTCTCTCTCTCTCTCTCTCTCTCTCTCTCTTCATATATATATATAGGTATGATACATTTTATTACTAATTATATCTAAATGTTTCTTCTCTCTTCATAATGTATTTTTAACTCTGATACTGGTTCAGTCTGGTTCAAACTGAATTGGTCTGTCCCAGTCATTCATTGAGCAACATTGGTGAAGTTGGCACCCTTAACTCACAGTTGGGTGCGGATGCATTCATGTATATATATGTGTGTGTCCGCATGTATCTGTGTGTTTCTAAATATATATATATATATATATATATATATATATATGAAACCAGTAAAGGATAAAAGGTGCAAAGAATTGCTTCTCCATCTTATTTTCAATGTGATGCTCCAACATGGTCGCACTCGATAGACGACGGCTAGAATTACAATAAAAGAAATAATGACTGTTTCTTTATCTTACCTTTAAGCATGGCCTTTCCAAAGACTGAGGCATCTCGGTCTAACGTGCTGCAGTTCCAACGTTGGTTTCGTAACTGGAACTGGCATTCCTTTACTCCTATTTGGACTCCTTCCCTCAGACTTAACATCACATCTGGATAGATCCGACACAGTTTCTTCTGTTTGCCCACCAAACCAGGGATATTGCTGCACATCATCCGTGCACCGACCATGTGAAGTGGATATTGGCTGATGAACCTAGTTAAACAAAAAGAAACAAGAACAACAATAATAATTATGGTTTTTGATTTAGGCACAAAACCAACATATTTGGAGGGAGGGGAAACTCGTTTAAATCTACCTAAGTGAATTACTCGTCCTTTATGTTATCGACCCCTTAAGGATGAAAACCAAAACTAAACTAGGCAGGATTTGAACTCTGAATGTAAAGGGTTGTAACTCAATGCCGCGAAGCATAGTATCCGACGCAATCCTAATAATAATAATTATTATTTCTACTTTTGGCACAAGGCCAGCAAATACCCAGTGCATTACTGGTACTCTATTTTATCGACCCCGTAAGGATGAAAGGCAAAGTTAACCTCGGCGGGATTTGAACTCAGATGGCAAGGGCCGTAACTCTATGCGCCAAAGCATGGCGTAATAATGATAAATCCATGAATCCGTTGCGACATATGACAATGAATCTCACAAACAAAATGGAGAAATTTCCAAATATAAAGATTTTTTAATGGAAACAACTTGAATGTGGATGGTGAAACAGAAACAACCACCGTAACAATTGATGCCGAGTAATGATAGATAAAACACATATAACCCAAAACCCCGGACTTACAACAAATATATGCAGCATACAGAAAATAGTACTGTTAAGCATTGCACACATATTACATAGTGTCATAGAATAACCCAGGACTAACAAATATATTCGACATACAGAAAATATTACTTCTAAGCACTACCACATATATAAAGCTAAATAAAGCTGTAACGTTTCTCATACATGCGTATTTAATAATAGATTTGGGACTACGAAACATCTCTTGAAAGATCCTTCACACATGGCAATGTAAGAATTGGTAGACGGTAGACACTAAACTAGTCTAATGTTACATCCACATACGATAAACTTCAAATGTTTCAGAGACGAAAAACCTGAACAAAATTTAGATGAACATTTTTATTGGTACACACATATTTTCATTGTTAAACACTGCCATTTCTATTGTTACATACATATTTACATTGTCAAACATAGTTATATTATTACATACACGTCTGTTGTTACATACACATTCCTATTATTCCACACACACACAATTTTATCGACACATACACACAAACACACACATTTTTCTATTTTTCACACAAACATACACATTTCCTTACAAAAGGTTTATAAATGTTCTGAAATACATAAATAAAATAATATTTATACATGAACTTATTTTATTCAAACCGTTAATTTATTATATATTAGTTTCAGTGATCGCAATCTACTCACACACACGTGTGTGTGTGTGTGTGTGTGTGTGTGTGTGTGTGTGTGTGTGTGTGTGTGTGTGTGTGTGTGTGTGTGTGTGTGTGTGTGTGTGTGTGTGTGTGTGTGTGTGTGTGTGTGTGTGTGTGTGTGTGTGTGTGCGTGCGTGCGTGCGTGTGTGTGACGAAATGTCGTTAAGACAGAGTTACTTTTGAGTAATTGTTTTATTGCAATATATATATTTCAAAGACAGGTTTATGCAAACAATTATAAAAAGTCTAATCAGTTTCACGCTTGTTGGAAAAGGA
>OZ024741.1:103558498-103563498 GCA_964016885.1 Eledone cirrhosa
GACGCCTAAAGAAATCCGGCCGTCTGGCCCCGGTCGGGGTGTAGACGGCCATCAGTCTAAAGGCATCAGCTTCGCTATTGCTCATATCCAGGACCACCAACTTACCGTCCGAGTCCAGGAAGATCGTTCGTACCTCTAGATACAAACCTTTTCTAAACAGCACTGCCACCCCACCTCCCATTCCCGACCGACTAAGAGATGCGAAGATCTGATAGTCGTCGAAAATGGAAGCTAGAGCGCGCGGCGAAAATAATAATGATAGCATTGATGACAACGACATTAATAACAACAACGACAATAACGATGACGTTAACAACAGTAATAATGACGACATGCTTTATCATCGTTATCGCCATCTACGAACAAAAAATAGTGGCTAAAATAATTTTAAACACAGGTCTATACAATCGTGGCTGGCTTGGGGCTAAACAACAACAACGTCTACAGCACCAACAATAACAACAACCACCACCAACAACAACAGCAATGACGACACACTTTATCATCGTTATCGCCATCAAGAGACTTCAGTCTAACAAAGCACATGTAAATCCAGTGTAAGCCTGTTCAACGATGTACCAAGTTAATAACTGTCGGTGGGCAGAGCGAAATAAGTTAAGTGATAGAATAAAATAAGGGGGAGGTTACTCTCTCTCTCTCTCTCTCTCTCTCTCTCTCTCTCTCTCTCTCTCTCTCTCTCTCTCTCTCTCTCTCTCTCTCTCTCTTGCTCTCTCTCTCGATTTGATCAGAACCACATGACAACACAAGACTTCCATCTCTTTACTTAATAGTTTCCTTTAACATCAAAGTCACCAATTATAAGGGGAAAAAATTGAATGGGCTAAATAAATAATCTTGAAATACGAGGATGTACATGTGTATATATATATATACAAACATATATACATACATACATATGTGAATACATACATATATAGATACACACACACATACATATATATATATATATATATATATATATATATATATATATATATATATATATATATATATATATATATATATATATATATATATATATATATATATATGTATATATATATATATACATATATATATATATATATACATATATATATATATACATATATACATATATATATATACATATATACATATATATATATATATATATATATATATATATATATATATATATATATATGTACACTTTCATTGGCTTCATTCAAAAAATATCTCCTTCTTCACGTCTAAATTATGTTCTAAATATTTTTTCTTCATTCCTTACCAAACCTCCCTAATCTTTTGTCCCTTTTCCGTCGGCCTCCTTATGCTCCTACCACTACCACGATCCCCACCACTACCACCACCGCCGTCACTAACAACACCACCGCCATCATCACCACCAAAGCCACCACTACCACCGCCGTCCCCAACAACAGCACCACTAATACCACTATCACCAACACAACCATAGCCACCAACTCTAGCAACAACGTTATCACCGCAACCACCATCACCATCATCACTATCTACATCTACCACCACCACCACACTACGACCATCACCATTATCCCACCCCCACCATCGCATTGTTTCTGTTTTCATCATCAACATTTTGCTTATTAATAATTACTCTTCCTTTAATCTCTCTCTCTCCCTCTTTCTCTCATATTTTACTTGATGTGTTGTGGTTTGTATGAGTATGTCCAGATATTAATATTTAAATAATGGTATTTCGATTTCCTTGAGATATGCTTTGCAGCATATAGTTACGGCTCTTTACGTTCTGAGTTCAAATCCTACCTTTCTTACTTGCTGGATCGATAATTAAACTACTATTGACGCACTCGGGTCTATTTAATCGACTTTACCCTTTCCATCAATTTGCTGGCCTTGTGCCAGGTGTAGAAACAATTATCATTGCTATAACCTGTTTAAAAATATTTAACAATATCTAACAATCCACACATCATCTCCTCCAAGTAATATATAAGAAAATGTTGTGATAGGAGTAAAGAAAATGGCCAAACTTCGAGATAGCTGTTTGTAGACACCCATGTCTGACAAGCTGTTGAATATCCATTATTTTACAGATTAAAAAACTTCTGACTCAATCCTGATCGTCGATTCTTCAACTGACTTACACCAACACGTCGAGCAGCAAAAGTATATGTGTTCGCTTGACCCTCTATAAATAACAGTGGAATTTCTCTCAAATATCAACATGTGTGTGTGTGTGTGTGTGTGTGTGTGTGTGTGTGTGTGTGTGTGTGTGTGTGTGTGTGTGTGTGTGTGTGTGTGTGTGTGTGTGTGTGTGTGTGTGTGTGTATGTGTGTGTGTGTGTGTGTGTGTGTGTGTGCGTGTGTGTGCGCGTGTGTGTGTGTGCGTGCGCGCGCGCTTGTGTGTGTGTTGAATTTCTAAAATGACTTTTCCACGATGCAATTGCATTAATTTCAACACACGGTCTCAGCTCAAGTCACTTGCCAGACATGTACAACATGTACAACTCCGGCTAAAATTAATCTTCCACAATATGCTTGCTTTAGTTTCAACACAGTCTCAGATAAATACAACTCCGAAATATTTGATAATATATTCTGCTAAAAATAAAAAAGATTGGAGGAGTCATAGCTTGAACACATTTGATTATAGGTTTGCTGGTCAGAGTCTAACTGGAGTTAAACAACAACTAAAACCTCCCAAAGATACGTAAATACATATATACAGTGTCAGGTTAAAGTAACCTGGGACTCTGCAATAGAGAACATTTGTGGCACCCAGCACTTTCTCGCAAGAAACTCAATAGAAATTAAAAGTACATGAATGCAGACTTACACATTAACCGATGCTGAGATTCCAGCATCGATACATGACAACCTCAAAAAAGTAGTGGGGGAGCGAAACGCAAACAAAAAGTGGTATGTTTATTAAAGATTATATTCTAAATTTTGACAAAAATGCAGTGTTCCATAGCTATATTTTAATATATTAGTATATATTAAAAACTGAACGAAACGTGATCCTCCTGAATTATGTGGAGCTGGATGGTAGCCCATTTAGACCATACGTAAATACGAAACCTCATACATATGTACATAAATGTGTGTTGGACCTCTGTCTGTTCCGACGACGAGTCTTCCTGTGGCTTGAACAACGAAACAGTCTGTTGGTGAAATATGTGTTGCTCGAGGACAGCACACTGCAAAGTATTGAACTCACCGCCTTACGATCGTGAGCCAAGCACATTAGCCACAAAGCCGCGTGCCTTCTCATACATACATACATGATGATGAGTGCCTCCTCGTTATCGAGTATGGCCATTGCACGATATAACATTATTAATAATTATCAATTAATGCTATCGTGCAATGCCTGTGAGTAAAGATTTTTTTTAAACGAGGAAAGACTGTGCACTGAACCAATCCCACTCTATGAGCGACAGTAGCTATAACCCGAAAAGAAGAAAAGATCAACATCATCGGTAACTACTGAGCCGCAGGTTTTATATCGGAGCTATCCCAGTTTCATGAGTTGCCTTCTCTTAGCAGAATGCCCTGACAAAGGCTAGATATCCTTCACTCCCAGTGGTTTAACCGCGCGATCGGGTGTCCAGCCCGACTATTTCTATGTCCCCGCGCATATACATACACATGTACCCATGTATATACACATATACATACATATGTACATGTGTATATACATATTTACACACTTTTGGATGACCGTTGACTCTTATGAGTTCTTCCACCCTATTTTTTTTAATGAGGAGAGACTGTGCACTGAGCCAATCCCACTCTCTGGGCGACAGTAGCTATAACCCCAAAAGAAGAAAAGATCCATATCATCGGTAACTACTGAGCCGCAGGTTTTATGTCGGAGTTATCCCGGTTTCCTGAGTTGCCTTCTTCTAGCAGAATGTACTGACAAAGGCTAGGGGTGCTACATACATACATACATACATACATACATACATACATACATACATACATACATACATACATACATACATGATGATGGCTGCCCCCTTGTTATCGAGTATGGCCATTGCACGAGAAAAAAAAAAAAATAATAAATAAATTTTTAAAAAAAATATATATATATATATACATATATATTAATAACAATAATAATAATAACAACAATAATAATAACGACAACAACAACAATAATAATATATATATATATATATATATATATATATATATATATATATATATATATATACACACACACACGCACACACATAAACATATCTATACACACACACGATAGCAACTAACAGCACAACGATCGAATGTGGCTTTTTAGCCCAGCCAATAATATAAAATGTCTTGCACAGAGTCGGCAACCAAAACATTCACATACATACATACATACATACATACATACATACATACATACATACATACATACATACATACATACATGGTGGCTGCCAACTCGTTTTCGAGTATGGCCACTACTTTATATCCATGTAGGAGAACTCCTACCGAAACGCTGAACGAGTGTGACTTTTTAGTCCAGCCAGCGACTTGAAAACTCTGGTACAAACACTACACTTGTGACAATTATTGGCACATAGTGCTGGGCCCATGGTACCATGTGACGACAAGTGCAGAGAGATCTCCAGATATAAAGCAATGCCTGTGCCGTGAAGCTTTTATAGTGAGCAAAGGCACTGCACAAAGCCAGTCCCACTCTCTTAACCAAGATGATATTTACCAAAAAGAAGAACAAGTCAACATCATTGGATACCATCAGGGTTGCAGGTGTTATATCAGAGTTTTCCTTCTCCTAGAATTCTGCCTTGACAAAGGCTAAGGGGTCATCTCTCCCGGTGATTTTGGATGGCCATTGACCCTTAAGAGCATGGTCGGGTCGTTGGCGACTAAACTGGCAACCCCACCAAGGTTTCTTGGTGAGGAGGGTGACTTTGGACATCCTGCAGGACTAAAAACAAAACCTGTCAAAGGGCAAAGGAACATACATACATACATACATACATACATACATAC
>OZ024741.1:103568498-103573498 GCA_964016885.1 Eledone cirrhosa
TTCAAGGAATAACAATAACGATAATAATAATAATAATAATAATAATAATAATAATAATAATAATAATAATAATAATAACGAGGTAACAATCCTGATGTTGACAAAACTTTAACCCATCAGTGGTTGGCATCTTCTGGACTGAAATCGGAGACTGAAGGACTGATTATATCAGCACAAGATCAGTGTCTGCCAACAAAAAATTACCAAGCCAACATAATAAAAAATGGATGCAGCCCATTATGCTGTGTATGTAAAAAAACAACCAGAGACCATTGACCATATAATTTCAATGTGCAGTCCTATAGCTCCAACCGAATACCTAAACAGGCATGACAGAGCTGCACAATACATACATTGGATAATGTGTAAGCATTTTGACCTGCCCCATCAAAAGAATTGGTGGGAGCATCAACCACCTCCCATACTTGAAAAAGATCACATCTCAATCTTGTGGAACTTTAGCATCCAAACAGACCGAAAAATAGATGCAAATAGACCTGATATAATACTGAAGGACTTTAAAAAGAGGGTATGCCTGCTAATTGATATGTCCGTTCCAATAGACAAGAATGTATCTATAAAAACATTTGAAAAATTGAGCAAGTATAAGGACCTGGAGATAGAAATTGGAAAAATGTGGAAATTGAGAACTAAAACAATACCAGTGGTTGTAGGCGCTCTAGGAATGATACCTAAGGGGTCTAATGATTACTTATCGCAAATCCCAGGAAACCCGCGTATAGGAGAAATACAAAAGATAGTACTGATGGGAACTGCCCATATACTAAGGAAGATCCTGTCAATATAAGTACATCACAAGTCTAAACACCTAAAGATGCATGTGTGAGTATGTATGTTCTTTCTTGAACAAGGCGGACCTTGTTGTCTCTTGAGGTCACTGGTTGTGACTTGGTGATAACTCGTATGAACATAAAGCAAGATAAATGCAGCTGTAATAATAATAATAATAATAATAATAATAATAATAATAATAATAATAATAATAATAATAATAATAATAATAATAATAATAATACTAATTTTGACCTGCCCCATCAAAAGAATTGGTGGGAGCATCAACCCCCTCCCATACTTGAAAAAGATCACATCTCAATCTTGTGGAACTTTAGCATCCAAACAGACCGAAAAATAGATGCAAACAGACCTGATATAATATTGAAAGACTTTAAAAAGAGGGTATGCCTGCTAATTGATATGTCCGTTCCAATAGACAAAATGTATCTATAAAAACATTTGAAAAATTGAGCAAGTATAAGGACCTGGAGATAGAAATTGGAAAAATGTGGAAATTGAGACCTAAAACAATACCAGTGGTTGTAGGCGCTCTGGGAATGATACCTAAGGGGTCTAATGATTACATATCGCAAATCCCAGGAAACCCGCGTATAGGAGAAATACAAAAGATAGTACTAATGGGAACTGCCCATATACTAAGGAAGATCCTGTCAATATAAGTACATCACAAGTCTAAACACTAAAGATGCATGTGTGAATATGTATGTTCTTTCTTGAACATGGCGGACCTTGTTGTCTCTTGAGGTCACTGGTTGTGACTTGGTGATAACTCGTATGAACATAAAGCAAGATAAATGCAGCTGTAATAATAATAATAATTGTTTGTATTTTGGGCACAAAACCAGCAATTTGAAGAGAAATGGAAAGAGGATTAAATCGACCCCAGAGCATTACTGGTACTTTATTTTATCGGCCCTGTAAGCATAAAGACAAAGCTAACCTCGGTGGGATTTGAACTCAAAACGTCAAAAGTCATAATAAATGGGCAATACGTGAAAAAACTAAATAGGGAGGATGTGGACGAACAAAATTAACAAAACTTGCTAAGCAGCACTGGACTAAAGCGGAAGGATTTCTAATTACAGCACAAAATCAAAGCCACCACCACCACCAGAAACCACCAAATATACATAATGAAGCTGAACATAGTAACTACAGACTATGTGGTGATGGGGAAGAAACAATCAACCACATTATTTCTGGCTGCCCAGTCTTAATCAAAAAAGGAATATATCCACAGACATGATAGAATTGGGATTTACATACACTGGATGTTATGCCAACACTATGAGATACCAACGGAATAGAGGTGGCACAAACATACGCAAGAAAAGATGTCAGAGAATGACAAAGCAAACATACCCTGAAATATGCCCATACACAGAGACAGGGAGTTCAAAGCCAACCTAGCGAACATTCTAGCCAAAGGCCACAAAGAAAAAATGTCTTCTAGCCCAGTGCTTCTCAAACTATCTGATGTGGCGGACCGGCATTTTTTTTTCAATGTGCCACGTACCGCTAATATTTCGTAGTAATATTAATTTATACCGGAAACGATATATATAATGAATATAATAATAGTTGACCATTTTTTATCTTCTATTTATTTTGTAAACAAATAATACAATATCAAAACATATAAAAAAGTAATAAAAAAAATTCCTCAAATGATTCCTTAGCATGGCCGACACTGGCCGTGTACCGGTAGCTGATGGCTCGCGTACCGGCACCGGTCCGCGGACAACCACTTTGAGTAGCACTGTTGTAACCGATGTCTCTATCCAAATATAATAATCTGGAGATAAAAATAACCTGAATGTGGATGATAATAGGTGCCTCAAATATTTACAGCACACAGAAAATAGCACTCCTAGGCACACATTACGAAAAGTATTCTCAATACAATAGAAATAACAATACTGCCCATATCCAAGGCACCAGAGCTGTTTTCGGTAATTCAGTAACAACGCACAATGAAGATAAGACTATCATTAAGTATCGGTAGAGTGTCAGACACCATGCTTTGCATAGAGTTATGACCCTTTACATTCTGCGTTTAAAACACGCCGAAGTTAGCTTTGCTTTTCATCCTTACGGGGTCGATAAAATAAAGTACCAGTAATACACTGAGGTCGATTTGGTCGACTTCCCCTCCCCTAAAATTGTTGGCCTTGGGCCTAAATCAGAAACCATTATTATTATTATTGTTCTTTGAGTCTCACTCGTTGATGTTATTTAACTGGAAAGTTTGTTGAAATGAATATCAAGCCACTACCTGCAGCCTCAGACATTCAGGACGTATCGGAGGGTTCTTGCTGTTCCCAGCAAGCATGCCTTTTGAAGTGTTCCAAAAAGCGGGACTGGACTAATCTCCTTTAACCATCCTAGAAAATTCTTTGAGATAGTACCTAGTGCGCCTATGACAATCGGGACGACCTTGATTTCATGGCAGTTCCAAATCCGTTTTAACTCCCACTTTAAATCCTGGTATCGGTCAATTTTCTCTCTCCTTTTCTTGCACTCTCTAACGTTTTCATATGTTAATCTGTCGATACAATAATTACACTGTTTTCATAGGTGAGGATTTTTGCTGGGAATGTTGTCATAAGCTTGTGTCCCAAATCGATTTGTTGAGCAAATTGTAAATAACGAGATCAAAATCACTGGACATCGATGTAAACCCTTATGTATGTGTATATATATACTGGTCCCAATAACTTTTTTTAGTTATTGCTCGCACCAACCTGAGGTATCTGATTTTTAATGCGATGAAATACCAATGATGGTTGGAAAATCACTGACGAAGGACTATTTTTATCATATGTAACCCATTTGCAACCACGCAGTATTCTTCTTTCTTCTCATGTTTTTTATATATATTTACCTCGGCTGCGTTTGTCTGTTTCTCTCTTACTGCTTCCCCGCTCTCTCTGTTTCTCTCGCCTTCTTTCGCCCCCTCTGTCAGTTACACTTTCTCTCGACTGACCTCTTTCTCACACTTCCACTCACTCACTCTCTGTTTCTCCCCTTCTCACTTCCTCCCGTTTGGCTTGTAGTGGGTCTTTTCTTGCTTACATCTCACACACATCGGATGGTCTGTACCTCTCTCGCTCATGAAATCCACCCAGCTTATGCTGACCGGACAACCATGTTGCTTGTTTATTTTCCTATCTTCGGTTTACTTTTATCCTTCTATGTTGTTTGCTTGTCCCCCTCGCTTTACGCGAATTACTGGTCCCAATAACTTTTTTTAGTTATTGCTCGCACCAACCTGAGGTATCTGATTTTTAATGCGATGAAATACCAATGATTGTTGGAAAATCACTCACGAAGGACTATTTTTATCATATGTAACCCATTTGCAACCACGCAGTATTCTTCTTTCTTCTCATGTTATATATATATATATATATATATATATATATATATATATATATATATATATATATATATATATATATATATATATATATTAATGCTCATATTGGTACCACCTACAGTCAGTGGCAGACTGGGTCTAAAAATATTGGTTACTAGAAGGAGGCCCACCTACATATAGAATGCTATCATTTAATTTTTATAATGAATAAATAACATTTTCGAAAAACACATAAGTGGATACAAAACAGTGCAATCAAATTTTTGCGGAAAAATATCTTACCTTCTCCAATAAAAAAAATATTATGTATTTTGTGAAATCCAGAGACTTTTAATAATGACCAAAAGTCGGCCCTAAATATTACTAATAGCTCTAGTAAAGCCATGAACGACAACACATCATTTTAACTTTGATTTTGAAAATCGCTTTATAATTATCAATTTTCATTACACATTTGTAACTGTCTCGGTGGCCTAGTTGGAGGAATCATAGACGGTGGTGATCCTGGTCGGGAGTAGGGGTCCCAGTAAACCTTTTCAGTTTTTTTCTATTGGTTGTAAAATAAAAACTGAAAAAGATTACATGTACCTCTTTACCAGAATTGAACCCAAGATCAGGATCTCCACCGTCTCTAGCACCTACAGAGACAACTACAAAAATCTTATGAAAATTCATACTTAGAAACCTACTTTCAACATTTTCAAAACAAAGTGTTGTGGTGTCGTTCATGTCTTTCTTAATGTTATTTCTCCTACTTAAGGTCGACTTTCTATAATGACTTTGGTCTTTCACACTCACTCAATAT
>OZ024741.1:103578498-103580998 GCA_964016885.1 Eledone cirrhosa
ATTTGCATAACTGCATATACACATGTACAGATGCAAAGCATATACACATGCACACATACAACTCAAAAATACACATCCACACATACAATAACATCCATATCTACACATGCATGCATACATACATATCTATCTAGTTGATATTGTGTCTATGTTAGAAACCGACTCTCTCTCTATTGGTAAAACTTTGTGAAATTATAAAACCAGAAGAACATACATGTGACATACATACATACATACATACATACATACATACATACATACAGGTGACATACATACATACATGCAAGCATGCATACATACATGCGACATACATACGTATATACATACATGCAATCATACATACATACATACATACATACATGCGACATACATACATGCAATCATGCATAGATACATGCGACATATATACATACATACATGCAAGCATACATACATACATGCGACATACATAAATACATACATGCAAGCATACATACATGCGACATACATAAATATATACATACATACATACATACATACATACATACATACATACATACATGCAAGCATACATACATGCATGCGACATACATAAATATATACATACATACATACATGCGACATGGTGGCTGCCAACTCGTTTTCGAGTACGGCCACTACTTTATATCCATGTAGGAGAACCCCTACCGATGCGCTGAACGAGTGTGACTTTTTAGTCCAGCCAGCGACTTGAAAACTCTGGTACAAACACTACACTTGTGACAATTATCGACACATAGTGCTTTGCCTTTGGTACCATGTGACGATAAGTGCAGAGAGACCTCCAGATATAAAGCAATGCCTGTGCTGTGAAGCTTTTATAGTGAGCAAAGGCACTGCACAAAGCCAGTCCCACTCTCTTAACCAAGATGATATTTACCAAAAAGAAGAACAAGTCAACATCATTGGATACCATCAGGGTTGCAGGTGTTATATCAGAGTTTTCCTTCTCTTAGAATTCTGCCTTGACAAAGGCTAAGGGGTCATCTCTCCCAGTGATTTTGGATGGCCATTGACTCTTAAGAGCTCCTTTGCCCTTCGACAGGTTTTGTTTTTAGTCCTGCAGGATGTCCAAAGTCACCCTCCTCACCAAGAAACCTTGGTGGGGTTGCCAGTTTAGTCGCCAACGACCCGACCATGAGACAGGTTGTACTGGGATACATGTTACCAGTAGCACCAAGTGGTGACCTGACATACATACATACATACATACATACATACATACATACATACATACATACATACATACATACATACATACATACATACATACATGCAAGCATACATACATGCATGCGACATACATATATACATGCATACATACATATATACATACATACAAGCATACATACATGACATGCGTCATACATACATATATACACGATGACTGCAAACTCTACTAAGACTACTACAATCGCTTGTCAGATTACAGAAAATTGTGCACTTTTAGGCTATGGCCAGGCACACATAACTGTAACAGATCCTGAACAATGCCTGTGCTTTGAATGTTTTTATAAGTGCGGAAAGGCTGTGCACTCGACGAACCCCACTCTCTGAGCATCGAAAACACTACCCAGAAAGGAGAACTGGTCAACATTATCGGATGCTTCCGAAGCCGCAGGATTTTTTTTTTTTTTTTTCAGAGTTTCCCTCTCCTAGAAAGGTGCTGTGAGAATAACTGGGGGTCTTTCACTCCCAGGTAAAAAATAAAAATAAAAAGTACTATTTGGATGGCCGTTTACTCTGCCGAGTTCCTCCACTCTTTCCCGGGTCTTGTATTTCATCCCGCAGGGTGTCCAAATATCCCCTCATCACCAAACTAGCTTGGTGGGATTGCCGGTTTAGTCGCCGACGAGCCGACCATGAGAATGGTTGTACTAGATTACATGTTACCAGTAGCACTCGAGAGCGACCTGACATACATACATACATACATACATATATATATACATATATACATTCATATATACATATATACATACATACATACGTAAATACATAAATATACATACGCACGTACATGGAGGCATACATACATACATATGTGGTGGCCGCCAACTCGTTTTCGAGTACGGCCACTACTTTATATCCATGTAGGAGAACGCCTACCGATGCGCTGAACGAGTGTGACCTTTTAGTCCAGCCAGCGACTTGAAAACTCTGGTACAAACACTACACTTGTGACAATTATTGACACATAGTGCTGGGCCCATGGAACCATGTGACGACAAGTGCAGAGAGATCTCCAGACAAAGCAATGCCTGTGCCTTGAAGCTTTTATAGTGAGCAAAGGCACTGCACAAAACCAGTCCCACTCTCTTAACCAAGATGATATTTACCAAAAAGAAGAACAAGTCAACATCATTGGATACCATCAGAGTTGCAGGAGCTCTTAAGAGTCAATGGCCATCCAAAATCACCGGGAGAGATGACCCCTTAGCCTTTGTCAAGGCAGAATTCTAGGAGAAGGAGAACTCTGATA
>OZ024741.1:103585998-103598498 GCA_964016885.1 Eledone cirrhosa
TTGATGATGATATACAAACCAAAATGCGAATCAAATCGTAAACAACGTACATAGACACAGAAACATGCGGAAACATACATAAGTACACACAAACACCACACACTACAACACACACACACACACACACACACACTTACACACACATACACAACGCATACACACTACACCACAACACACTGTACGACTTATACACAACACACCATAACACATTACAACAAACGCTACAGCACACACACAACACATATACTCAACACAAATACACACAAATACGAAATTTACGCAAACACAAAGCAACACACGCGTACACATAAACACACAAACACACACTTATATACAAATACACACATGTACACATACACATTTATATATACACAAGTACACACATACGTAACAAGATCAAAGAGAAGAGAAAATAGTGAGCAATTTGTGTCGGAGTGTGTGAAAAGATCAGTGGGAAACAATAACTCCTTTCATGTTGATGTCGGCAACAGGATATGATGTGGGTACTACTACTACTACTACTACTACTACTACTACTACTACTAATACTACTACTGCTGCTACCACTACTACAATTATTACTATTGCTGTTACAAGTACAACTAGTACTAAAGATAATCACAATTTATCCATATTCTTTCCATTGTTGTGCCATTATTTTCAATATAGATGTATATATATATATATATATATATATATATATATATATATATATATATATATATATATATATATATATATATATATACATGTATGTATCTATCTATATATATATATGTGTGTGTATGTGTGTGTATGTATGTATATATATATATATGTGTGTGTGTGTGTGTGTGAGTGCATATCTATCTGCACTGAAGATTCTCCAGTGGTGGACTCATGATAAGGGACTGTCCTTTGTTTCATATATATGTTTTTCTCTCTGTCTGTGTGTCTGTTTTTTCCTTATGCATTCTCAAACGGCTCGACCAAATCAAATCAAATTTTATCAAGTAATAGTATTAGACCGCGAAATTTTACAACATATAATTTTTATTTTCATTTGGATTAAACCAATATAACATTTTTCTCAAATAATCTACTATAGACAACTAAATAAACGGATACATTATAACACAACGATGACGACGACGACGTCACATTTTGTATATGAGTGTGTGTGTGTGTTTGCGCGTTCGTTACGTACATTACGCCTTAGTATGTTACATACACACACATCCTCACGTAAATATTTAATCAGATACACAGATAATTAAACTCCCACACACATCTACACATGTGACGACTAGCAAGTATATGTGTACCAGTGTATGTGTGTAAGTATACATACATTCTGTAACGACTGACATAACGAAATGCTGGGGGTGAAACTCTATGTGTGTGTGTTTGTATGAATGTATGTCTGTGTGTGTTTTTTATAAGTGTATGTTTGTGTGAGTGTATGTGTATCTGTTCGTTTATATTTATATTCTCATACATAGAACGCTATCTATCTAATAATTATTGTCGCAGTTCCAAGGCATATACAAATACACATTTACCGTTAAATTAGCAGTTAATGCATTTGCTTATATTTGGTTAGTTTGTTATATTGGTTAATTCACACTGCATACAAAAATAGAGATTAATATGTTTTTTTGTTTTGTTTTGTTTTTTGGGGATGTTGATACTTATTTGTTTACAATATTGAAAAAAGAATGTCTTTAGTCCAAAACTTCCTCTCATATCATATCTACAGATGTTCTATTTGAATTTAAGAGGCTTCATTTTCCAGTCAAACTAAGTTTTGTTATTTCAATTAACAAATCTCAGGGCCAATCCCTCAAGGTAGTTGGACTTGATCTCTCTACTACATGCTTCTCCCACAGTCCATTCTATGTTGGTTGCTCACTAGTTGGAAGCAGCAACAATTTATTCATTTGCATACCAACAAAAGATTACACAATGAATATTGTTTACCCTGGTATGCTTCAAAATTGACAGTTTCATTTCTAAATTCTATTATCATTACAATATTGATATATTTTTTTTATAAAATATAGATATTTTGAAATAATTATGGGAAACATATATATCTTCATATTTATTGTTTACTAATGTGAATAAGAACAACAATAACACGGGCACAAGGCCAGCAATTTTGGGGGAGGGGAGAGTCGATTAAATCGACTCCAGTCCGTGACTGGTACTTTATTTTATCGACCCTGTAAGGATGAAAGGCAAAGTTAACCATCGCGGGATTTGAACTCAGACTGTAAAGAGTCGTAACTCTGTGCTGCAATAATAATAATGCTTTCTTTATTAACTACAAGGGTTTACATAAAGTAGACATTAAGGACAGTACAGGACAATAATAATAATAATAATAATAATAATAATAATAAGAAGAAGAAGAAGAAGAAGAAGAAGAAGAAGAAGAAGAAGAAGAAGAAGAAGATCAACATAAAATATCAACATAACAAGGTCTGTTTGTTGATAGATATGAGCATCCCATGTGATCACAATATCGCCGCAAAAGAATTTGACAAGCTACGAAAATATAAAGATCTGCTTATTGAAATTGGGAAAAATGTGGCACCTCAAGGCCGTTACAATACCAGTGATTGTGGGAGGACTGGAAATGATCAAGAAAGAAACAACAATATTTGCGAATGATTCCTGGTTTACCTTCTCTGCACGAGGTGCAAAAAATTGTTTTGATTGGTACTGCTCACGTATTGAGAAGAGCACTGTCTCTGTAAGATTGATATCCCTCCTTGTATTTACATATGCATATGCATATGTGTATATATGTATACTGCTTTTTTTGTTTTGTTTTGTTTTTATTATAATCAATGTGCTGTATTAACTGGCTTACCAATGCACACTGTGAATTTATTTGCCCTCGGTGTCAGGAAGACACTCAGCATATATCTCAGAAACAATAATGAAAGAAAATAAAAATAATAATAATAATAATAATAATAATAATAATAATGTGGATGTGGCCTGCCCGTTCGACACGAGAGTGCAAGAGAAGGAGAGGGAGAAAATTAACCGATACCAGGACCTAAAGTGGGAGGTGAAAAGGATTTGGAACTGCCATGAAGTCAAAGTGATCCCGATTGTCATAGGCGCACTGGGGACTATCTCCAAAGGTTTCCAGGGATGGTTAAAGAAAATCGGCCCCTTCACGCTTTTTGGAACGCTTCAAAAGGCATGCTTGCTTGGAACGGCAAGAACCCTCCGATACGTCCTGAATATCTGAGGCTGCAGGTAGTGGCTTGATATTCAATCCAACGGACTTTCCAGTTAACCAACATCAATGACTGAGATTCAAGGAATAACAATAACAATAATAATAATAATAATAATAATAATTGTTTCTACTTTTGGCACAAGGCCAGCAATTATCCCAGTACATTACTGGTACTTTATTTTATCGACCCCGTATAATAATAATAATAATAAGTCACGTGGTACAAAGGACCAGTTACTTATTGATAAGATGGTAATGGGGAAATGCAGGAGGAGACACACTGATCTTGCCATGGGATGGATAGACTACAGAAAGGCATTTGACATGGTGCCTCATTCTTGGATCACCAAAATCCTGGAGATCTTCAGGGTGGCAGATAACATCAGACAGTTGCTGGGCAGGAGTATGGGGTCCTGGGAGACAGAGTTGACATCAACTGGAGTATCCTTGGGAAGCGTGAAGATCAAGAGAGGTATCTTCCAGGGAGATAGCCTGTCCCCTCTGTTGTTTGTCCTTGCCCTGATGCCCTTGACCATCATGCTGCGAAAAGTGAGAGCAGGATACAAGTTGGGAAGGGGAGAGCTTACCATCAATCACCTCCTCTTCATGGACGATCTTAAGCTCTTCGGGAAAAGCGAGAAGGAGTTGGATGTGCTTGTTGACACTGTCCGTATTTTCAGCAGTGATATATGTATGCAGTTTGGTATTGGTAAATGTGGAGTCATTGTGATGAGGAGGGGTAGGTTGAGCAGAAGTAACGGGATCCAGATACCAACAGGTGAGATGATAAAGGAAATTGACTCTGAGGAAGGATACAAGTATTTGTGCGTTCTGGAGGCTGATGGCATAAAGAACAAAAAAATGAAGGAATTGTTAAGAACTGAATACATTCGGAGAGTAAGGAGCGTATTGAAGTCACATCTGAACAGCAGAAATGCCATAAGCGCAGTAAATTCCCGAGCTGTGTCTATTATTAGGTACAGTGCGGGAATTCTGAGATGGAATGTTGCTGAACAAAAAGAAATGGATAGGAAGACTAGGAAGCTATTGACTATCTACAACATGTTCCACAAGAAGAGTGATGTCGATAGACTCTACCTAAGGAGATCTGAGGGTGGAAGAGGTCTTATCAGCATAGAGGACTGTGTTCAGATGGAGAAAAACAACCTATACAAATACGTGACCTATAGTAAGGAGCCAATGCTCAGAGCTGTACTGAAGGAGGGGACAGTAGGCCAGGGGATGTCCAAGGAGGAAATAACATCAAGGAGGAAGAGCAGCCTTAAGGGAAAATCCCTTCATAGTACCTTCTTTGAGAAAACTGAATTTAGAGATCCACAGACATGGAACTGGTTGAGAAGAGGAGACCTCAAAAAGGCTACAGAAGGAATGCTAATGGCTGCGCAGGAGCAGGCCCTCAAAACGAAGTGGTTGAAGCACCATATTTACAAGGAGGAGGCTAGCCCACTGTGCGGGATCTGTGGAGGGAGAGAGGAGACTGTGGCTCACATTGTGTCCGAGTGTAAACACCTAGCCCAGACCCACTATAAGGGCTGGAGACACGATGTGATGGGCAGGGTGATCCACTGGCACCTGTGCAAAGTAAACAATTTACCACATTCTGAGAAATGGTATGAGCATAGACCAGAGGCGGTGATGGAGAACAATCAGGTGAAGGTGCTGTGGGATTTTAGGATACAGACGGACAAAAAACTGGAACGCAATAGACCTGACCTGGTGGTTGTGGACAAAGAAAAAAGATCGTGTCTGATTGTGGATGTGGCCTGCCCGTTCGGCACGAGAGTGCAAGAGAAGGAGAGGGAGAAAATTAACCGATACCAGGACCTAAAGTGGGAGGTGAAAAGGATTTGGAACTGCCATGAAGTCAAAGTGATCCCGATTGTCATAGGCGCACTGGGGACTATCTCCAAAAGTTTCCAGGGATGGTTAAAGAAAATCGGCCCTTCACGCTTTTTGGAACGCTTCAAAAGGCATGCTTGCTTGGAACAGCAAGAACCCTCCGATACGTCCTGAATATCTGAGGCTGCAGGTAGTTGCTTGATATTCAATCCAACGGACTTTCCAGTTAACCAACATCAATGACTGAGATTCAAGGAATAACAACAATAATAATAATAATAATAATAATGATTTCTTTATTAACCACAAGGGTTTACATAAAGTAGACATTAAGGACAGTGCAGGACAATACAGGACGGTACAAATGGGCATTTCTGCGTGTAAAAAACAAAAACAGAGGGTGTAACAAAAAATAACAATGAAAAATTCCCCAATAGGGGGGAGACTTCGGAGGGACATTTGTGGAGAAAGCCCAGTAAAAAGCCACTCCTCGGTAGCACTGTCAGCCAGGGATTTATGGAAGTTGTCCAAAGGCCCCGGCCCGAAAGTTCTTCCGAAGAGATTGGCTAGTTGATTTTCGTCGACGCCTAGAGTTTCCCCAAGTACGTCGTCGCTCTTCCCCTCCACTAATCCTCTATTCCAGTCTCCAAGCGCTCCCTCTCGGTCTTCGCTTGACCCAATACTGCAGCTCCGTCAAGGAGACGAGCTGGGGAAAGAAGCATCTAGCAAACGGCGACCACACCTGATCACCGTCGATGAAGAGGTGGAGATGTCGTAGCCTGAGCGCGTGTCTGCGCATCATCAGCCACGGCATGCCCAGCCCTCCACGTAGCGGATGTTGACAGCAGATGGACCGCCTGACCATCGGAGCGCGTTCACAAAAAGCGAAAGAGAAAACGCTCCAGCGCAGTCAGGCGGGGCTTAGGACAAGGTACGACGGTCAGGCGGTAGTAGATGACGGACGCGATGTACGCGTTAGCCACCTCCGCTCGACCTTTCAGGGATAGCTTCCTCTCCGCCCATTTCTGGGTGAGAGAAGCCACCCTGCTCGTCACCTCGTCCCAGTTTTTGTCCGTCTGGAGGTCTGGACCGAACCAGACCCTAGCAATTTAACCGGTCCATCCGTCCAGCGCCTGACGACGCTGTTGGACGGCATGCACCTGGAGAGGCAGGTCCATGCCGTCCAACAGCGACGTCGGGCTGCAGGCCCACTGACTTTTCCTGGTTGATCATTGCTCCTGTCACCGCTTCGTATTCTCTTAGTGTAGTGCCGATCTCCTTGATGTGTTTGGCGTTCGACACCACTACGGTGACATCGTCCGCATATGCTGACACGGATCTTCCGCATCCTAGTTCGCGCTGGATCCCCCTAAACGTCTCCAGTTTGTGCAGTAATGGCTCGAGAGTTAAAGTGGGACGATAGGGGACATCCTTGGCGGATCGAGAGCATGATGTTGAACGGTTCCGAAAGGTGACCGTTCACTCTCACCACAGAGCAGATGTCGCTGCGAACCAGCCTCTGAAGACCGGCCAAAAGCCAACCGCCCTCAGGTCTGCCGCTAGGTAACGATGGTCGACCCTATCGAAAGCTTTCGACTGATCTAAGTTGATCAAGGACCCACCCGTGCCAGGTTCCCTAGCTGCCCTCTCCACGATGTATCGCATGAAGTGGAGGTTGTCGTGGATGGATCTGTCGGGAATGGCGCATGTCTGCGCCTCTCCCACCAGACCACCAACGACAAGCGCCAACCTCTTTGCTAGCACCTTGGCCAAAATCTTGAACTCTGTGTTTAGCAGAGTTATGGGCCTGAAATTATCTATGTTATCCCCCTTGTTCGGATCCTTTCTCAGCAGCGCCACCCCTCTTCGGCTCGCAGAGCTGGGAATTCTCCCGTTCTGTTGCCAATTGCAGTAGACGTCCGCCAAGAGGCCTCCGAACAAGTATGGCATCTGTACGTAAAGTTCATAGGGCAGACCATCCAAACCAGGCGATTTACCCCTTGTGCAGCCAGTCATTGCCTCCCGTACTTCAGCGGCTGTTATCGGCCTTTCGCAACACTCCGCCTCAGTGGCCGAGAGCCGCGGCAGTCCGTCGAGGTAGACACTACAGTCCATCCCTCGATCCGGCCCGCCGCTTCCCCCGAACAGCTGAGCGAAGTCTCGCTGAATAATAATAATAATAATAATAATAATAATAATAATAATAATAATAATAATGATTTCTTTATTAACCACAAGGGTTTACATAAAGTAGACATTAAGGATAGTGCAGGACAATACAGGGCGGTACAAATGGGCATTTCTGCGTGTAAAAAACAAATACAGAGGATGTAACAAAAAAAATAACAATGAAAAATTCCCCAATAGGGGAATAATAATAATAATAATAATAATAATAGTAATAATAATAATGATTTCTTTATTAACCACAAGGGTTTACATAAAGTAGACATTAAGGACAGTGCAGGACAATGCAGGACGGTACAAATGGGCATTTCTGCGTGTAAAAAACAAAAACAGAGGATGTAACAAAAAATAACAATGAAAATAAAAATGAAAAATTCCCCAATAGGGGGGAGACTTCGGAGGGACATTTGTGGAGAAAGCCCAGTAAAAAGCCACAATGACCCTGACCACCAAGGCAAGTGCCCTCTCCCAGTTTTCTACCTTTAATTTACAGATATATACTCAGAGTAGGCCCATTCACTCGGGCCATTCTTGCTTCTCTCACCCATCTTTCAACAAAATGCTGGGAAGAGAGCACTTTCCTCTCTACTCTGATTTTCCTTTTCAAATGAAATTTGAAAAAGTCAATCAGAGCATCACCGAAGAGGTAAGTGCTCGTCTTCAGCCCTTTCAAACGTGTCCACCATACTATCTCTTTCGCCATGGCCACCAGGCAGATAAAAACTGATAATAATAATAATAATAATTATTATTATTATTATTGTGGAACAACATGTTCCACAAGAGGAGTGATGTCGATAGACTCTACCTAAGGAGATCTGAGGGTGGAAGAGGTCTCATCAGCATAGAGGACTGTGTTCAGATGGAGAAAAACAACCTATACAAATACGTGACTGATAGTAAGGAGCCAATGCTCAGAACTGTACTGAAGGAGGGGACAATAGGCCAGGGGATGTCCAAGGAGGAAATAACATCAAGGAGAAAGAGCAGCCTCCAGGGAAAATCCCTTCATAGTACCTTCTTTGAGAAAACTGAATTTAGAGATCCACAGACATGGAACTGGTTGAGAAGAGGAGACCTCAAAAAGGCTACAGAAGGAATGTTAATGGCTGCGCAGGAGCAGGCCCTCAAAACGAAGTGGTTGAAACACCATATTTACAAGGAGGAGGCTAGCCCACTGTGCGGGATCTGTGGAGAGAGAGAGGAGACTGTGGCTCACATTGTGTCCGAGTGTAAACACCTAGCCCAGACCCACTATAAGGGCTGGAGACACGATGTGATGGGCAGGGTGATCCACTGGCACCTGTGCAAAGTAAACAATCTACCACATTCTGAGAAATGGTATGAGCATAGGCCAGAGGCGGTGATGGAGAACAATCAGGTGAAGGTGCTGTGGGATTTTAGGATACA
This sequence comes from Eledone cirrhosa, assembly GCA_964016885.1. Lineage (NCBI taxonomy): Eukaryota > Metazoa > Mollusca > Cephalopoda > Octopoda > Eledonidae > Eledone > Eledone cirrhosa. The sequence continues at coordinate 103,594,694 of OZ024741.1, forward strand.
GACGGACAAAAAACTGGAACACAATAGACCTGACCTGGTGGTTGTGGACAAAGAAAAAAGATCGTGCCTGATTGTGGATGTGGCCTACCCGTTCGACACGAGAGTGCAAGAGAAGGAGAGGGAGAAAATTAACCGATACCAGGACCTAAAGTGGGAGGTGAAAAGGATTTGGAACTGCCATGAAGTCAAAGTGATCCCGATTGTCATAGGCGCACTGGGGACTATCTCCAAAAGTTTCCAGGGATGGTTAAAGAAAATCGGCCCCTTCACGCTTTTTGGAACGCTTCAAAAGGCATGCTTGCTTGGAACAGCAAGAACCCTCCGATACGTCCTGAATATCTGAGGCTGCAGGTAGTGGCTTGATATTCAATCCAACGGACTTTCCAGTTAACCAACATCAATGACTGAGATTCAAGGAATAACAATAACAGTAATAATAATAATAATAATAATAATAATAATAATAATAATAATAATAATATTAATAATTTGATCAGAAATGGAAATGGCCCAAAATATCGATTCTGTGATGAACATGTGGAGACCATAGACCACCTGGTTTCAGGCTGCAAAGTATTAGATTCCCAGGAATATAAAACGAGACATGTTAGAGTGGGGCAATACTTACACAGGGTAATGTGCAGGTTCTATGGTCTGAAAACAGGAAAAATGGTACAACCATCACCCAGCTGTAATAACAGGGGGCGAGAACGTGAAAATTCTATGAGATTTCTCTGTGGACACTGACAGAACAATCAAGGCCAACAGATCTGATATAATTATGACCATAAAGAGAAAACATGTTTCTTAATTGACATGAACATTCCATCAGATTGTAACAACTGGAAAGAGTCTGGAAAGCTCAGTTAGTATAAAAATCTGTCAAGTGAAATTGAGAAAATATGGCATCTTAAGGCCTGTACATTACCAGTAATAGTCGGCTTACTTGAAATGATAAAAAAGGGAACTGAAAATATTTGGCCCAGATCCCTGGGTCGCCATCTCTGCCTGTGATACAGAAAATACCATGTCCTGAGAATAGTATTATCAATTTAAAAACCTTACAAAGATATTTCATGCTGTTTATGCGCTTGTGACATCATTTGTATAACAATTGATTGTAAAATGTGTGTATTATCAAATTTTGCCTCAGGTGTCAGGTTGACACTCGGCATAATTTGGGAAAGAAGCAGAATTCTAATCATAATAATACATTCATACACACACACACACATATATATATATATATATATATATATATATATATGTGTGTGTGTGTGTGCATACATATATTTGGTTAATTTACGAATAATTGGGAAAATGTGAAATTTGAAAATGTGTTATCATCCATGCAACTAACTATAAATAATTGTTTCTATTTTTGGTACAAGGCCAGCAATTATTCCAGCGTATTACTGGTACTTTATCTTATCGACCCAGTAAGGATGAAAGGCAAAGTTAACCTTGGCGAGATTCGAACTCTTTTAAGTCTATTTACACTCTGCACACTACAGTGGTAACACTGAAATATAACCCAAACGAAATGGACCTCGTAACAGCATCGAGTGCTTTGACCGGCTGTAACTTTTGTTACACACCTAATTAACACGCACGCACACACACACACACATACGTATATATATATATATATCAGCTAGACGGTTTCGGCTAGTTATCAGAAGAGGTAACAAACCGAAAACGCCGAGCTCGCGGTCGATCCTCTACTTTTACTAATATAGCCACTCTGCATCATACCATGTATCGAGTGCTTCTCTGATTTGTGGTCTTCCTGGTCCCAGTACCGCAGGCTATCAATATATATAATGTGAGTGTCTGTGTGTGTGGGGGGGGGAGGGGGGGAGGGGGGGGGGGGGGGGGAGCAAAATTGACCTCGACTTTATTTAAGCTCAGAGCGCAGGCAGCCGGCACAAATAGCACAAGACATTTTGTCCTACGCGCTCTAACGACTCTGCAACTTCCCCTGTACAACAATAAGTTGGTGTGATAACATCATAATGTTCCATGACGTCCGTTTAATGATTAGCTAACACAATAATGCATGTTCTGTAAAGACACTTGTAGAGCACTAACTACTTTGGCGGTAAACATTTGTTGTCAGAGCTACAATAACAAATATTCATGTATGTAACTAATCTCTCTCTCTCTCTCTATATATATATATATATATATATATATATATATATATATATATATCATATATATTATATATATATATTATATATATATATATATATATATATATATATATATATATATATATATAGTCCAGAATTAGCCGTCGAAACGGCTTGAGCTCAGCTGTCGGGGTCTTACTGGTTCCTATATATATATATATATATATATTATATATATATATATATATATATATATATATATATATATATATATATATATATATATATATATATATATATATATATATATATATATATAATAAAGAATTCATATCTAGTAACATATATATACATACAGATGCATATCAATGCTAGCAAATATATAGGTTTTGTTTTAATAACAGTGTGGTTCAATATATATATATCACTCTATCTCTCTCTATCTCTATCTATCTATCTCTATCTCTCTCCTCTTGCCAAATCAATTTTCTTTTACGATACCAAAGAATAGATCATGTTATAAAATAGCCCAAATTGAACACATACACACATATATATGTGTGTATACATACATACATACATACATACATACATACATACATACATACATACATACATACATACATACATACATACATACATACATACATACATACATAAGGAGGACATCTACGGACCATTGATGAGGAGTTTACAAATCCAGTATCCAAGATACACCTTTAGCTTTATACCCATCATTATTGGTGCTACGGGTTATATACCAACCCGCTTGGACCAAAGTATGACTGAACTTGGATTTGCGGACAAAAAGCGCAGCTCCCTAATTCATAGTCTACAAATGGCTGCGATAGCTACCACCTTCAAAATTTGCAAAACATTCTTGCGATTCAAGGGATGACAATTTCTTTTCTTTTACAACCTTGCCACCAGGAAGGTGGCCGGTCAAAAAAATATACTCGAAATTAAGAGAAAGAGAAAACATACATACATACATACATACATACATACATACATACATACATACATACATACATAAACACATTAAAAGCTACAACAATGTGGAAGACATCTATGTACATAATATGAAAGAGTACTGGTGGAATGTTCCAGTAAAAACCCCAATAAAATGCAGGCATAACAGACATTATGATATGGGACAGGGAGAAGAAAACATGCACAGTAGTGGAAATTAGCTGCCCAGCAGATGCCAATATAATATCAAAGATTAGTGAAAAGGAGAATATTTATGCAGAAGTGATGAGAAATCTGCAGTTACTCCACCCTGATTACACCTTCAGATTTATGCCTGTCATTATTGGGGCACTGGGATATGTTAGTAACTGCCTCAATACAAATCTTGAGAAACTAGGCTTCACAGGAACAGAAAGAACACAACTAGTTAGGAAACTACAAGTACAATCCATTAATGGAACAGTAAAAATATGTAAAACATTCCAAAAATTTTGCATCTAATAACTGCATATACACATGTACAGATACAAAGCATATACACATGCACACATACAACTCAAAATATCCACATCCACACATACAATAACATCCATATCTACACATGCATACATACATATCTACCTAGTTGATGTTGTGTAAATTCCAATGAGAGAGTCTTGTGTCTATGTTAGAAACCGACTCTCTCTCTATTGGCAAAA
>OZ024741.1:103605998-103610998 GCA_964016885.1 Eledone cirrhosa
CACACACACACACACACACACACACACACACACACACACACACACACACACACACACACACACACACGGAAACAGACATACATAACTACATAGTTGATGTTGTCTAAACTCCAATGATTCTTTTTCTGTGTTAGAAACTGACTCTCTCTCTCTCTTTCTCTCTTCTTTCTTTCTTTCTCTCTCTCTCTCTCTCTCTCTTTGCGTATATATATATATATCAGTGGCGAAGGGTAACCTGGAAAGCAGGGCATGCAGTCCAATCGCCATAGCAGAAAGTGGGGCTGTGCAGCCTTACTCCCCCCCCCCCCCCCAGTTCCCTCTAAATGACCCTCCCGGTCAAAGCCGCATGTAGTGTTATCTACTGTGTGTGTGTGTGTGTTATCTTTTTTATGTGTCTACGATTTAGTAAGCAGCCAAAATTCTGCTTGCTTAAACCGACGCTGTCGTGTGTTTGTGTGTATGTGTGTGTGTGTGTGTGTGTGTGTGTGTGTGTGTGTGTGTGTGTGTGTGTGTGTGTGTGTGTGTGTGTGTGTGTTTGTGTGTGTGTTTGTGTGTGTGTGTGTGTGTGTGTGTGTGTGTGTGTTCTCTTTTATGTGTCTACGATTTAGTAAGCAGCCAAAATTCTGCTTGCTTCAACCGACGTTGTCGTGTGTTTGTGTGTGTGTGTGTGTGTGTGTGTGTTATCTTTTTATGTGTCTACGATCTAGTAAGCAGTCAAAATTCTGCTTGCTTCAACCGACGCAATTGATCAACTCAAGATTCTATAACGCATGCACTGTATGCGTTGCATGCACGCACCCTTCGCCCCTGATATATATGTCCCACTCTCTTTATTGGCGAGAAATTGAAAATTAAATATAACTAGAACATACATACATACGTACATACGTACATACATACAAACATACATACATACACTGAAGCAACACCTTCAACAGAGGAAAAAGATTGGCAACCATCTTGCCCAGGTTTATGAGCATGAAAAAAAAAATCATTAGAATAGCGACTGATCTGGAGGAGAGATATGGAATAAAGCCTGATATAAATCTCTCACCAAGAGAAATCAGAAGATCCTATTCAATGTTCAAACAAGATAAAAAAATTGACCAATTTACAGAAAAAGTGGTGCATGGATACTTGAGACGTAAAACACAGACCATAGAGGGGATAAACCACTCAAAAAGCCTGGCATGGAGTTCCGACAAGTTTATGACATCACACCTTGAGGGATATCTCTATGCAATAGAGGAACAAGAACTCCCTACCAAATATCTGCTGCACAAAAGAGGAGGGCCAGCAGCTGACAATAAATGTAGGCTATGTAAAACAAAGATGGAGGATGTAATCCATATTGTTGCCAGCTGCGAAAAAATGTCATCTCGCTACGATGGGATAGCTAGAACTATCTGGAACGTACTTCGGAAAACAAAATTAACAACAAACGAGGAAGAATATATTGAGACAGATGGCACTAAGGAATACTGGTGGAACCTGAAAATAAAAACTGCCACCAAATTAAAGCACAACCGGCCTGATATTGTTGTTTGGGACCACACATTGAAAACGTGTTATTTTGTGGAGATCAGCTGCCCACTTGTTGTAAACGTTGTCAGAAAAATACAGGAGAAGGAGGACATCTACGGACCATTGATGAGGAGTTTACAAATCCAGTATCCAAGATACACCTTTAGCTTCATACCCATCATTATTGGAGCTACGGGTTATATACCAACCCGCTTGGACCAAAGTATGACTGAACTTGGATTTGTGGAGAAAAAGCGCAGCTCCTTAATTCATAGTCTACAAATGGCTGCGATAGCTGGCACTTTCAAAATTTGCAAAACATTCTTGCGATTCAAGGGATGACAATTTCTTTTCTTTTACAACCTTGCCACCAGGAAGGTTGCCGGTCAAAAAAAATATACTCGAAATTAAAAGAAAGAGATAACATACATACAAACATACATACGTACATACATACGTACATACATACGTACATGCATACGTACATACAAACGTACATACATACATACAAACAAGCATACATACATACATACATACAAACATACATACATACATACATACAAACATACATACATACATACATACAAACATACATACAAACATAAAAACATACATACATACATACATGCATGCATACATACGTACATACATACAAACATACATACATACGTACATATATACAAACATACATACATACGTACAAACATACATACATACATACATACATACATACACACAAACATACATACATACATACATACATACATACATACATACATACATACATACATACATACATACATACATACATACATACATACATACATACATACATACATACATTTTGAATGTTGAAAAGCTACTCTTCTGAACATTGCGATTGCGTTAAGTTCCTAACTGAATTATATTTTGTCATTGATACTGAGTAGGTGAAGGTGAAAGAGAGAGTGTGATAGAAAGAGAGGTAGTTATGTAATGGAAGGGACAGGAATAAGCTAATAGATAGGAAATATAAGAGAGGAATAGGGGAGAGAGAGTAGTGGGAGTGGGGGTTGTTTAATTGATTCTTTGGAAATCTGAGTGGAAAGTACTGGTATACACTTTATTTCTTTAGTGTTTATATATATATATATATGTGTGTGTGTGTGTGTGTGTGTGTGTGTGTGTGTGTGCATACATGTATATATATATATGTGTGTATATGTGTGTATGCATGTATGCATTGCAACTGTGTTTGTGATTGTAAGTGTATATGTGAGGTAGGGTTATATCGTCTGGCTTAAAAGAGATGCTGATAGGATGGAAGTAGAGAAAGACAGAAGGAAGACAAACAAAAAGTAAAAGTTAGAAAAACTGATTTAAAATTTTCCCTTTGAAATATATAAACATAAACATATAAATAATTATCAAAATATGTATTTATTAATAATTAATTCAATTAGTAATAATTGCAAATAATTTGGGAGGCATATGGGAAAATCGATTAAATTGATTCCCAATTCTTAACTGATACTTTATTTTAACGACCGCGGAAAGATAAAAAGCAAAGTTGACCGCCTCAACGGGATTTGTACTCAGAATGTAAAGACCAAGAACAAACTTCGCACTGCATTTTGCCCGTCTCTCTAACGATTCTGCCAATCCAACATCGTTGCAAACATTGGTTACGCAGTCATTGCCATTGCACAGTGCTTCTCAAAATTATTTTCACACGAAAACCTTATATGATTTTCTATACCTATAGTTTATGAAAAGTTCTCACCACCATAATCTTAATAAGACATTAAATTAAATAAATGCTTTCAGTGAGAAAGAGTTGATTGATATATTCAGAAAAATTGTAAATTAAATTCCTTAATCATGTATCATTGATGAAACAATTCAAGTCAAAATTCAGTATTTTCCAAGTAGGGTATTTAATATTAATGTATGTCTGTGGTTGTGAAGCATAAATAAGTATTGTATTTATATATGTATGTAGTTATGTGTGCATGCATCATCATGTAACACAGTATGCAATAAATATACAAAAATACATATAGATATTTCGAGATCGATAAAAAAAATGCCAGTCTAGTCCAGTATTGGGGTCGATTCTAGTTCTATAGAAAAAATCGGCTGTGTTCCGACCTGGAGAGGGTTGGGCTCCACCGGGTTTTAAAGTGCCCTAGACACGCTGTATCGCTGTATGACGGTGCCTCTACGACTCCACAAGGAGTTATGGGATCTTTCTCTCTCTCTCTCTCTCTCTCTCTCTATATATATATATATATATATATATATATATATATATATATATATATATAGTGAGAGAGAGAGAGAGAGAGAGGGAGAGAGAGGGAGAGAGAGGGAGAGAGAGAGAGAGAGAGAGAGAGAGAGAGAGTGAAAGAATTGATGAGTTAATATCTGTATACAACAACTACAACGGTACGGAATGGGGCCCACCCACAGCCCGGGCGGACAGAATGGAGAAGGCGTTTCCCCGGAGGACGGCAAGGGAGACGCGCTGGAAAAGCCACTCCAACTCGTGGGGCTCACACCTGCGGCTGGCCAGCTCAGTGCCTATGGTGGTGAGTAAGGAGGTAGCCCTGGGGCCGAGGACACCAGAAGTCTCCACTGCCAGGGGTACGACCGCAAACCTGTCGGAGAGCGACCGGTATTTGAGGAGTTTGGCCCCCTCAGCCCGACGTGCAGCAGAACCTGGGTCAGTCGCAGACTGCACCAGGTTGCGGCTGCAGAAAGTGTCGGTGCAAGTGGCATCCCAGACGAGGGTTTTGCCACCGTGGAACGGGAAGATGGCCATGCCATCTGGCCTTTTGCTGTCTCCTCGATCCATCCCCACCGGCTCGTTGAGGGCAGCATGGCGTGGAATGCGGCCGGCACTGTGGCGACAGGAAAGCGGGTGGAGGCCGAAAGAGTCCACGGTGAAACCGCAGCGACATTGGTGGGGCTGGCAGATCTGGAGGCCGAGCCTCAGGGAAACGCAGATTCGCAGGGTATGGTTGTCTAGCTGGGTGCCAGTGGAGAAGGAGGGTAGAGCATGGAGCCAGGCACCACTGTGCGCTTTGGAGGCCGCACGAAAACAAGCAAGGCGATGCTGGTCGAGCTTGCGCGTGAGCCTGTCTGAGGCCAGGCTGCACTGGATGGCATCCCAAGTGCATTGGGGGGACTTGACGTCAACAGGGAGAGAAGGAGGAGGGACGTCTACTGGGTAAGTCCCAGCCGGTCCCACGTCTCACAGGCGGCCTCACGTTCTCTGAATACAGAGGGTTCTGTTGTGTTTTGAAGACGAGGACGCGGCACGAGGTTACCGACGAAAGATACGCCGGCAAAGCTAGTGAGATCGGGGACCGGAGGCCAAGGCCGCCATACCTGACAGGTAAAGTGGCCTGTTGCCACCCTATGTCGTCAAACGTGAAAGAATGAAGAGTAACATGGTTGACTGTACAACAAAGGGCTTTATTTCAGGTATTGAC
>OZ024741.1:103615998-103628498 GCA_964016885.1 Eledone cirrhosa
TTCGACGGCTAATTCTGGACTAAATCCATATTTAGTCCAGAATTAGCCGTCGAAACGGCTTGAGCTCTGCCGTTGGGGTCATACTTGTTCCTATATATATATATATATATATATATATATATATATATATATATATATATATATATATATATATATATATATAAATGAGAAGTATAGAGATTGTTTTAGCAAGAAGCTAACGGCATTCTATAACATATATGCGACTATAACGTCAAGATGGGAAAAGTAGTTAACGAAAGATTTAGGAAAAATAACTCAAACTCATCTCAAAAGAGAATCAGGATACAAATTCATCCACAGAATTTAGTAAAATCCATGGAAAAATCTATATATATATATATATATATATATATATGAATGTATATATATAGTGTATTTGGCAATACACTGTATGCTTAATTAAAAGCATTTTGAAGACCTTACGCTATTGTTATAAAGTAGTGACTTTGTCACTTCTTTTTTCAACAAACAGAGCACCAATTCTAATATATATATATATATATATAAACACATATATATATATATACTTATATATAATATATATATATATATATATATATATATATATATATATATATATATATATATATATATATATATATATATATATATATATATATATATATATATATATATATATATATATATATATATATATATATATATATATATATATATATATATATGCCACCCGTCTGTTTCGTTCTTTGTATCTTTACCCTTTCTAGCAGTCTCTCTCTCTGTTAGCCTCTTCCTCAACTTTCACTCACTCATACCCTGTCACTACCTCTCCTCCTCTCCTCTTTCTTCCCGCTTGACCTGTCCGATTTCCTTTCTCGCGCACTCTTGGCCAAGCCGGTATGAAAAATTTTTTTTTTCTCTCTCTTTCTCGTCTGCGTCTTCACAGAACTTATGTTTACCGAATTCGCAGACCAGACCCCTTCTTCCTCCCGTTAGACCTGTGCGAAATTCCTTCCTTGCTCACATTTCAACCAGGTCTGATGGTCTTTATTCTCTAGTTCACGATTTTATCGAGTTTATATTCATAGAAATCTGGGACTTGTCTCTTTCTTCTCACTTTCTGTTGCTTAAACCATTTTGTTTGTTCACCCTAACGTTCTCTTTATTTACGTGTCCCAACGACTTTTTTTAGCCGTTGTTCGCACCAACCTGAGGTATATGGCCCTTAAAGCGATGAAATGCCTAGGACGGTTGGAGGGTCACTGATGAAGGACTCACTTTTTTATATGTAACCCATTTGCAACGCCGCAGCTCCATTATTATCATATATATATATATATATATATATATATATATATATATATATATATACAAACATATATATATATGTATATATATATATACAAACATATATATACATATATATGTATATATGTATATATATATATAGCGGCGATGAATTAGTTTTGCGAGGTTTTTTATATGAAATCGTGTGTCGAAACAAATATTGTTATACTTGGGGAGGGTCAGAGGCACAGTTCACTTTAGCTAGAAATAAGATTAGACAAATAGTAGACAGGTATACTAAGAGACAGAGCAGACCAGAGGCCCAACAACTTGGGAGGAAACCTGTAGAAGGCTTGGTTAGCCTCAAGCAGCGCACAAGAGATGGTGAGGTAGTATGTCTACCCACGGATAAGTCTGGTAGGATGTCAATAGATAGCATGCCGAACTACATTAAGGCTATGCAACCCCACATCACCAACACGAGCGAAATTGCACAACAAACACACGATGGGAGAGAGAAAATCCTCAACGCTCACATGATGATGTGGACTGACATCCTAAAGCCAAGCAGACGCACTGCCAACAACTTCCAGGCGTCTAACAATGGCATACCACCCTTGTATGGGCTCCGCAAAGACCACAAGACAGTCGACGACCCGACAACAGGACCACCAACAAGACCCGTATGCGGAGCTAATATAGCTAGTAACTACAGGATCTCCTACTTCCTCTCAATGGTTATACGCCCCATAATCAAGATGTCCCCAGATGTATGTGACAGTACAGAGGACCTCCTCAGCAGAATCAGTGAGTGCAACAAAAACAGGAACCTATCCAACTGCATAATAGGCAGCATGGATGTGGTGTCACTGTACTCATCCATTAACATTGATTTTGCTGTGAAAAGATGTGTGGAGATGATCATTGAGAGTGAGGTGGAGTTCTGCGACGTCGACACAGACGAACTGGGCCTCCTACTTAGACTTACCTACGACACTGACTACCTAGACAGCCATGACCTTATACGTTTCTGCCCTAGTAGACCTATAAGAGGTAGACCCCCCACCATAACCTCAATGGCAAAAAAGACACCCATGGGAAGGTGGATTGGGTGGACCAAAGCTATACGGACCCCCCAAAACAATGATCAGGTAAGAAAAATGGTCGCACATGCAATAGGGGCTAGTATCAAAACTACCCTAAAGGGCCACATATTTAAGTTCAACGAGAAGATCTACACCCAAAATGAGGGAGCAGCCATCGGTTTCAGCATAGCTGGTGATGTTGCCAACCTTTTCATGGTATGGTGGGAAAGGAGACTTAAAGATCTCCTTAATGAGAGCTCCATAGACCTCATCATGTACTCTCGTTATGTAGACGATATCAATATAGATATAAGAACACCCCCACTAGAGAGCACTAGCAAGTTTGATTTAGAACGTAGCACGATGGAAAGCATCCAGCAGATAGCTAATTCCATACACCAGAGTATAACTGTAACTATCGACTTCCCTTCCAAACACCCTAACAATAGACTACCTGTATTAGACACAGAACTCTGGATTAACACTATAGACGAGAGAGCCCAAATTCTCCACTCACACTATGCTAAACCTATGGCCTCCAAATACCTGATACTCAAAAACTCAGCAATGTCCAGTAGTGCTAAGTTTAATATTCTGATCGCAGATTTGGTACGAGTGATGAAGAATGTGTCCCGTATGTGCGACCCAACAGAAATGGAAAGACACATCCAATACTTCATCAACCGCATGCAGTTCTCTGGCTACAACCAAAGAGACAGAGTCAGAGTATACGAAGGAGCCATGGAGAAGTATAAGACCCTCATAGAACTGGACATGAAAGGAATTTGCCCATTATACAGAAGCAAATCATGGAATAGCTTAGATAGGGCTAGACATAAGATAGGGAAAGCCACCTCATGGTACGACAACCAGAAATACCAGAGTGTCATGTTTGTGGACGCTACCCCTGGAGGGAAATTAGCTAACCAGTGTAGAAAGGCCCTGAGAAAGACCCACTTAAAAATTAAGGTGGTAGAAAAGCCAGGAACGACCATAAAATCCCTGATCAGCAAAACCTACTCTTTTAAGAAAACCCACTGTACCAATAGGAAATGTATCATATGTAAGGTAAACCCCCGGATAAACTGTAAAACTAGAAACGTAGTCTATAGCATAAGATGTACAGAGGGTACTTGCAGAAACATGACAACAACATACATAGGTGAGACAGCTCGTAGCATAGGTGAAAGGATAGACCAACACTGGGGGGAACTAAAAGGACGAAAAAACGGGTCAGTACTATACGAACATGCTAGACAACAACATGACGGTAACATAGACAACATAGAAATTAGAATAATATCTAAACATAGAAATGACCCAGCAGATAGGCAAATCAGAGAGGCCAGTGAAACAGAAATTAGAAGACCAAGACTAAACAGAAAGAATGAATGGAATAACAACACCCAAACAAACAACACTGACCTAAGAGAAGTATAAATAAGTAAATAAAATTAAATAAATAAATAAATAAATAAATAAATAAATACATACACAAGCACAATAACAACAAGCACATAAACACACACTAGTCACCCATCACACAGCAAACAAAACACTATACACACACGCAAACGCATGCGCAAAGAAGACAAAATAAAATAAACAAACAAGCAAATAAATAAATAAATATATATATACAGATTGAATAAAAATGGCGTAGACATACAATACAACAGGAGGAAAAGATAGCACAACTGACGATGTTGCAGATGTGCAACGAAAGATTTATGATAAACTATATATATGTGTTTGTGTCTATATTGTATCTGTATTATTTTTGACCGTCGGTCAGTCAATGGCAACATTGAGGACCGAGTAAGTTAGATTACCGATATAAAAGACACAGAAGCGAGAAGCGAAAACCAACCAAACAGTGAGTGTGTTCTGTTATTAATTCTGGCAATATTACACAAATATGACCCTCCCCAAGTATAATAATATATATATATATATATATATATATATATATATATATATATACATATATATGTATATATATATATATATACAAACATATATATACATATATATATATATATATATATATATATATACATATATATATATATATATATATATATATATATATATATATATATATATATATATATATATATATATATATATATATATATATATATATATATATATATGTGTGTATATATATATATATATATATATATATATATATATATATACTTGAGTGGGCCGTGGTCGCAGGATTTGAAAAACTTCGCCAGGTGGTGTTATTAAGTATGACATGGCCTAGGCCAATAGCCGAAACCTATCATAGTTGTATATATATACAATATAGTATATATATATATATATATATATATATATAGGAACCAGTAGGACCCCGACAGCTGAGCTCAAGCCGTTTCGACGGCTAATTCTCATATATATATATATATATATATATATATATATAACGAAGGAAATGTGGTAAGGAACCAGATGGACCATAACGCACCAAAGTACTCAATACTTAGGGTAGTAGAGTGGGTAATAGGAACGAGTAGGACTCCGACGGCTGAGCTGAAGCAGTTTCGACCGTCGAAACGGCTTGAGCTCAGCCGTCGGGGTCCTACTCGTTCCTATATATATATATATATAACCTATTTAAGATATCTACATGTGACTGAGTATTCCACAGATACGTGCATCGATAACATAGTTCTCAGGGAGATTCGGCGTGTTACTATGTGTGAGAAGGTTGACGCCATGTATTAGACACACAACTCATTTGTCCTAGATGAGTGGATTGGAAAATATATATATAGTGTCTCGCTGAATCTCCCTGAGAACTATGTTATGGATGCACTTATCTGTGGAATACTCAGTCACATGTAGATATCTCGAGTAGGCTATATATATATATATATATATATATATATATATATATATATATATATATATATATATATATATATATATATATATATATATATATATATATATAACTATATATATATATAGTTATATATAGGAAGTAAGTCATAAATACAGCCAAAATGTCAGTGTTGCGACTTCAAAGAGAACTGATTAAAAATAAAAACTTCTGTAAGATTGCTAGTGTTTAGCTACTCCCTATGTAATTACTGCCTTTCAACTCCCCCTCTCTCACTCAGTATTTAATTTCTCTCTACCACTCAACCCTTCCATCTCTTCTTCTTCTTTTGTTAGATTGGTAGCGTTTAGGTACACCCTATCTAATTACTGTCACTCTCTTTCTTTGTCTTTCTTTGTCTCTATTTTTCTCCTTTTCTTTCCCTATATATATATATATATATATATATATATAGGGTGTCCCCCAAAAATGTATACATACTTCAACGGCATTGTAATCAAAGCGTGTATACATTTTTGGGGGACACCCTGTATATATATATATATATATATATCCACCATTTCCCTAATCTCTCTCTTTTTCTTTTACTCCCACTACGATATGTACCTATTTATCTGATATAGCAATCCCTCTCTTCCTTTCTTTGTCTCCTCTCTCTCTCCCTCTCAGTCTCTTTCTCTTTCCCTATTCCTCTTTCACTCTCTCTCTTTCTTTCTGTCTATTTACCAGTACGTCCCATTCTTATTGTCATTGGCTTCATATGTGTCTGTGTGTATAAATATATATATGTGTGTGTGTGCGTGTGCGTGTGTGTGAAGCATTCAGGACCCCGACGGCTGAGCTCCTGCCGTTTCAACAGCTAGATACCAACGGATTATTACCCACTCTACTACCCAAGTATCGAATACTCTGGTGAGTAATTGTCTAACTGGTTTTTACTGCATCCATTCTGATTTATATATATATATAGATACATATGTATAAACACACACATATATATGGGGGTGGGGGTGGGTAATAATTTATTCATAAAGCCGGTACAATGTGCTAGAAATATATAAAGGGCAAATGATGACAAATAAAAGAAAACAAAGTAATGTTTTGTACCCAGTGTATTCTAACATAACATTTCAGATTATACCTTCTTTTCAAATGCAAAACAAAAACGGTGCAAAACAGAATGAACGATGTAATCTTCCTTAACTGGTTCAAGTATCTGGATTGCGCTTGTATGCATGTATGGATGGATGGATGGATGTATGGATGGATGGATGTATGGATGGATGGATGGATGGATGTATGGATGGATGGATGGATGTATGTATGTATGTATGGATGGATGGATGTATGGATGGATGGATGTATGGATGTATGGATGGATGGATGTATGGATGGATGGATGGATGGATGGATGGATGTATGTATGGATGGATGGATGGATGGATGTATGGATGGATGGAGCCGTAAATTTTAAGTCTGGCGGAAGCCAGTCCCTTTCCAGGTCTGAACAGATCCTGTTTCTTCTAGACAAGGAGAGAGATAGGAAGAATCAACCCTAGTAATTGACTGATACTTTTTTTTATCGATCTCGAAAAGATGAAAGGCAAAGGCAAAGATGACCAGATTGTGAAACTAGGGAGAAGAGAGCTAGAACGAATGCCTCAAAGCGTTCAATTCGATGTTTCAACGATTCTGCCAATTCATGTATATATGTATTACTTTTGGTAGGAGTCGAAACTGTGTATGTCTCGTTACCCATGGGGTTATATATATATATATATATGTGTGTGTGTGTGTGTGTATGTGGACTAACCAGGTTTGCTTATGCATCACCCCAATCAGTAATCGATGATGCAATTTGATTCAAGTTATGTGTATTCTTCCAAATCCGATTTCGTACCCCATGACGGAGTATATGTATACAATAAAGATAATTTTGAAGGCCAGATGTAAATATTCATAATTCATTTTATTCCTAATAAGCCATAATACGTATTTCTGTGGTGTTAATGATTATGTAATGCTATCATCACCCAGCCGTCAACACGATTTTATCAGACAGCATCTTAAGTAACAAGAGTGTTATGTAACATTTCTAATACCATACGATAGTCTGTACTGCATTAGAAATATTACACAATAGGCTTATACCTTCAGATGCTATCTGATGAAGTCTGTTGGTGGTTGCGTGAAGGCAGCATTACATGTTTATTAAAGCCACAGAAATACGTATTATGGCTTATTAGGAATTTAATGAATTATGAAATGTGCATTATGACAGATATAGATATTCATAATTCATTCTATTCATAATGTATCATAATGCATATTTCTGTGGCTTTAATAAACATGTAATGTTGCCATCCCGCAACCACCAAAGACTTCATCAGACAGCATCTGAAGGAATAAGGCTATTGTGTAACATATATATGTATGTGTATATATATATATATGTTGGTGTGTGTGTGTATTTTATGTAAGAACTACACATAAAGTTTCTACCATAATAATGGATTAATACATGTATATATATATAAATATATATACAGACACAGACACAGACACACACACACACACACACACACACACACACACACACACACACACACATACATACATACATACATACATACATACATACATACATACATACATACATACATACATACATACATACATACATACATACATACGAAACACGCGTGCTCACACTCATTTATTAATCCATTATTATGGTAGAAACTTAAGTGTAGTTCTTATATAAAATCGTTGTAGGATTTGAATTTACATAGGAGCACTTTAAAGTGGGTAGTTACATACACACACACAGACATATATATGTGTATATATATGTATATATATATATATATATAGATAGAGAGAGAGAGAGAAGGGGGGAGAGAGAAAGAGAGAGAGAGAGCGAGAGAGAGAGAGAGAGAGAGAGAGAGAGAGAGAGAGAGAGAGAGAGAGAGAGAGAGAGAGAGAGAGAGAGAGAGAGAGAGAGAAATATTGAGAGAGATACAAAGATAGATAGATTCATGCATATATACATAGATATGTTCTACGTCTCTCAATTGCGAGTAATATGGCTGGTATTTCTGTGTGTATGTTGTGTATATATATATTTATTTCTTCTCTTGTTTCGTCCATACTACCATCTTAAACTAAATATATATATATATATATATATATATATATATATATATATATATATAGCGGCGATGAATTAGTTTTGCGAGGTTTTTATATGAAGACGAAATAAAATAAACAAACAAGCAAATAAATAAATATATAGACAGACTGAATAAAAATGGCGTAGACATACAACACAACAGGAGGAAAATATAACACCACTGACGATGTTGCAGATGTGCAACGAAAGATTTATGATAAACTATATATATGTGTTTGTGTCTATATTGTATCTGCATTATTTTTGACCGTCGGTCAGTCAATGGCAACATTGAGGACCGAGTAAGTTAGATTACCGATATAAAAGACAGCGAGAAGCGAAAACCAACCAAACAGTGAGTGTGTTCTGTTATTAATTCTGGCAATATTACGCAAATATGACCCTCCCCAAGTATAACAATATATATATATATATATATATATATATATATATATATATATATATATATATATATATATATATATATATATATATATATATATATATGCTGCCTGTTATTTTGATACCATGTGGAGTTAATTCATACGTCTTCCTTGGGCAGGTAACTAGTAATTGTGTAGGATGAGAAATATGTAGAAAGATACTAGTAATTTTTTCTGCCCATTCTTTGTTTTGATATCCTTTTACCAACTGAGTGGTTCTCCAATTTGTTGCACAAACTGGCATTACAAGTGCAATACATTCTTCATGCTCGAAACTGCACTCCAGCAAGGTGACTGACAAGGAAGTCATGCAATTGTCTGTTTCTCATATGTAACTGTTTTTCTGTGTGCATTTTGTACAATGATAAAGGGTTTTTCTCGACAACTATATATAACATATTAATACTCATTTATAAGTCAGTAAAATGTTTAAGTGAATTCTATACTTATCACAGAGATTCGCACGTATAGAAAAAATGAAACAACTATGAAAATAGCTCTTCTGTGTTTTTAAAAACGATTTAAAGTGGTTGTCACGTGATCTTGATCATTATTACAAAAGATATGTATGTGTGTGAGTGCATGTGTGTACATTGCGGTTTTATGACACTGTTCAGGTTCACATTTGTCTACGAGTACACACACACACACGCACATATGTTATATATATATATATATATATATATATATATATATATATATACAGAAAGAGAGAAAGAGAGAGTGAAAGAGATGGAGAGCTCTATGGCGACTGAATATTCCATTACAAAGGAAATAAAGGAATACAAAACAAATGCCAAAACGTTTTACCAGGCAAAGAATATCTTATTGCTTTGGCAGTATCGGTAAAGCCTCAGACACCATGCTTTGCAGCATAAAGTTATGGCCCTTTGCGTTCTGAGTTCAAATCCCGCCGAGGTTAACTTTGACTTTCATCATTACGTGGGTCGATAAAATAAAGTACCAGTAATGCACTGGAATAATTGCTGGCCATGTGACAAAAGTAGAAACAATTATAATTAATACGATAATTTCATTGAAATCTCATATATCATATTTTTACCAAGGTTTATCTAATGCTGACAAATACTTAAATACGTGTGCGACTGCACATATACACTCATATGTATATACATACATTCATACATACATACATTTTCAGAAAGTCAGCATGTAATAACATGTTTCTATATCTATGCATACGTATAGATATAGAAACATATGCACGTGTACACATATAACTCAAAATATACACACCCTACCTGCATATACACACAAAACCACAAACACAAACATACGTATTTACCTTGATATCTGAATTCCAATGAAAGAGTCATAATTCGGTGTTAGAAACCGACTCTCTGTCTATTGGTGAAAATTTATAAAATAATAAGACCATCATACATACATGCCTGTACTTCAAGCTTTTATAAGTGAAGAAAGGCCTTGCACTGAACCAACCACACTCTCTGAACAACGGTGACAGGTATCCAAAAGGAAGAACATAACATCATTGGCTGCGATTGAGTTGCAGGTTTTACATCAGAGTTTTCCTTCTTCTAGAATGAAGCCTAACAAGAACTAGGGGTCTCTCATTCGCGGTGGGCTAATCGCGTGCTCGGTCTCCAAACCGAGTACTTCTATGAGCCCGCGCATGCATACGTGCACACATGATGTCTGCCCCCTCGTTATCGAGTATGGCCATCGCACGATATACCATTATTAATAATTATTAATTAATTCTATCGTGCAATGCCTGTGCGTGCAGATATTTTTTTAAAGTGAGGAAAGACTGTGCACTGAGCCAATCCCACTCTCTAAGCCACAGTAGCTATAACCGGAAAAGAAGAAAAGATCAACATCATCGGTAACTACTGAGCTGCAGGTTTTATATTGGAGTTATCCCAGTTTCCTGAGTTGCCTTTGCCTAGAAGAATGCCCTGACAAAGGCTAGGGGTCCTTCACTGCCGGTGGTTGAACCGGGCGGTACATGTCTATATACATATTTACACATACATACATACAGACAGACAGACAGACAGACAGACAGACAAGAGGAAGATTATCCAGAGTCTGAGAGAGTCAACAATCACCATCGGTACATCACTTTTCTCCAGACGAAACGACTAAAAAAGATGTCTTCACCTTAACAGCCGTCCAACATAGGTCATCTGTAGAAGCACTGATTGACCCAATAACTGCGCAGCAAGAACAAAAAATAAGTCATAAAAATAGCTAAATCCGGGGGTTAGTCGTGTGGCTTAGACGTTATAGTGTCAAGGTCCTGATCGTAATGTCGTGGGTTCGATTGCCGAATCACACAAGACGTTGTGTTTTTTAGCAATAAATTTCATTCTTATGTTGGCGTCCTGTCTAGTGAGAAATGTCTTGGGCCAAACTTTAACTATTTTAACCCCAAATTTAGCTTCAAAAAGGGTTGCAATTGAGGTAATAATTTACAAAGGTGAATAAACCATAATAATACGCCATGCGTGCTTATATATTAAATAATTTCTTCTGTAACGCTTTTAAATTTACACATACAATTCACGCACACACACACTATCGCAGTCACGTTGCTACAATAAAATGTTTGTTTTCCAATCGCAAGGACCTGGGTTCTAACACTATATTTGTCACCAATAATTATTAATTTTCTAAATTTGATCATGTGTGTCATTTGTACATGTTTTCTGATCATTTATGTAATTATATCCTAGAAATATATTTCTAAATTAACATTCTTATATTTAATCGTTTCTATGTGTCGGTAATCAACATAAAATATCGGGGCAAGCCATTAATTTATCAAAACACATATTTCTCAGTCTGTGCCATCGTCCATATGTCGTAGGGGTGCCGTATTGGCATAGGGTCACCCTATTGACATACGGCGTTTCTTGGGCATATTAAGCCTGGCGGAGCCAACCCCAATCCAGGTCTAAGTACAGCAGATTTCTTCCAGAGAAAGATAGAAAGTGAGAGAGAGGAAATGTCCGGTAATCCTGGTATATATGGCACACCAAGCCTGAACTCCAAAAATGAAATATGTTTAACGCTTTTGCCGTCATTATTGATCGCACTGATCCATTAGTTACTGTAATAACTAACTAACACTGTTCAAAGAGATACGTTCATATATACAGCATTAATTGGTACAATTAATAATTGTACAGTCAGTGTAATTAGTTGACTGGATTAAATGAATTAGCAGGGTCGGTAGGGCGTCGATTGAAATGCTACGGTATTTCTGAGTTCAAATCCCCTCGAAGTCAACTTTGCCTTTCTGTTTTTCAGAATCGTTTGATTAAAGTACCAGTACCTGTCCTGGAGCGGTGGATTGACAGAATTATTAAAAAGATGGCTAGGATGCTTTACAGTATCTAGGTCCTATCCGACGACTGGCTCCTTTCATTATGTATATATATTTATATATATATATTTATATATATATATTTATATATATATATTTATATATATATACAGGGTTTCTCAAAAAATGTATACACATATTTATTAGAATGCTGTTGAAGTGTGTATACATTTTTGGGAGAGATACCCTGTATATATGTGTGTGTGTGTGTACATATATATATATATGTATATATATGTATATATATGTATATATATATATATATATATATATATATATATATATATATATATATATATATATA
>OZ024741.1:103633498-103635998 GCA_964016885.1 Eledone cirrhosa
GCCACCAATTTATTTCGTTCAGATTTTAAAGCAAAATAGAATTTATCATTGCACATCATGAAATGGCTTTATATTTTGCATTTGTTGTTCAGGGACGGCGTGGGAGCCACTTAAATATTCAAAAATACCACTTTTAGACTAAAAGTTCCACTTTTTCGGCTCTAGCTCCCACATTAATCAACCTACTTTGTTCAAATTTTACACTACGCTAGATCTGATTATTTCACGTCTTAAAGTGGCTTTACATTTTGGATTTTTTGTTCAGGAACGGCGTGGCAGCCGCTTAAATATTCGAAAATACCGCCTTTTCGGCTCTAGCCCCCACATTTTTCAACCGATTTCGTTCAAATTCGAAACTTCGGTTCCACCTCACACATAAATCAATTTATTTGGTTCAACTTTTATACTAGGATAGAACCTATCATTGCACATCTTATAGTAGCTTTACATTTTGCATTTTTTATTCAGGGACGGCGACCTATCATTAGCTCCCACATTTTTCAACCGATTTCGTTCAAATTCGAAACTTCGGGTCCACCTCACACATAAATCAATTTATTTGGTTCAACTTTTATACTACGATAGAACCTATCATTGCACATCTTATAGTAGCTTTATACTTTGTATGTTTTGTTCAGGGACGGCGTGGCAGCCGTTTAACTCTTCAAAATACGATTGTTTCCACCTCCCACATATTCCATACGATTTCACTCAACATTTCGCCATTTGCTACACCTTACGTCCGATTTTCAAGAAACTCGCAGTCGCTAAGATCAACACCTTTTCATCAAAGCAGATTTTATTTTACCTACCCAGGCAACGCTGGGTACTGCTGCAAGTCTGATATATTTTTAGAAGTGCGGATCATATTGTTAGTCCACCTGCCGACGAGCCCTTTACAATATGTAATCTTCACTTTTTTTTTGCGAAACACGTACTCTAATCTGAGCATGTCTATGTGTTATAGTTATTATTGGATGGTTAGTACACTTTAATTTATTCTTTTAATCACCTTTGCTTTCGTAGACAATATGTTCATTACTCTGGTGGTTTTTATCCCCTATGAGTAAACACATACCTCTATGTGTACTTTTCTATATATACTGATTCATAAAGAGCCCGGAATCTATTAATATGAGTCTTTAACCCCGCTTTTTTAATTTGATATATATGTATATATAATACATATGTATATATAATATATATATATATATATATATATATATATATATATATATAATATATATATATATATATATATATATATATATATATATATATATATATATATATATATATATATATATATATATATATATATATATGGTGTGTGAGAACCCTTCACTTGATTTTCTTCGTCTTCAGTAAATAGTTTATTTATCTATTCCTAATTTATCTGTTCCTTATATTTACCACATTCCTAATGAAAGACACTAGCTATTATTTTCAAATAAAAAAAATTGGAAAGATCTGGTGATATAACTATCTCACTGCTAAGCTGCTTATTAGAATTTAGGTCCCTACATAAAATTATGATGGAAGGACTTTAGATAAATATTCACATTTAACTGTTTCGTCACCGTATTTCTAATGAAAGACACTAACTTTTATTCATTAAGTGGTTTCAGTCATTAGACTACGGCCATGACAGATCGCTTTCTTAATTTTATTCGATAAGATCAACCTAGTACTTATTTACCTGTCCAGTACATGTTTTATCATTCTCGTCTTGTCGAATAGCTAATTTAAGGAATCTAAATACACAGAGAGAGGGGGGAGAGAGAGAGAGAGAGAGCATAGATCAATCCGAAACACTTGCCAAAGGTGCCCAGCATTAAAGCCTGTACTCGGAATCACGTAGGTGCGAAGTGAACTCCTTAACCAAATAGTTATGGTTGCACTTACGATTTTCGAAAATTTTCAAAATAAGAACTTGGAGAGATTTTCATATAAAGTTGGAGTTTAGGTTTTTTCATAAAATGATAATGGAATGCTTTAATTTAAATATAAACACTTTAAAACAACAATTTTCTATCATAAAACCAAGCATGGTTTCAAGCAGTTTGGTATCGAAAGGTTTATTTAATTCCTTCTTTTTTTTCCTTTTTTAATCCTTAAACTGGTTGGTGTGCGACAGTCGGTCAGGTCAAACTAGTATAAATGGGCCTTTTGTTAAAGCCATTATACACACACATACAAAACATATCATATATATATATATAAAAAGATAAATATAATATCATATATATATATATATATATATATGTGTGTGTGTGTGTGTGTGTGTGTGTGTGTGTGTATATATATAACGAAGGAAATGTGGTAAGGAACCAGGTGGACCATAACGCACCAAAGTACTCAATACTTAGGGTAGTAGAGTGGGTAATAGTTGTTCCTATATATATATATATATATATATATATCAAGATGGACAAGATGGATTCAGTAAGAAACTGGTTAGACCATTACTCACCAGAGTACTCGATACTCAGAGTAGTAG
>OZ024741.1:103653498-103660405 GCA_964016885.1 Eledone cirrhosa
AGTAATTACTCAGTTCATTACTGGTACTTTATTTTATCGACCCCGAAAGGATGAAAGGCAAAGTTAACCTCGGCATATATATAATGACATCAAGAACACCACCAACAGTGTATAAAACATTTACAACTAAAAGATAGCTAATATATACAACAGCTATATATACATACTTACAAAAATATGTGTATATGTATATATATATATATGTGTGTGTATACATATGGTTATGTTTATATATATATATGTTTATATATATGTATCCCAGTACAACCTGTCTCATGGTCGGGTCGTTGGCGACTAAACTGGCAACCCCACTAAGGTTTCTTGGTGAGGAGGGTGACTTTGGACATCCTGCAGGACTAAAAACAAAACCTGTCAAAGGGCAAAGGAGCTCTTAAGAGTCAATGGCCATCCAAAATCACTGGGAGAGATGACCCCTTAGCCTTTGTCAAGGCAGAATTCTAGGAGAAGGAAAACTCTGATATAACACCTGCAACCCTGATGGTATCCAATGATGTTGACTTGGTCTTCTTTTTGGTAAATATCATCTTGGTTAAGAGAGTGGGACTGGCTTTGTGCAGTGCCTTTGCTCACTATAAAAGCTTCACGGCACAGGCATTGCTTTATATCTGGAGATCTCTCTGCACTTGCCGTCACATGGTACCATGGGCCCAGCACTATGTGTCAATAATTGTCATAAGTGTAGTGTTTGTACCAGAGTTTTCAAGTCGCTGGCTGGACTAAAAAGTCACACTCGTTCAGCGCATCGGTAGGGGTTCTCCTACATGGATATAAAGTAGTGGCCGTACTCGAAAACGAGTTGGCAGCCACCATATATGTTTATATATGTTCATTTGTTTATTTATTTATTTATATAGATTCATACATACATACACACATACACATACATACATACATACATACATACATACATACATACATACATACATACATACATACATACATACATACATACATACATACATGATGATGGCTGCCCCCTCGTTATCGAGTATGGTCATTGCACGATATACCATTATTAATAATAATTAATTAATTCTATCGTGCAATGCCTGTGAGTGAAGATATTTTTTAAAGTGAGGAAAGACTGTGCACTGAGCCAATCCCACTCTCTGAGCGACAGTAGCTATAACCCGAAAAGAAGAAAAGATCAACATCATCGGTAACTACTGGGCCGCAGGTTTTATATCGGAGTTATCCCAGTTTCCTGAGTTGCCTTCTCCTAGAAGAATGTCCTGATAAAGACTAGGGGTCTTCACTCCCGGTGGTTTAACCGCGCGATCGGGTGTCCAGTTCTACTATTTCTATGTCCCTGCGCATATACACACACATGCACCCATGTACATACACATATACATATACATACATACATACATACATACATACATACATACATACATACATACATACATACATACATACATACATACATACATACAAGTGTCTAAACAACAACAGCACCAAAAACCACGTCAACGCTAACACTGCATATATATACGACAGGTGATATATAAAATAGTTGTAACTATATATACAGCTAATGAACCTTAAAACCACAACAACAACAACAACAACTACAATAACAAATTACTAACTATATGTCTATAGACATCTTCAAGCGGTATCTATTGAACGAATTAATCTCTGAATTAAGAACTTAATAGTTTGCTAATATT
Source organism: Eledone cirrhosa (assembly GCA_964016885.1). Classification (NCBI taxonomy): domain Eukaryota; kingdom Metazoa; phylum Mollusca; class Cephalopoda; order Octopoda; family Eledonidae; genus Eledone; species Eledone cirrhosa. The sequence goes on from OZ024741.1 coordinate 103,655,193, forward strand.
GACACGATATCACCATGCAACATTACATATCTTTCAAATTTGACATACTCCTTGCCAGGGCTGTCTTAACAGCATTATAGGCCCCCGGGCAAAGCAGAGCACTGGCGCCCCTACCTACACAACCACTCACAGGAATAAAAATACAAATGGGCCCCTATCCTCGTGGGGCCCCGGGCAACTGCCCAGCGTGCCCATGCGTTAAGACGGCCCTGCTCCTTACATATCTTAACTACATTTCAACACTGTATACACAGCACTACTCACCACTAAACAATACTGTTATATTTAATGCCACTAGACTGCACTATACTACACCAAGCCACTACACACCCTCTCTACATGTTTCACTACATTTCCACTCTATTTATACAGTATTTACACTTTATTATAAAACAACCAATGCCACTACAATATATTAGACAATACTACACTAAACTACACAATACAACACTATATTACACTACACTAACATACATTACACTACACTAAACCTCTACACACATCCACTATACCCTCCACTACATATCTACACTCTATACACAGTACTACACAACACTACACTATATTACATTCAATGTCCCTAGACTACATTATACTCTACTAAACCTCTACACACACATCCACTATACCCTCCACTACATCTCTACATTCTACACACAGTGCTACACAACACTACACTATATTGCATTCAATATCCCTAGACTACATTATACTCTACTAAACCTCTACACACACCCACTATGCATCTTACTACACTACATTTCTACACTACATTTTCGCTACATTCCACGCTATCTATACAGTACTACACAACACTACATCATACTACACCAGTTTATCTTTAATGTCTCTATACTACTCTACGTTACACTGAATTTCATTACACCATACTGCACTAAATGCTATTAATCTACTCTATATTACACTAAACTACACTACACTACACCATACTACACTACACTATGTTATACTGAATGTCGTTAGACTACATTACACTATACTACATAACAACTAAATGTCGATATACTACAATACACTATACTGCAGTAAGTTAAACAAAATTTCACTACACCACATTACACGACACTACATATCTACACACACAATATCTGACTACACATCTATGTCTACACTACACTGGAATGGACTTCCGTTGGTTCGGATGATGAGTGTTCCAGTTGCTTGACCAATGGAACTGCCTATATATGAAATTAATGTCCAAGTGGCTAAGCATTCTACAGACACGTGTACCCTTAACGTAATGCTCAGGAAGATTTAGCGTCACACAACGTCTGACAGGGTTGGCTCTTTGAATTACAGGTACCGTCCATCCGACGAGCTTCCACACAATTTCCGTCAAGCCAATTTCACTCACAAGGCATGGGTCGTCTCGAAGCTACAGAAACAACACTTGCCCAGGATGCTATGCTGTGGTAATTGAACCCGGGACTTAATGATTGTGAAGCGAACACCTTACCCACTCGGACATGCTGCATCCACCATGCTGCACTACACTACACGTCACTAAAATACATTTCATTTCACTTGTGCATACATTATATTTCACTCCACGTGTACACAACATACACTACACTTTTACACAACATACACTACACGTGTACACAACATACACTACACTTTTACACAACATACACTACACGTGTACACAACATACACTACAGTTTTACACAACATACACTACACGTGTACACAACATACACTACACTTTTACACAACATATACTGCATGTGAACACAACATATGCTAACTTTTATACAATATACACTTTTATAAAACATCTACCTTACTACACCACACTACACGACTCTAAAGAACACATATTGCTACTCAGCACATTACAATACTACAATACACTTCACTGTAGCACACTACAGTACAATAAACTACACTATAATACACTGCACTCTAGTACACTACACTATAATACAATACATTACAAGGCAATATCTTACACCATAGTATACAATACACTACACTACAATACACTACACTATAGTACACTACAACACAATATATTGTAGTACAATACACTACAAGTCACTAAACTACACTCTCTTACACTACACTTCACTTCTATGTCTCACTACACCCTTACACAGTCAATACTACAGCACACTCCACAGTGTATACTACATAATCTATGTATTCAGTACACTACACTACATTGTGTTAGTTTGCCCTACACTGTACTTCAACACTACTGAAAAACACTGTCTCATACTAGACTACAAATTCACTACACCAGCACCGCAACCAATACTAATAGAAACAATACTAATACCTCCACATACAGTTAGCTTTCAAATATTAATATAACAACTATTACAACAACGATAATGCTTTTACAATTATACCACTCTCAGGTTAGAGGTGAAAATTATGTTGTTTTTTTTCTATGGAAAAAATTTACAACTACAACAATAATTACAATAACTACAACAACTACAGTAGAAACAATAACGGAAATAACTGCCAAATCACCCTCAAAACATATCTTGCTGTCTTAAATAAATGAAGGAATCATTTGAATATTGTAGTCCTGAATACATACATACATCACATCTGAAAAGTAGATTGGATGGTCACAGGTGGAGTGCCTTTGACCATTGTAAGTTTTCTCGATCAACGATGGCATGATAGGGGCGGTCTAAATAAACAACACCAACAACAACAGCAATAATAATGACAACTGTAAGAGTGATGAAGGCAGAAAAAAGAAAAAAAGGGCAAGAACCAAAGACCACCCCTTGCAAAACAAAACAATTATTACAACACAAACAACATTAGTAACAGTAACGAAGCAAAAGAGACAAAAATGCAAGAAAAAAATAAAAGAGCAAAAAATAGAAACGTAAGAACAACAAAATTACAACACAACGACTACTACCACCACAACAAAAACAACAACACCATCACACCACCATCAATACCAACACAACAGCAGTAACAACATGAACTTCAATAAGATAAGGAAGAACAAGAATTAGAATAAGTGTGAAAAAGAAATGACGTTATAAATAATAATAAAAATGACGATAAAAAATGGTTGTCGTACTTACCACCAAGTTGCGGAGACCTGGTAAATAGGCAACAAGGAAAAAACCAGAAGAATCTTGATTAGGAAAGTTCCCGGTGCCATAATAATCTGTTTTCCATTGACTAGATTAAGTAAACTACTTTATTGATTGATTATTTTAAAATTCTTTTTTGGTTATACTTTTTTATATTTTTCTATAATTTAAAAAAATATATTTTGGGGGGCTTTTTTGCGTAATTTTGGTCCAACGATGACGTCGTCTTCCTCATCAAACGAGACCAGTTGTTGAAGGACGATGATGATGATGATGATGATGTTGATGATGATGATGATGATGATGATGATGAGGATGATGATGATGATTATGATAAAGATGATGATTAAAATGATGATGGTGGTGGTGGTGGTGGTTGTGGTGGTGGTGTTGGGGGGTGGGTGATGATGATGATGATGATGATGATGATGATGATGATGATGATGACGGTAATATCAATTAATAATTAATTTATGTGGGAAATTCCATAATTCCTCATAAACAAGGAGAAATCGCCGCCAATATCAAACGTAACGTAACTGCCCCCCTCACACACACACACACACACCCGATGGATTGTGGTTGGTTGGCTGGTTGGATGATGGATAGAAAATAAGTTTCAAGTAGTTGCAGTAGTGGTTATTGTTGTAAATGTAGTAGTAGTGGTAGTAATAATTGTTATTGTTATTGTTATTTTTTTGCTTTTGTTGTTATTGTAGAAATTATAGTAGTTGTTGTTGTTCGTGAAAAACTAACACACAAACAATAAAAAAATATCCTTTATCTTCCACCAAAATCTCTAAGCTCAAGTGTGTTAAAGCTTTTTATTTTTAAGAAGGAATCGCCAATATTTCCTCTGTGGTTGGATGGATTGATGGTGAATATAATAAGAAAAGTTACAAGTTGTTGTTATGGCAGTGGCGGCGGCGGCGGCGGTCGTAGTGGTGATGGTGATGGTAGTGGTTTTGGTAGGGGTGGTGGTGATGATGATGGTGGTGGTGGTCGTTAATGCTGTTGTTGTAATTGTTGCTGTTGTTAGTCAAAAGCTAAGACTCAAACAACAACAACAAAAAAATCCTTTAGCTTCTAAAGTGTTAAAGTTTTTTTTTTTTTTTTTTTCTTTTTATGAAGGAATCGCCAATATGTGCCCCCCGCACACACCCACTGTGGTTGGATGGATGATGGTTGAATATAAAAAAAAAAGAAAAAAGTTACAAGTTGTTGCTACTGTAGTTGTTGCTAGTCAAAAGGTAACTAACACATACATTCACAAACACATACAAACAGCACACAACACAACACAAATATAAAATCCTTTAGTTTTTTCCCCAAAAAAACGAAAATCTCTAAGCCTCTAAGTGTTGTTAAAGCTTTTTTTTTTTTAAACTAAACTAACTACGGCCGTCTGTGTATTGCTAGAGACGTACAGACATACACACGTACTGACATAGAGTTATACAGACACACACCCAACACACCCAACACCCTCTCATACATTCTCACACACACGCACACTCGCTAACACTCTCACACACACTTCACACAACACTGCCACATCACACCACACACACTTCACACACACATTTCACCACACACACGCGCGCGCTTGCGCACACCTAAACTTACACTCCAAGCCCCATCTCCTGGCTATCACTCATCAGTCATTACTCATCACTCACGTCAATCTTCACTCAGTTCATACGCAAATAACGGTAATTATTAAATATAGAAATGATGATAATGATAATAATAATATAGTGGTGGTGGTGGTAGTAGTAGTAGTAGCCGTAGTAGTAGCAGTAGTAGTAGTAGTTGTGGTGGTGGTGGTGGTGGTGATAGTAGTAGTGGTTGTAGTAGTAGTAGTAGTAGTAGTAGTAGTAGTAGTAGTAGTAGTAGTAGTAGTAGTAGTAGTAGTAGTAGTGGTGGTGGTGGTGGTAGTAGTAGTAGTAGTAGTAGTAGTAGTAGTAGTAGTAGTAGTAGTAGTAGTAGTAGTAGTAGTAGTAGTAGTAATGGTGGTAGTAGTAGTAGTGGGTGGTGGTGGTGGTGGTAGTAGTAGTAGTAGTAGTAGTAGTAGTAGTAGTAGTAGTAGTAGTAGTAGTAGTAGTAGTAGTGGTGGTGGTG
>OZ024741.1:103665605-103675605 GCA_964016885.1 Eledone cirrhosa
TCGGACCAAGGAAACAATGTTTCCGTTGGTCTTTCTAACGCTACACCAAACAAGGTGAGGTACAATTTTGAACTCAGAATTTGCAGACAATTGGCAGATGCTGGAAAGCATTCTGTTCCGCCAATCTGGACTGGTGGTTCTTCATTGACCGCAAAAACATGTAAGGCAAAGTTGTGTCAGATGGGATTTAAATTCCCATAGTTATACCTCAACACTCTCACACACACATATTTAAAAATAGCATATTACTAGTTAAGGAGTAGTGTGTGTTTACATATATATGTATATATATATTCAATGTGCTCTACCTTTCCTGGTAGGGTCTATACCGTAGTTAGAACTCAATGTAAACCGTAGGGATGTAGTTCAGTGGGATCCAGTGATTGGTTCCGTATTTCGTTGAATTAACCTTTCAATTAATGAGATGTAAAATAACTTGCCTTTGTTATCATTGTTAAATAAAATATGTAATATATATATATATATATATTGACCAGGATTGAATCCATGACCACAATGTTCACCGTCTCTAACACCTACCGATACGACACTGAGACAACTACGAAAATTTTATGAAAATTCATACTTTCAAAATTTTTAAAACAAAATGATATGATGTCGTTGACCCAATGCTTTGCTTAATTGTTTTATTTATTATAAAAAAAAAATTATTCTTTCTCTTAGACTTCAGGTATTTTTTTAAAGCTAAGCATTGGCCCCCTAAAATACTACAGTGGGCCCTGCAATGTAACCTGGCCAGTCCGCCACTGTATATATATATATATATATATATAGTGGCGAACTGGCTGGGTGTCATTGCAGGGCCCACTGTTGTATTTTAGGTAAACAGATGTAAACAGAAATAACAACACAATCGGTACAGTATATGGAGGGGATATATTAGGTTAACGCTTGATATAGCAGGAAGAGGGTCTTAACGTTTCGGACGCTAGTCCTTCGTCAGAAGAAAGAATGAGAAACTAGATAGATTGAGGGGACGGGCGGGTTGGAATTGGAAAAAATGCCTTTAGATAGAAAAGATTTGAGATTGGGCATATTGAAGGTACTAGGGTGGGAGTGAAAAATAGACCGGTGAGAAGGTGGTGTAAGAAGATTGTAGTAGAGGAAAAGTGGTAGAGAGTTGTGGAATATTTAAACGCAAGAAGCAAAGAAAATTTCAAAGATACGAAAGATTTCCTGGTGGAAGTTCAGGTGTACTCCGGGTTGGTATCCAGTTTCGGGGTGAAAATCCAATTAGAAAATCCAACGAATTTTATATATGAAAAATTCGGGACCCCGACGGCTGAGCTCCTGCCGTTTCAACAACTAAATCCGAACTCATATATATACACTACTGGTCTCCCGGCCTTCGCCTCCGGTCTGTATTGTGCTCAAATCTACATATAAGGCACCTATTTTAGGGGCGGTGGAAGCATTTCTGAATTGGCCGGTGGGGGTAAATTTAGTTGTTTAGCTCTTTGCACTTGGTCAGAAAACTTCGATTTGCGATAAACATAACATGCACATAAATTGTAACGCATATCCAAATAGATGCGTGTTTTGATAGTTTGGGGAGGAAATATAATTATTGGAGGGGGGCATGCACCCCACCCCCACCCCAGTTCCACCACTGCTGTATATATATAATTTTTAAAAATGATGCTCTATGCCCTTTTCTAAGGGGTTAATATATCGAGCTTCTTCGCATTTGGTAAGTAACTGGTAATATACCCAATTTATTCGTCTCATATATATATATATATATATATATATATATATACACACACATTCATTTATTATGGCTATTGGTGAGCTTTGTTACTCTAAAGTTTCACCGTCGCACTCACAGCATCACCAGACTTGTCTGGTGAGTACACAGGTGAGACTCCAGAGTAACAAGGCTTAGCCATAATAAATGAGACCTGAGACTCCAGAGTAACAAGGCTTAGCCATAATAAATGAATATTTAAACTCTACTTCGGTATTGAGTTTTCATTCTTACGTCTGTTAATAATTCACGTACTCTCAGGTCTTTAATAATCGTCCTCTCACCGCTTATTAATTTGTCAGACCCCATCCCCCGGTTTTTATTAAATTTTGCTAATCTATCCCCGGTAAAATGTTATTGTAAGTGACTCATATTGATACAGCAGCTAGAGAATCTAAAACATTTATTTTACATTAAAAAACATTATATATGACAAAAGAAGAACATTACAAGAAATCCCATATTTATGAACGTACACTATACAATTACTGATTTCACAAGCCTCCCACCTTTACTGCCACCCCCTCCTATTATTTGGGACCGGAGAGTACCACCAAACTCTTCTCCTCTCTATGTCTATCACACACATAACTCTCTTTTAATTCCCCTCTCTGTATCTACAAAAACTAAACTCTGCCTCTCACTATATCTTCCACGACACCGCTTCACATATCCCACTCTCAATATCTAAGACTAATACACTCTCTCGCTCTCTACAAATCACCTCTAAACTCTCCCCTTTATATCTACTACACGACACTCTCCCATTATCCCTCTCTGTATATATACAACCACCAAATTCTCCCCCTCTCTACACCTACTACACAGAACTCTCTTCCAATCCACTTCTCTATATAAATTAACACTAAATTCTCTCCCTCTCTATATCAATAAACATCAAACTCTCCCCCTCTCTATATCAACTACAAGGAACTCTCTCCCAACCCCTCTCTATATCAATTACCACTTGATATAGACGTGAATTACTTCACTCCGGATTTTTACGGATTATTGTAAAAAAAAACTGTGAGTTCATTGCTCAATTTAATAGCATTATTTAGTAGAACCCCTTACCTGGGCCGTCAGACGTTGAGTCAACTAATTTTCGCCCCTTTCTGGAGCGAAATTTTCATTTTCATCTCAAAACTGTGTAGACTTGGTAGTCAGCAATGGATGCCATTTCCACCTCGCACACTGTCGTGAGTGCCACGCCCACTATGAAAAGTAGTGGAGGGAAGGTAGGAGTACAAAGCTTGCAGCCTTCCCCCCTTGCATTATCGAAAAACGTTGAAAATATTGAAACCACGAAACCAAACCCGGTAAATAATACCAGCACCAACAACAAGAACAATGACAATAACACCACAACCAACAACTGCAACAATAACAACACCAAGGAAAACATGAACAATATTACCAACAGTGACAACAACAGCAGCAACAAAAAAGACAACAAAACCAAAACAACATTCGCACAGACTGTAAAAAAAAAACGAACTATACACGCCAATAGACATAACAAATGCTAAACAACTATTACAAGACGCAAAACAATTCGTGACGTTTGGCGAAAACGGTGCTTTTAGCATCAATTCTCCACAGGAATTACGTAGAGAGGCTGTCCTGAAAACTGTGGTTTTCAGGACAATATCGAACGAAACAAGAAAACCAGCTCAATTATCACAAAATGAAATTGAGCTGGTTCTAAAAGATGCAATGAAGGACATAACCTTCATACAAAAAGGTAAACTGTTTGGTAGCATTTCGGTGCTAATGAACAACCAGTCAACAGCACAAAAGTACTCGGTATCACCCATTGTGTCCTCCCGCTTCACCTTTTTCCCCACATACAGGGGAAAAAGGACACAAAGAATAAAAATAATGAGTATCACACCAAATGTAAATATTTGGTGGATACTATGTGGAATCATTGACTTTGATGAAGACAAGATAATTTCAATAGTCCTCCGGAGGTGTATTTGATGGGACCAGCGTAGAAGTTCTGGTGCAAATGAGCCCAGAACGAATAGCGAATATCCCACAACGCGTGCCTCTGGACGGGCTAACTTATATAAACATTTCAGTGGAGGGAAGGCGGCCGTCATGTTACCACTGCTTAAGCAGGGGTCACCTGAGGGCTGCCTGTCCTCAATTAACGAGTAAAAAAAAAAAGGCTCTTCTGCCAACCCCGAACACAGCAACACAACCACCACCACCACCACCACCACCACCACCACCACAACAACAACAACAACAACAACAACCACAACAACACGGAAAAATAACAACACAAAATACTGTTCCACCCAACCCCTCCCCACCTAAAACAAATACAAAAGCAACCACAACAAAACCCCAAAATATACCCCTCCCCAACAACAGGAAGAGGACTCCGTATCAACGTCACCCAGTGACGACGAGGGAGAACACTTTCAACAGGTGAAAAGAAAAGAAAAAGGCACCACATTAACAAAAATGCTACAAACACACAACCACCAGCACAAACAGGACAAACATCATAAACAAAAACTACAAAACGAAACACGCACAAGAACAACAAACAAAAACAAACACAACACAACAAAAACTCTATACATACATTAACAAGAACAATAAAACGTTGATGAAAGCAATAGAAAATAACCCTTCGGTGGAAACCGAAGGGATCACTTTCGCCTACGCAGCGAACAAACCGCACCTAATGATGATTAGGGTCCCAATGGAAACCTATGTAACTTTGAAAAAGAACCATCCAATGCATGTGGGGACCAACTGCACCAAACCACTTAACCACGTCCTATTGAGATGTTTCCCCACCCCCACACCAGACACCCACACCCCACCAAACACCCTAATCCCACCACACACAGATGTCCTCACCCCACCACAAACCACCACCCCACCAAACAACCCTTCCAACACCCCCATGGAAATTGTGCAGCCTGGTCCCCAGGAGACGAAGAGGTAAGTAATTTCCTTTCCTCTTCTTTTTTAACTCTTCAGCACCAGCATGGCCAATATAAGAGTTGGATGTGTGAATGCACGCGGCCTGGGGATGTCCTGGAAACAGGGCAAACTCTTAAATAACCTCAGGTCGCACAGAGTGGATGTAATGGTTATTTGCGAGTCCGGGATCAGCAGCGAGCGCCAACTGGCCCCCATCTTCGACGACTTTGAGATCTACGCATCTCTCTGTCAGCCGAGGGGTGGGTGTGGGGTTGTCGTTCTGCTGCGAAAATACCTGGGTCTTGCCACACAGAAGGTACACCTGGACCCGGAGGGTCGACTGGTGGTTTTAGACGTCGGCAGTGGTGAAGGTGGAGCTTTCAGGCTGGTGGCAGCGTATGCCCCATCTGGGACACCGCGACCGGACTACTTCCGACGCCTGGAGAATTTCCTGGGAACGTCTCGCTCCTTGCTTTTAGTGGGGGACTGGAATGGTATCCTGGATGCACGTTGGGACTATGTAGGGGCATGTCCCGATAGAGGGGGTGTAACAGCCTCAAACGATTAATCAGCCGATTTGATCTGGCCGATAGATATCGACTAGATTTTCCGACTGCGCCACTATGGACGTGGACTAATCTTAGCGGAACATCTAGGTCGTACCTAGATAGGTTCGTAGTTAGAAATAAGGATAGGGACATATTAAGCTGTCCACGAATGTTCATGGTTGACTATTCGGATCACAAGCTGGTGACCGGAGTGGTCAACCTTGATAGAACTCATAGACAGGGACCCGGTTACTGGAAGCTAAACTTGCCTTACCGACAAACAAAGCTTACAGTAAGCGGATTAGCACTCTAGTTAAGCAGCGTTTGACGAGGGTAATTGTCAAGAGCAGGTGGTGGGGCTCTCTCAAGAGAGAAATTAGAATAGAGTCGATAGGTTTTAGTCGGGAATTAGCATCATATAGGAATAGAACTGAAAGGGATTAACAAATAGAGTAGAAGAGGCGATTAGGAGTGGCAACGTGGCCAGCGTGCTGGCGTCAAGAACGGCCCTAGACCAGTTCTTTGATGCGAAGCACGAGGGCTGCGTTGTCAGGAGTAAAATACGTGCTCTGGGTAACGAGGGAGCCAAAGCTGTTAGCTGGGCCCGAGTGATAGTGGCAAAAAGTGGAAACAAGTCCACGATTCGGTCTTTGAAGGACCAGGATGGACGCGTGATCCTTGAACCTGAGCGGATGAGCGCGGCCTTTCAACGGCGCTTTGCACGACTGTTCGGGAGGGGCGGCGGGCCGGGTGGAGCCATGGATTTTGGTCCATACCTCGACGGTCTGGCGCTGCTCTCGGACGGGGAGGCGAAGTCCTGCGAGAGGCCGATTTCAGCCGCTGAAATAGGGCAAGCGCTGAGCCAATGCGGCAAACACAAATCTCCGGGTCTCGATGGTCTACCATACGAACTTTATGTAGCGATGCCGGGCTTGTTCTCCGGTCTCCTCGAGGCGGTCTACTGCAACTGGCAACAGAACGGGAGAATTCCCAGTTCTGTGACCAAGGGCGTAGTCACGCTGGTGAGGAAGGATGAGAACAAGGGGGATGACATTGATAACTTCAGGCCCATAACTCTGCTAAACACAGAGTTAAAGATTTTGGCCAAGGTGTTAGCGAAGAGGTTGGCGCTTGTCGTCGGGAACCTGGTGGGAGAAGCGCAGACATGCGCAATCCCGTCCAGGTCCATACACGACAACCTCCACCTCATGCGATACATCGTAGAGAGGGTAGGGAACGAACCCGGCTTTGGTGGTGCCTTGATCAACTTGGATCAATCTAAGGCGTTCGATAGGGTTGACCATCGGTACCTGGATGCGGTGCTCGAGGCGGCAGGCTTCGGACCCGTTTTCAGGGGCTGGATTGCTGCAATGCACAGCAGCAACACCTGCTCGAGGGTCAAGGTGAACGGCTACCTCTCGGAGCCGTTCCAAATCACGCGATCCATCCGACAGCGATGCCCTCTCTCCTCCCTTCTGTATGTGCTGGCTCTCGAGCCACTACTGCGGAAGCTGGAGCTGTTGCAGGGCATCCCCTTGGAACCGGGATTGCGGAAAGCGGTGTCGGCCTACGCCGATGACGTGTCAGTAATGGTGTCGTGCGCCTCGGAAATCGGTCAGATCGGCACCTTACTGGAGGAATACGAAAGGTTTACAGGAGCCAAGCTGAACCGGGACAAGTCCGTCGGTTTGCAACTCGGAACGTGGAGAGGCAAACCGATGCCCTCCGACGGCGTCGTCGGACGCTGGACGGAGGGACCGGTGAAGATGCTCAGGGTCTGGTTCGGACCGGACTTCCAGGTGGAGAAAAACGGGGACGAGGTAACGGGCAGGGTGTTTGCACTCGCCCAGAAGTGGGCCGAGTGCAAACTATCCCTGAAAAGTCGAGCGGAGGTGGCGAACGCTTATATAGCGTCCGTTATCTACTACCGCTTGACCGTCGTGCCTTGCCCAGAGAAAACACTCACCAAAATGGAGCGCGCGCTCTTCCGATTTCTTTGGAAGAAGCGTGCTCCTTTGGTGAGAAGATCCATCTGCTGTCAACACCCTTCGAACAGAGGGCTGGGGTTGCCGTGGCTGACGATGCGTAGACACGCATTAAGGCTACGGCACCTCCAGGTATTCTTCACCGGTCAGCCGGTGTGGGCCTCTTTTGTGAGGCGAGCCTTTCCGAGACTCGTCTCACTCACCGAGCTGCAATCCTGAGTCAAGCAAAGACCGAGAAAAGTGGGCGACTGGCACATTGAATGTGCCCAGGCGCTCACGGCCCTCTGGCAAGCGGATCCGGCAATCAGTGGAGACTCAACCTCAACATTCTATAGAGGGTTGGTGCGCAGTAAGTGCGACGACGCTCTCCGAGAGGCTCTGGGCATGGAGGAAGACGAGCTGGCCAGTCTGTTCGGTAGGACGTTTGGCCCGGGACCGATGGACAATTTCCAAAAGTCCCTGGCTTGGCAATGTTACCGAGGAGCTCTACCCGTTCGGGACAAGCTCTACAGACACGGGCGCCCGGGTAGGGACCCCTTGAAGAAGATCTGTCCGAGATGCGTGCGTGACGAGGAAACCGTCGCACACGCATTCGTACACTGCCCGGGCGTTGCTGACCTGTGGGGCTATGTGGAACGACTACTGTCGCGGGTGGGACCAATCCGGTTGACCACCGAGAACATTGTCATGATCAAACCGCCTCCCCCTTTCAAAAACGAAGGAGAGGCGGTTTTCCTCTGTGTTATAGCTATGGCGAAAGAAGTTGTATGGTGGACAAGGTTGAAAGGGCTGAGGTCAGACACCTTTCTCTCCGGCCAACAACTGGTCTTTTTTTTCAATTACCACTTTAGAAGAAGGATCAGAATGGAGAGTGAGTTGCTCTACCCCAGCAAGTTTTATGAAAGGTGGGTGAAAGTAACGAGAATGGCCCGAGTGATGGGCCTTCTCTCTATATCAGCCTGTACGTGAGAGAGGAGAAGAATGAGAAGAGGAAGGAAGCACCCGCTCTTTGTGCTCCTGAAGAGGAGGGTTGCACATTTTTTCGGGGGGGGGGGGTGCGACCCATGTCAACGCCCCTCTCTATTGAGGACATCGATTGTTAAATTTAATTTGTTATATGTTTTTTACACGTCTTTTTAAATGTATGTAAACTCCCCCCTTTGTATTTGTCCCAATCTTTGATGCCCTGGTGGCAAATAAATAGAAATGTATATCAATTACTACCAAATGCCCCTCTCTATATCAATTAACATCAATCTTTCCCCCTCTCTATATCTAATGTACAACACATTCTCTCAAACCCCCTCGCTATATCAATTACCACCAAATTATCCCCCTCTGTATATCTACCATAAAACACTCTCTCTCATTCCCTCTCATTCTAACCAACACTACCAAACTCTCCCCCTCTCTCTATTTATATCTATCTCTCCCATCTGTCTCTACATAACATGTCCATAAATTGTAGCGCATATACAAATAGATGTGTGTTTTGGTAGTTTGGGGAGAAAACTATAATTATTAGGTAGGGAGAGGGCATGACCATCCTGCCTTACCCAGTTCCACTGCCCCTGTATTGGCATCTATCGTAATGCCCATTTTCCTTGAAATAAAAGATGTTAAAAGGTATTAAAATATTGCATACTATAATTTTTAGATGTTATTTAATATATCTAGATACAGAAAGTAGTAATGAAAATATTAGAAAAATGTATTCTACGAAAATTATGAGACATTTACCGAACTTCAGTATATACAATATTTTTAGCTTTTTTTCTTTGGGGCATATATGAAGAGTTTATGGGGGCTCCTACTCTCGAAAAACCTACATACAATTGGCCATGTGAGAAACAGCCCTCTTCTAAATGGAGACCGACAACCTGCAGTGTTTAGCCTTGGAACTTGTTAAATGATTCCATTGCTGGGAATTGCAATCATTTGAAACAAAAAGGGATATCTGTTGATAATTAGCACATCCATTGAAGATTTTGGCGTCAATAATGTGAGGCTGTAGCTCTATCACAACCATACGCGTCCCATTGAGCAATTATGGCTGATCTAAGATTTTGAGAAGCATAATGATTGTATCCTTCTTCAATTTAGGTTGTGTGACAGCATACCGGATGGTTCCAGACTGTTGAGGAATTCAACGGGAACAGCTTGGTCTTCGTTTATCAATAGATTTATATATATGGCTACCTTCATGGATCATTTGTGAGAGATTTTTGTTGAAGGCATTCATATGTTTTGGGTGGGGGCAAGGATTGCCCTTTCACACAGCCATTCGTCGTTGGAATGGAAAATTTCGAAATTGGGGAACACTTGATTAATTAGGTTTACGTTTTCCACAACAGTATAAAATGATAAAGGATCAAAACATCCTTCAGTATCGAGGGATTGCTTTTAAACGGCTGAGAGGTGGTTATCTGTAACTCTGAGGGTCTTCTTCCGTTCATGCCTCTGTTAATCTGACTGAAGAAACCTCCATGGCTGAGAAAATCCATGGGTGCCTCACCCCTAATTCCGTTTTCGGAAAAGAAGGTGATTGCGAGCATATCGGAGGTAATATTAGTTGAAAATTCCTAAGAAAAAAAATTCTTCGTGATCCCCAGCGGGTGTTTTTCTATAAACTTAAATGATTGAGATGCGCTTATCTGTAACTCCGAAGGTTCCCCCCTCACTCTGCGCCTCCGTTTTCGGAAAAAAGAGTCGTTGGCGCGTGTGTCGGATGTCATATCGTCGAAAACAAACGA